>BPTQ01000002.1:100233719-100594439 GCA_019973895.1 Chrysanthemum seticuspe
ACCTTATGCAAGCATGGAAAGAATAATATTAGTATTTTCCCTAGTTTTCTCTTTTGAGTCATTTTTTTAGAACAAACCTTGTTCTTAGTTTTACATGTTTGTATGTGGCATATATACCACTACATTTTGGTCATTTTATTACAAGGCTTTGTTTACATACCTTGGCTCTCCATCTTGTTTCTCGTCAATCACAAGATTATATTGCATGTTACTACTAACTTTATCTTTGTAGGTTTTATATTTTCTCACTTGACGCCCTATTCTAGGGGGAGCTACCGTCAAGGGGGAGTTAGAAATACGTGGACTATCCTATTTTTCCACACTTTATTTCTTCATTAGGGTCACTTTTTGTTTCGACAAAAAGGGGGAGAAGAAGTAAAACTTATGCTTTCAAAACATACATATAATCTTAAGTTTTACTCATCATAATATTATGTTTTGTCATCAACAAAAAAAGGGAGATTGTTAATACAAATAAATCGTAAAAACGTTTATTAATATTTAGCGATCTCTTTGTGTTTTGTTGATAACAAATATAATGTTATCATAAGTAAAATTATAAGAATACATGTTATTTTTGTAAAGCATCTACATATATAGTCATTTAATATAAATTGTTATAATAATTCATTTATTGCAATAGTTTATTAGGATGGGTAAAAACCACAACCCATGATCCATACCCATGTAGCATATCCATAACCTATGGAGTTAACCCATAACCCATTGACTAGATGCATTGCATCTTTTAGATACATTGTATCTACTTAGATACCCATGGTCCAAAGTCTAGGACCCATGACCCATGACCCATAACCCATAACCCATGGGCAAATAGGAGCGTCTCACGGATCCCTCTGATTACACTAGATGGATCCCTCAGGCAAGGGATCCGTGGGATCCGTGCAACAGTAGCAAGAAATTACCTATAAATAGAGAGACATTTCTTCATTGTAACTCACCCCTCTTCTTACAAACTCTCTCATATATTCTTACATTCTTCTAACCTTAGATCTCTTGCTCTAGATAGTAGTTCTTCTTTCTTTTGTTGTGATTCTCATATAGGTCCTTCTCTAAGGCGAGATCACGAGTATTCTACAAGTCATCCAAGCAAGGGGTCCTTGATTGATTTGTTCCTCCACAAGATTTCTGTAGCAAAGATCTTGTATTTTATATTTCACATATTTTTTGTGTTATAGTAGTGTTGGTTTGGTCTTCAGTGTTAAGGATTCGGTATTTAGCTTTGTACAGGAAAAAGTGTAAGCGACGTTGTGAAGGCTTCTCCGCCGAGTTGAAGGAGTTTGTTGACATAGTGCTTGAACTCTCGAGTAGGTGACTCGGGGAGTGGAGTAGGGCAAGGAAGGTGTCCTTGTAGCCGAACCACTATAAATCGGTTGTGTCATTTCTATCCTTTACTTTACTTGTTTTCTTTACTTGCATTACTTATAGATCTATACTCTCTCTCAATACATACAATTTCACATAACATCGAATCTAAAGCATTTGAAACTACCTTAAAATCGGCAAAACCATTCAACCCCCCCCCCCTTATAGTTTTCCACATTGTCTACAAAGAAGTACTTTAAGATCTATGATCAATGTTCAACAAGTATGTACAAGTATATTTTTTAAATTCCTAGAGATTATTATCAACAACTCAATTGTAGTTTCACTTTTGTGTTTATTTCTTCATATTTAGGTGTTCACACAATCAACATGGACTAAGTGTTTGACCTTGACTGCATAGCTTTACTCTTCAAGACTATCTACCAATTGTAGAAGACGATACATGCATGTTTATTCTCTTAATAGATAAACACCAAGTTGTTATCAAATAATTAACACATTACGTATTATTTTCTTCAGAAAAACAATGTAACTTATTTACGGTTTTTGTTTTTTCTTAATTTATTTACACACTTCACGCCTTGATGCATATTTTCTTTTAAAATTATCGTGACTTCACGGGTCTATAAGCTATGATGATATAAATCGAAGATGCACCATATTATAAAATCAAGTTGTTAGTGACGTTTGGGGTAGAATATGAATCATCTCTATTATTGAATCTGGACTTCACGATTTTATTTGTCATATAGTTACTTGAAATCTGTTAAAGATCATTCATTGAGGAAGATACAAAGGAATTGTTCGGTGTAGCACTACCCGTAACATAGTTTATGTCAATATTTGTGAAGATACAAATGAAAACCTTCAAGGAATTGTTAAAGATTACCACATGGACAACTATACGTTGTCATTTCCAGGGTTAAAAGTAAAATAGGTTTGAAAGTTGTCATTTGTGATAAAGTTGATAATATATCGAAAAGTACTACAAACATTGTCTACAAAGAAGTACTTCAAGTTCTATGATACATGTTCAGCAGGTATGTACAACTATATAAATGACATATCATATACCATTTTTTTTAACTTTACATATACATTTATCAACAACTTTCTTTTTTTTTTTTTTTTTTTTTTTTTTTTTTTTTTTTTTTTAATATTTAGGTGTTCACGAAATGAACATGTACTACTCAAGTATTTCACGTTGACTGCATACCTTTGCCTTTTAAGACTACAAGTTGGTGAAGACGATAAATGCACGTTTATTATTTTAATAATTACAAACCAAATTATTTATCGTATCACTGACTTATTACTTATTATTCCTTTTAAAAAAATGATTCAAGCTGTTTACATTCGTTGTTCGTTCTTACTTTATTAACACACTTAATTTTTTGATGCATAATTTCTTTAAAAGTCCCGTGATTCCATGGGTCTATAAGATTAAAATTAGGATATACTTGGCAAAAATGGATGTTGTTGTTGCTGATGTTGAAAAAGATTAAAATTATAGTTTTTTTTTTTTTTTTTTTTTTCTTTTTTTTTTCTGGTGCTAGTGTGGTTGTTGAAATAGATTTAAATCAGTTAATTTGTGAAATATAATCTCTATAACTTTTTAAAATCTGATTTTGGAAATTTATTATTTTGGAACTTATTTTTTTTAAATAATTCACAATTTTAGTTTGACAATAAAATTTATCTTTTTTACCAAAGCTTATCTTTCAAAAAAATATTTTTAAGCCTTCACAATCTTTTATAATCTCTCGCGCTGAACATTCCTTTAGTCAATTTCATAAAAACAACAATTAAAGAAATCTACTCTTACATAAGCTCGGTGCATGTATGTAGCAACCAATTCGCTTAATATAGCAACATAATACACAAACTTGTGTAAACAACCGAAATCGACATCTTAAACTTCTGATAATCATTTTAATTAGGGTTATTAGCATAAAAATATACCATACTTGTCATTTTTTGTCATTGTGTGTATCGTCTTTTATTTTTATTTTTAATTTTGACACCAACTTTTTGAATTCGTGTATTGTGCGTACAGAACTTTAAAATTTCGATAATTGTGTGTATTTTTGTGACTATTTAGCCATACAAAATAACCATTTTACATTTTAAAATTTGAAAAATGTAAAAGTAAAATGGTCACAAATACACACAATAACACGAATTCAAAAAGTTAATGTCAAAATTAAAAAAATAATAAAAAACTATACACGCAATAAAAAAAATCAAATACGATACATTTTCATACTAACAACTCTTTTAATTAAATCTTCTAGAGCTTCAAATGATGACCCATTTTTCATCAAAGCCTTTTTACTCTTTTCACTCATTTCCTTAACTTTTTTCCTCAACTCACCATCTGTACCATCCATTAATTCCTTCATACTTCTCTCAACTTCTTCTGCCAACACAAGATCATCACTATCCTTATCACCGCTTCTCAACCTTATCTCTACACTCAATCCAAGCTCTTTTACCATCTCAAATGCATTTAGATGTTGCTCTCCATATAATGGCCACGTGGCGATTGGTACACCGTACCAAATGCTCTCCAAGATAGAGTTCCAACCACAATGTGATACGAACCCGCCAATTGCTTTGTGGGCCAGCACACTCACTTGAGAGACCCATCCACATACGAATCCTCTCCCAGCCGTCCGATTAAGGAAACCATCTGGAAATAACTTATCATCTAGATTTTCATAATCATTTGGAAGCTCTAGCTTGGTTTTGGGAGGTTCACGTATTGCCCATAAAAACCGGTACCCGGTTCTCTCTAGTCCGGTTGCTATTTCATGCACTTGAGCACGGTTCAAGCTCCCCATGCTACCAAAACATAGAAAAACAACTGATAACGAAGGTTGTTGGTCCAGCCATTCGTTAATCTTTTCATGACTGGACCGGTTTGCATGCCACTTAACCGGTCCAGCATGATCAATAATCGGTCCCACCGGGTAAACGGGTGGCAAACCAACATATTTAGAGGACAAAGAGTCAAGTGCGTAGGGTTCAAGCTCTTGGAACGTATTTACTATAATACCCTTGGTCTCTTTGTACCTACGCGCATGATTTACAAAGCATGAGTAACCACGTTCTTTTTTCTTGATACAATACAAAGGATATGCGTTTGACGGTACAGGGTTGGTAAAACCCTGCACCGTTAACTCAGTCGCTAAGTCTGAGTCAGAGTCAGACTCATCGGCTGAAACGGTTGTAAGATGGAGGACAAAACCAAGATAAGCCGCAGGAGACGCGAAGAATAGGTAACATGGAATGTTGAGATCATTAGCAACATCAATCATCGAAGTACAAAACATGTCTACGAAGAAACCTACGAGCGGAACATCTTTTTTGAGGTTTTGGAGTGTTTGTTTCACTATAGGTCTATGGTTTTGTATATGGAGTGAAACGAACTCGATGTTCGAGCTGTATTGATCTTGCTGTGGCAAGTGGTCCGTATGAATTTGAATGAATCGGATGTGTTCGGTTGACGAGCAAGACTGGAAATAGTCATCAAGGAAAGGCTGCCACTGAGGGACCGATATTGCGAGTACTGTGACCGAGAGACAGGAAACGCGGTTTATTAAGTGAGTTGCAAACTCTACGGCTGGGACAAGATTGCCCATGGTAGGAGTTGCAATGATTGCTACTTGTGCTAGTTTCATATCTTGGGGTTGCGATCGAGTCTCTTTTTTTATATGATGATGAAACTCTGAGGTTCCTTTTATCAAGGGAAAAAGTACTGTATATAATTTAGATAGCTCACCAAATATGCTATATATGTATCTAACGTAAGATCATGAATTGAATATCATCCACGTCTGTTTCTATTACCGACAACCCATACAAATTTTCAATTAGTGTTTTTATATTTTATTAATTCAGCCGCCATTCAATCAAATTCTTTTACCATATACTCATTTCACCTTTTCACTATACAAACGCTTCAATGAAATGATTTTGATGAAAAATGAAACAGATAGACACAAAACTAAACAATTAAAAATGCATAAACATGAATGAAGAACTTTTCAATACATAAAAGTAACCACTCTTTGATTTATTTGATTCAAAATGACAAATATAATTCCCTAGGTCTCCAATTACTTTTATAATTTCAATTCATTTTCTAATTTCATTCTAACACTTCTAAAAATCAAATTGAAGAGTCATGTATACGTGTGATTTCAAAACATTCTAGTCGCACGTATTAAAAAAGATTTCGGCTTGCCAATCAATATTTAAAAGTTTTTAAAAATTACAATAGTCTGTAATGTTTCGAGGACTTGCTGATGATTTTTATAGTACTAACTTATTGCGTATGACTAGCGAAAATACTTGTACACTTATAGCTTTTCGTGAGTAAAATTTCTTGTTGCTCTTTTCGCACACAAAATACAATAATCCATGTTTATGCACGAAGTTATAAACTAATACGGAATATGTTATAGCTAGGTTTAAGGTTCTAATTAACTAACCAATAAAGATGTTAATATTTTTAAGGCATAATTTTTATTTTATTTTTTTAACGGCAGAATGTGAATATATAAATAGACATAAAAAATTCTAACAAGATGCTAGAGGAAGTTACAACATGTTACAACAAGTTCTTACAAGCCAAATTTGGATCTCGAATCCAATCTAAAGCCCCGACCTGACATTCATTAGTTTCTAATGAAGAGTGCCCTGACGCACCTACTCCTATAAAAAAGCGAGACTTTACTAAACAAGAGAAACCCTTTCTATCTTATTAGTAAAGCGCGTTAGTCATAAGGGATGTGACTTTTTGAGTCTATGTGACAACTCGCAATTTCAAGTCATTTCTCAAGTTTCACTATTTCAACATTTATCGTAAACTAGGTTTGCGTGTTCCAAATTCGCGTAACCTTAATGGTTTAGCGGCGAATTCATGATCATATCATCACGAACATTTCATATGGACTAAGTTTAGTCTACATTTCATTAACATCATTTGCATCATGTTAGTTCATTCATGATTTTTCATTTCACCTTAACCGCGTAAATTTTATATTAAATAAACGTTATCGCGTGAGTTATTATTTTGAATATTTAATCCGTTACTTCCAAAAATGATCCCGACATACTTTTATACTTACATTTAGTTTAGAAAAACTATATTTTGAGTTTACCTAGTGTTTTAAATTTATTTTGTATATAAATCGTTAAATTTATATTATTACTACGTTTTTCTTAAAAACTACACGATAATTATTTTATCACTCAAATTTTACAAGGAATGTATTTTTACAATTTTTATGATCTCATTATACCCTACTTTGATCCATTAAAAGTTACTTTTACCTAAAAGCTACCATTTACCATAACTTAAATTCATTTCACTTACACTTTGTAACAATTTTATACATTTATATATATACAAGTAAAAGAGAAAAAAAAAGATATTTGTGATATACATCCCCCCAAAACCGGTTTTAGGGGGGGGGGGTGAGTCAAGAGTGGGTAAGCATTTATTGTTTGGTAAAATTTTCTTCTTGATTGTATATATTCATACTCTAAGTAAAAAGTTCACTCATTCCATCTCAAATAATTCAAGACAAGTTAACAAAAGTCCTCTCTTCTCTTTGTTTCATCTCCATAACCGGTTCTTCATAAGGTTTTCAAAGGATCATCAAAAAAATTTCAAGCTCAAGAGTTTACACAATCTAGATCACACTCTTATTAAGGTTTTGAAATAAAAACCTAGGGTGTTTAGGTTAATCCTTGTTCTAATCACCTCATCATAGTTTACTTGTAAGCATATCATTTACATTTTTCATTTTTCCTTATCATTTCATATTTATTTCTTCATTTTCTTAGCAAACATGCAAGACTTATTGTTGTTTATACCATTTTTACCATTGTTTTTAGAGTTTAATATATAAAGGTCATCCTATAATTATTCCCTTGTTATATTTTGGTCTTGATGATGTCTAGGAACCCATGACACCCTAAGAAGGTGTATGGTAGGATTAGAATAGCTTTGGAGTTGTTTTGAAGGGATTGGAATAGGTTTAGTACGAGAAAAACTATTTTCGACAAGTATTAAAAAGTGATCTGATCTTATTTTGTTTTTCTGGAAAATCCGACAGTAGGCACAAATTTTTGGCCTTGATATTTAGAAAATATACTTTAAAACGAATCCGTGGCCGCTTGAACGGATTAAAACGGAGTTATAACGAAGAAGTTATGAATTTCTCAAGTTTGACGACGAAATATATATTTCTGAAAATTTCAGCAACCTATTTTTATTTTGTACGAGTTAAAAACGAGTCTTAAGCTTCACAAATTATTTCGACTTATCAAAAATATATTAGTATACTTTGATACGAAGCTAAGGACATATAATACGTAGAAAACGGATTTTGAAACGACCAAAATATACACGTTTTCATAAATTGCCGTAACTTTATTATTTTAGAAGAACTAGTTTTGGAGAACAAAAGTTTTGGAGAACTATTTTTGGAGAACAAAAGTTTTGGAGAACTATTTTTGGAGAACTATTTTTGGAGAACTATTTTGGAGAACTAAAGATTTTGGAGAACTAAAGTTTGGAGAATTAAAACCATTTGGAGAACTAAAATGTTGGAGAACTAAAATAATTGGAGAACAAAAAGGGAGTACATTTTCTTATAAAAGTTATAATTTCATAATAAATCATTAATAAACCATTGTAGGATGACATTTTGACGTAAATACTTGTAAAGTAATTTAAGATTGGTCAAGACGTCAAAAGAGTATTTTTCAACGAAGAGTATTATTTTCAAAACTCACAAATGGTATAAATAACATACGAAATGCATGCATAACATTACATCATAACTCATTACGTATCATATCATTCATAATAGGTCATTTTCGAGATTCACGTTACATTTCAGTGTATCCACTTTTGTCATCATAATCATTGCAACAGGTGAGTTCATAGCCCCACTTTTAATCTTTTAACTGTTTTACAAACTCTTGGGGGAGATACATGCTACATTTTTAATCGAACACAAATGCTTTGAACTGTATGCTATGACCGAATGTTTTATTGTCACTAAGTATTTGCCATGTTCGAAGTCCCTACATCATGAACCATTAGTCACTTGCGAGTGAGCGCGAATATTGTGAATAGGCCTATTGGAATTAACACTCCCGCTCCTATTGACCCAGTTAGGGGAAATCGAGCGCACTATATTTGAATCATTAAGGTAAATTGGCAAGTTTACCTATTAGGGCGGCGATGAAACGATGATTACCAATTTTTATTGGTGCGAGGTTTACGCTTTGGTGTCATGAACTTAGTGAAATAAATACGATTTTGTTTTCAACGATGAGTGTGAAACAATTTAACTCACACTACGATGATTGTGTTCAAACGAATTAATTAAACCTATGGATTTCACTCAACCTTTGTGTTGACCTTTTTAAGCATGTTTTATCTCAGGTATCTAAGGCATACTTCATGGCATGCATGTGGACATATCATAGAGTCGCGGTGACGACGCGTCTCACATGGGATTGATACAATTTAAAAACATCGTTTGACTTGTACTAAACTTATTTTCCGTGCATAGTAACTTTCATTTGGGACCTATCTTTGTAACTCTGAATGTTTTTATTAAATCAAGCGATGTATTTTCCAAACGACACTTTAGGTCGTTCAATATAATTGTGATTGTGATGCTATGACAGTCAATCCCCAGGAATTCCATTCCGCTGCAAAACAGGTAATTTGGGGGTGTGACAGATTGGCATCAGAGCTTCGGTTATAGAGAACTAGGTTGCATCATTGACCCTAGACTATAACTACATCATCATAGCATCTCATCATTTCATCATAAGTGCAAGTTCACTTTACATGCGGTTTATACGTACATTTTTCGAGTTATTTACTTTCATTTCATATCGATTGTCACATGGATGCCTTTAAATGCCCATTCCATTATTTTTTCTTCATACTCCAATGCCGAGATAAACCTTTAAGTAGGGCGAAGTCACTCTCACTCCTTTGTTTCACCACTAACATGTCGAGTTATACGTTATTAACACATTAAGCCACTAAACCATCATACATTTGAAGCACTTACAACACCTCATAACCCATTTCTTAGGAAACCGTCGATCATTTTGAAAAATAACCTCAAACGTATCATTTCTTATCACCTCTCTTTAGAGCGCATATTTTTAACATGGGATTTTGCTACGTCTCACATTTCCTCTTGTTTTGAAGAAGATATGGCACCGAAGAAAGCTACACCTGAAATGACTCAAGCGGCTATTCAAAAGTTGGTAAGGGATAGCATAGCCGATGCTCTAAGGATTGAAAGGGAAACGGTGGCTGCTGCTGCTGCTGAGGCCGCGGCTACTGCCGAAGCCGCTAGAATTGCGAGGGAAGCTGAAGCCGCTAGGCTTGCTGCTGCTGCAGGAAATGCAGGAGGGTCCGGAGTCAAAAGCTGTTCGTATAAGGATTTCAAAAGTGGAGATCTCACGAAGTTTAAGGGTACCGAAGGGGCCACTGCCATGGTTCGATGGTTTGAGAAATTGGAGTCCGTGTTTTTGCTATGTAATTGCCCGGATGATAGTAAGGTCAAGTTTGCTACAAGTACACTACTTGATGGAGCGTTGTCGTGGTGGAACTCTTATGCTCAGCCGATGGGAATGGAAAATGCTTTCAAACTCACTTGGGAGCAATTCAAAGGTTTGGTAACAAAGAAGTTTTGTCCGCGTACGGAGGTGAAGAAGTTGGAGACCGAATTCTATGAGTTGGTAACTATTGGGTATGACATTGATACTTACATTCGAAGGTTTCAAGAATTGGCCGTGTTATGCCCATCTATGGTTTCGGATAATGAGAAGCTACTAGAGGCTTTCATTGAAGGACTTCCCGAAATTATTCAAGGTGATGTAACTTCTTTTGACCCGCAAACGATTGAGGAATCTATTCGAGTGTCTCAGAAGCTTATGGCACAAGTAGTAAAGAGAGGAAATATCACCAACACCAACCGTAACAACAATAACCAAAACAACCACAACAACGACGATAACCAAATCAACAACAACAAAAGGAAATGGGAAAACGATCAAGGAGGTTATAACAACAACAACCAAAACCGTAACACTAACCATCATCAACAACAAAATAGAAGGCAAGAAGCTGGAATGGTTTACGTCGCTGCACCAATGGGAGGCAGAGGTTATGCTGGAACACACCCGCTATGTAATCGATGTAATTTTCACCACTCGGGTCCTTGCCCTGCCAAGTGCCACAAGTGCCAAAAACCGGGACATCTAGCCAGGGATTGTAAAGGTAAAGCGATAGTCACGTGCTTCGGATGTGGGGAGCAAGGACACTATCGGAATCAATGTCCTCAAAACCAAGGTCAACAGGTTGAAGGTGCTCATGGGAATGCATACATGTTAGGAGGAGGAGAAGCTCGTCAAGGTATCAACGACGCGGAAGACTGAAGAAGTTCGGAAACTAACAGTCTTATTTTTTTTCTTTATGTACTATGTTGTACTAAGTTTATGTCTTCCATCGTATCCGAAACTTTATAACTTAAAGATGTACTACTTTTGCTAAACCACTCGTTGTAGAATATTCTCATCTATCGTACTTATTTTCTTTCCGATTTGTTATTACTTACTAGAATTTTACTACTTTTTACTTTATCGACCATTTTAACGACACGGTTTAAATCCTTGTAAGCATCGAGAGTTATAACAACTAAACCGAACGTCACATTATCGTTCCTTAATTATACATAGCCTAGCTAACTATGTCTAATTCTGGAGGGATCATGTTATGTTGGGAGCAGTTAATTATAAATCTTAGTGCAAGCAAAATCTTCAAATATTTCAAATTCAAAGTGTTACTCATCGGAGATACTCACCCAATATTTTTCTCTACAACGATGTTTTGTACACTCTCAATCATCGACAACCGTAACGACACTTCTCCATGTCTTCTCTCCTCGATATTCATCGCAAACTCAAATATTCGATAGACTAACACGAACTGAATTCAGGGACTGAATTCCTTTTTGGATGGGCGAATGTGACAACTCGCAATTTCAAGTCATTTCTCAAGTTTCACTATTTCAACATTTATCGTAAACTAGGTTTGCGTGTTCCAAATTCGCGTAACCTTAATGGTTTAGCGGCGAATTCATGATCATATCATCACGAACATTTCATATGGACTAAGTTTAGTCTACATTTCATTAACATCATTTGCATCATGTTAGTTCATTCATTATTTTTCATTTCACCTTAACCGCGTAAATTTTATATTAAATAAACGTTATCGCGTGAGTTATTATTTTGAATATTTAATCCGTTACTTCCAAAAATGATCCCGACATACTTTTATACTTACATTTAGTTTATAAAAACTATATTTTGAGTTTACCTAGTGTTTTAAATTTATTTTGTATATAAATCGTTAAATTTATATTATTACGACGTTTTTCTTAAAAACTACACGATAATTATTTTATCACTCAAATTTTACAAGGAATGTATTTTTACAATTTTTATGATCTCATTATACCCTACTTTGATCCATTAAAAGTTACTTTTACCTAAAAGCTACCATTTACCATAACTTAAATTCATTTCACTTACACTTTGTAACAATTTTATACATTTATATATATACAAGTAAAAGAGAAAAAAAAAAAGATATTTGTGATATACATCCCCCCAAAACCGGTTTTAGGGGGGGGGGGGTGAGTCAAGAGTGGGTAAGCATTTATTGTTTGGTAAAATTTTTTTCTTGATTGTATATATTCATACTCTAAGTAAAAAGTTCACTCATTCCATCTCAAATAATTCAAGACAAGTTAACAAAAGTCCTCTCTTCTCTTTGTTTCATCTCCATAACCGGTTCTTCATAAGGTTTTCAAGGGATCATCAAAAAATTTTCAAGCTCAAGAGTTTACACAATCTAGATCACACTCTTATTAAGGTTTTGAAATAAAAACCTAGGGTGTTTAGGTTAATCCTTGTTCTAATCACCTCATCATAGTTTACTTGTAAGCATATCATTTACATTTTTCATTTTTCCTTATCATTTCATATTTATTTCTTCATTTTCTTAGCAAACATGCAAGACTTATTGTTGTTTATACCATTTTTACCATTGTTTTTAGAGTTTAATATATAAAGGTCATCCTATAATTATTCCCTTGTTATATTTTGGTCTTGATGATGTCTAGGAAACCATGACACCCTAAGAAGGTCTATGGTAGGATTAGAATAGCTTTGGAGTTGTTTTGAAGGGATTGGAATAGGTTTAGTACGAGAAAAACTATTTTCGACAAGTATTAAAAAGTGATCTGATCTTATTTTGTTTTTCTGGAAAATCCGACAGTAGGCACAAATTTTTGGCCTTGATATTTAGAAAATATACTTTAAAACGAATCCGTGGCCGCTTGAACGGATTAAAACGGAGTTATAACGAAGAAGTTATGAATTTCTCAAGTTTGACGACGAAATATATATTTCTGAAAATTTCAGCAACCTATTTTTATTTTGTACGAGTTAAAAACGAGTCTTAAGCTTCACAAATTATTTCGACTTATCAAAAATATATTAGTATACTTTGATACGAAGCTAAGGACATATAATACGTAGAAAACGGATTTTGAAACGACCAAAATATACACGTTTTCATAAATTGCCGTAACTTTATTATTTTAGAAGAACTAGTTTTGGAGAACAAAAGTTTTGGAGAACTATTTTTGGAGAACAAAAGTTTTGGAGAACTATTTTTGGAGAACAAAAGATTTTGGAGAACTATTTTGGAGAACTAAAGATTTTGGAGAACTAAAGTTTGGAGAATTAAAACCATTTGGAGAACTAAAATGTTGGAGAACTAAAATAATTGGAGAACAAAAAGGGAGTACATTTTCTTATAAAAGTTATAATTTCATAATAAATCATTAATAAACCATTGTAGGATGACATTTTGACGTAAATACTTGTAAAGTAATTTAAGATTGGTCAAGACGTCAAAAGAGTATTTTTCAACGAAGAGTATTATTTTCAAAACTCACAAATGGTATAAATAACATACGAAATGCATGCATAACATTACATCATAACTCATTACGTATCATATCATTCATAATAGGTCATTTTCGAGATTCACGTTACATTTCAGTGTATCCACTTTTGTCATCATAATCATTGCAACAGGTGAGTTCATAGCCCCACTTTTAATCTTTTAACTGTTTTACAAACTCTTGGGGGAGATACATGCTACATTTTTAATCGAACACAAATGCTTTGAACTGTATGCTATGACCGAATGTTTTATTGTCACTAAGTATTTGCCATGTTCGAAGTCCCTACATCATGAACCATTAGTCACTTGCGAGTGAGCGCGAATATTGTGAATAGGCCTATTGGAATTAACACTCCCGCTCCTATTGACCCAGTTAGGGGAAATCGAGCGCACTATATTTGAATCATTAAGGTAAATTGGCAAGTTTACCTATTAGGGCGGCGATGAAACGATGATTACCAATTTTTATTGGTGCGAGGTTTACGCTTTGGTGTCATGAACTTAGTGAAATAAATACGATTTTGTTTTCAACGATGAGTGTGAAACAATTTAACTCACACTACGATGATTGTGTTCAAACGAATTAATTAAACCTATGGATTTCACTCAACCTTTGTGTTGACCTTTTTAAGCATGTTTTATCTCAGGTATCTAAGGCATACTTCATGGCATGCATGTGGACATATCATAGAGTCGCGGTGACGACGCGTCTCACATGGGATTGGTACAATTTAAAAACATCGTTTGACTTGTACTAAACTTATTTTCCGTGCATAGTAACTTTCATTTGGGACCTATCTTTGTAACTCTGAATGTTTTTATTAAATCAAGCGATGTATTTTCCAAACGACACTTTAGGTCGTTCAATATAATTGTGATTGTGATGCTATGACAGTCAATCCCCAGGAATTCCATTCCGCTGCAAAACAGGTAATTTGGGGGTGTGACAGTCTAAGAGTGATTCATGAATAGGAGATCGAGAAGCTTGATTTCTTCCTCGAGAGTGTCAGCGGGGGCTTCAATTAAAAAAAACACGGTTCCTAAAACGCCAAATAACCCATGTGGTAGTTTGGACAACCAAATCAAGCATAATTTCGAAAGGGTATTAAGATTTTTCGATGTTCCCCACTCGATTATGTTTTGCAATTGCTTCGGATAGTCATCAAATCCGCACTAATATGCTATTTTTTCTCCATAAAGAGGCAGCCACAAAGAAATCAATGAACAGATGTTGGGTCGATTCTAGGTCCCCATCACACACCGGGCATCTTTTTGAGTGGATGTTGATCCATCTATCATCTAGATTGCAACGAGTAGGAATTCGATCGAGCCTTAACCGCCAAGAGTGAATATTTATTTTGATGGGAAGAATCTTATTCAATCTAGTTTGATTACCATTCTGCTCCATAATTGAATGGTCAATTTTTACTCGCAAATCTGAAACAGAGTAGCAGTTGGAAGTGTTTAAATTACATACCGAACCATCTGGAGTATCATTTGTGTCGACATGCTGGAGTAAAAGGAGCGGGTCCAGAAACTGTGTTTGTTCCCGACCCCCTCGAATAGGCATGCGCCAATTCCATGTCCTAGATTTAGGCCCATAAAGAAGATTACATCTGTCACTTACTTTGTATTCTTTAAAAGCCTCAAGTGAGAACAACCGAGGAAACAATGATACTAGAGTAGAATTTCCTAACCAACAATCACTCCAAAATGACACTCCAAAATGACACCGAAGACTTGTTTCCAATGACTCGACAAATTATGGAATGCAAATTTATGTTGGCAGTTGAGAAAGAAGAGTTTATGTCAACAATAACCTCCCAGGGGTTGTTTTTAAGCTTCCTATTAGCGGGGGTCAAACAAATGCCACCATTTGGACCATGAATGGAAGTAATGATGTTTCACCATAAAGCATTGTTGTCTTTGTAAACACGCAGCCACCATTTTGCTAATATAGCAAGGTTTGCGGCTTGAAGAATACCAATACCAAGTCCCCACAAGTAGAAGGAGAACGCACTTTTTTCAAGCAACCCAAGCCAATTTATTATATTGTACTGAACTACCCTAGAAGAAGTTACGCCTCAATTTCTCCTGATAGTTAACGACATACTATGGACTTTGAACAGTGAGAAAAACTTAGTTCTGAGTGCACCAAGAACCGATTTTATGAGAGTTAGTCTACCGCCATAAGAGAGAGTACGAGCTTTCCAAGAAAATAATATTTTACGGAATTTTTCAATGACGGGTTTTGCAAGCCTTATTCATATTAACACCGATTGAAAGACCTAGATATGAACAAGGGAGGGTGGATGGTTCACAACAAATGATGGAGGCAAAGTGCCTGGTCTCGTTTGCAGTGACACCAATTCCAAAAAAATTCTTTTAGAGAAGTTGATTTTTAAACCTGAAGCCAAATTGAAACAACTTAAAATAAGGCAAAGGTTACTGGCATTAGTAAGTGACCATTTACCCATTAAGAGGGGGTCATCTGCAAATTGAAGATGTGAGATATCAACTTTGTTGGAACCTACTTTACCCCCTTCAAATATGTTCTTAGACTTTGCTTCTTCGAGATGGATATGAAGTGCTTCCATTGCTAAGATAAAAAGGAATGAGAAAGAGGATCACCTTGCCATAAATCTTTTTGAATCTTAAATTCCTTCGTTGGTGACCCATTGACAAGAACCAAGCAGTAGGCTGAATTGAGACATCCTTGAATCCAAGATCGTCATTTAAGAGTGAAACCCATTTCTTCCATTCTATGATCAAGGAAGTTCCAATCAAAAGAGTCAAACATTTTCTCGAAGTCAACTTTTAAGAGAAAAAGCCTTTCTTTATTTTTTGTTGCCCATGAAATAATTGCGTTTACTATGAGGGGCCCATCGATGATTTGTGTACCTTTTACAAAAGTCGTTTGGATTTCACTAACAACCAATGTTTTAAAACCCGGGTTTTAAGTTGACCCGGTCAAGTGGCCGGTTCACCGGGTCACCGGTTCAACCGGTTGAACCGCCGGGTCAAACCGGTTTTACACTAAAAAGAGAAGTACCTTAATTCAAAGTGTAAAATAATACAATAATAATAATAATAATAATAAATAACAGGCCACTGAAATCGACAAAAACTATAATGTAAATTACTTGTATATTCATAGAAAAACTGATTTCTATTTGCACACTGTTTAAAAGAGTACATACTTATAGCTACTCTATATTTACTACTGTAGTACACATCTGGTCATATCATCCCATCCCTCAAACCAAGCTTTCCTCCATTGTTTTTAACCAAAGTAAAGGTTACAAAACCCAAACCCTCTCACACACGCACACACCTATCACCATTTTCAGTCACCACCACTTATATATATATTACACTTCGCCGACGTACAAGAAACCGGAGCCGTAGTCGGTCGATCTTCAATAAGATAAGTATCGTATGGGTCAGTTAGATAGCCAACATCTCCTATTACATCATCTACTTACATGGTTCTTGTTCTTTTCCTTACCTATATACTGAACCGGCCGGTTTCTGGTCTGGTGGTTCGACCAAAACCCGGCGGTTCAATCAAGTTTAAACTGCAGCAAAAACCCGACTTACAACGGACCGGCCAACACTTCAGTTCGCGGTTCAACCGGCCGGGTCGAACCGGGTTTTAAAACATTGCTAACAACCGAGTGAACAACGTGTCGGAGCCGGTTTTCAAGAACTTTTGTAATGATTTTGTATTGACAACCAATCAAATCAAGCTAACAGGTATACAGTTATTCACATGTAAAGGGACAGTTATTCACATGTAAAGGGTCAGGAATTTTTGGAACCAAAGCGAGAAAAGGGGAGTTATAGCCTCGTGGAATAAATCCATCTACTTCAAACCGTTTTACCATTTCAACAAAATCTTTTACAATAGTTTCCCAATAGAGTTTAATAAACTTGAAAGTGAATCCATCGGGACATAGGGCCTTACCACTCCCACAATTTCAAACCGCACTTTTTATCTCTTCACAAGTAAAAAGAGCATCAACGTAACTAAAGAAATATCATTAGAGGTGAGGGCTTTAAAAAGATTACTTGTAAAACATCGAAACATCTAATCTACGTGTACACAAGTCTATATGGTTAAAGTCGTTAGAACATCTTTAATGAGAAGTGGGTGATGACTTAGAAAAGGGTTAAAGCATTGAAAGGCTAGGAAATGGTTGATAATGACTTAGTTGATCAATAGATTGGTTGCGTAACCGACCAACCGGCCTTTTGCTTTAATCTATTGAAATTTAGTAAAAATAGGTTTGATATTGAGTTAAAAAAAACCTATTTGCATTATTGAAGGTCGTGTATTCTAATGACATAAACCCATTGTTTGAATTCACATGCACTGCACCAATGTCGTACAAACAATAAATAAATAAAAATCAATCACAATAATATATTCTGTCAATCACAATAGTGTAATATATTTTGTGACGTCTGCTATTCTTTATTTAGGGCCTGTTTGGCAGGGACTTTTTGGAGAATCTATTAGCTTTTTGTTACAAAATAATCTCCTATAAACTAAGTAGCTTCGTTTGGATGCATTAGCTACAAGCTTTTATTTCAAACAAATAACTCCAAAATGAAAAGCTGATTCATGAAGCTTTTTAAATGTCTATGAGCTGTTACAACTTTAAATTACTAATATACCCTTCAAACATTTATTTACAATTATAGATTTGTCCTTTTATGTCATTTTACATCTTATAATTACATTTAACAGTTAATTTACCAAACACTTTTATTAAAAAAAAGATATAGCTTGTAGCTCATGTTAACAGCTTTGCAGTTTACAGCTTACAGTTTACAGCTTACAACATACAGCTTACAGCTAGTTTTGCCAAACATACCCTTAGTGTGTGATAAGGGTTATTATCATACTTGAACTTTCCTCGGTAGCTCGACAAGTACGCAAACTTGATTTCGGCTCGAGAAGATTAGGGACGACCTGATCAAGCTCATATGGTATACCTAGCTTGAACCTATGAATTATACATACGCATGGACATAACAGTTTTAGCTTCCACTTCAAAAATAAATTTATAGCTTCACGTCTTCAAATCCAAAGCTTATTCCAGAATTTATGCTTCGGATAAAAGACAATTGATCAAGTCCTCTAAAGCTTTAAAGGATGACCCATTTTTCATCAAAGTCCTCTTACTCTTCTCACTCATTTCCTTAACCTTTTTCCTCAACTCACCATCCATCAACTCCCTCACACTTCTTTCCACTTCTTCCGCCAACACCAGATCGTTACTTCCAAACTTTATCTCCACACTCAATCCCAGCTCTTTGACCATCTCAAACGCATTCAAATGTTGCTCTGCGTATAAAGGCCACGCAGCAATTGGTACACCGTACGATATACTCTCTAAGATTGAGTTCCAGCCACAATGTGAAACAAAGCCACCAACTGCCTTGTGGGCTAGTACAGTTACTTGCGAGACCCATCCACATACCAATCCTCTACCAGCCGTCCTGTCAAGAAACCCATCTGGAAATAAATTAGCATCAAGATTTTTATAGTCTCTTGGAAGGTCTAGCTTTCTTTTGGCAGGTTCACGTATTGCCCATAAAAATCGGTACCCAGATCTCTCTAAACCGGTGGCTATTTCATGCAGTTGAGTCCGGTTCAAGCTCCCCATGCTACCAAAACATAGAAAAACAACCGATAACAATGGTTGTTGGTCCAGCCATTCATTAATCTTTTCATGACAAGACCCGTTTGCATGCCACTTAACCGGCCCAACATGATCAACTATTGGTCCCACCGGGTAAACTGGTGGCAGACCAATATATTTAGAAGACAAAGAGTCAAGTGCATATGGCTCGAGCTCTTGGAACGTATTAACTATAATACCCTTGGTTTCTTTGTACCTAAGTGTGTGGTGTACAAACCACGAGAAATCAAGTTCTTTCTTATTAATACAGTATAATGGATAAGCGTTCAATGGTACAGGCTTGGTGAAACTCTTTACTACCATTAACTGAGTCGTTGAGTCCAAGTCAGACTCGGGCAATGTTGTGAGGTCTAGGACAAAACCAAGATAAGACGCGGGAGATGCAAAAAATAGGTAACATGGAATATTTAGATCATTAGCAACATCAATCATCGAAGTACAAAACATGTCTATAAAAAACCCTACAAGTGGAACATGGGTAGTGAGGTTTTGGAGTGTTTGTTTGATTATAGATTTGTGGCTTTGTATATAGAGTGAAATGAACTCGGTCATGGAGTTGCATGGATTTGGTGGTTGTGAGTCCGGTGGATGGATTTGGATGAATTGGATATGCTCGTTTGAGGTGTGAGATTGGATGTAGTCATCGATGAGAGGGAGTTGAGGGACGGAAAGTGCAAGTATTGTGACGGATATGCGATTAGAATGGTGGTTGATTAAGTGAGTTGCAAACTCTACGGCAGGGACAAGGTTGCCCATTAAGGGTGTTGCTATTATTGCAACTTGTGCTCGCTTCATATCCATTTCGACGTTGGAACTAGATTTGCTTCCTAACTAAAGGAAGGATAACATGTTGGGAGATATATATAGGTCGCCAAGTACAATGTTACCCAATTGATGAAACGGATCGGATTAAAGTTTTGAGGTGATCGATCGCTTTTATAATTGAATGCTGTTTAAGAGTTCATGACTTTCTATTGTCTTCTTTTGACTTTTACCATGTTAAAGTTATGATCATCAAAGCTTATTTATAGGATCTTAAAGTTCTAACCAACTTACTTATTTCATTGTTTACTTTTAATCAACGGGCTATATGATTTTTCCAATCATTTTTGTACCTTTCACATGGCATTGTTGAAACAATTGGCTCAATTAAATTCCAAACAAGAATCGTGATTTGCATTTTTATCTGGTGTTTTTTTTTTCAATAAAAAGTTTCTAGCCGGTGAATATTATTTAGTGTTTTTTCTAACAAGTATTGTGATTAACTGAATGATATTTTATGTTGCATCATGAGTTTGATCAACATTCCTTTGATTCCTAATTTCCTATCATTATTATTTTATCTAAAATACAACAATAACGTTTACAATGTTAATGTCAGGGGCTAAAAAAGATACATTTACAATGAAATTATGAAAACCTTTATAGCGATTATTTTCATTATTATTTCTTCTATATCGTAGATCAAAGTGTTACTTCAAAGAATATTTGACCTATTTATTGTATAGTTTTTAAAACTTGTGATTAACATGAAATCGAGACGACGTTTTATAATCTACACCATCTATCTCACAAATTATATATTACATGTCTTTAACAAGACTTGAACTCACAAGTTTTAGGGTGTTAAGCACTCACATACCAACGAGAAAGACACTTTTGTATACTAACATGAAAATATATTAAAATTAATTTATTGTAAAAGTTTTAAAATGATTGTGTGGACCCTAATGCTAATAGATTTTATGTTAAAAATTACAATTTAGTAGATCTAAACATAATTAGTGTATTTTATTTATTTATTTATTTTTTCAAACAACACTTGCCTTGCAGATCGAGTTAAGCATACTATATTTGCTCATAGTCGGTCTGAGAACATTTCCTTTTTTCGTAGCTATAGTTTTTGACCTTTTGACCGGCTAATCAATGAGGTTTGAATCTACCATCACAAAGATTCAAACCAGATAAAACTCTCCTTTTTCATGAGGCTGACATGACCACTTGATGGGTCCAAGAACCTTTATGCTTACTTGCTTGTGGTCATAGCGAAATTCGTCGAAGGGAAAAGGAAGAAGTGATGTTAAGATGTTTTGATTTTTGACATGCGTTTTGAGCATTTATTATTGCTAGATTGTTAGGCTGGATGTACATATATACGTAGTGATGGTGGTCAAACAACATTTGCGCCAATGCCACATCAACATTTTATTTCACCGTCCTTAAATTCGTAGTGGTTAACACATTCCTTACTATCTACATATATCCACTAAAATACAAAGTACCACACAACACACACTAACATACACAATATTCTTTTCCGTCTTAGCGGTGCACCACCAAGTAATACTCAAGGTGGGTTAGTGTTTACCTCTCGTGGTGGTTTTTCCATGTACGTTGACCACTCATGATCTTGTCTATATTGTGGTCGGTCTTAGGTGCTCCACCGATTTACCTTGTTTCTAAGCATGTTGGTACAACAACATCAATGTTTGCAATCATATATAAGTCTATTACTCGTGTCAAAAGTTTAACCATTAACCACACTAGTTATCGACCACCTATTACTTTCGTCACCAAATTATTTATAATGAGGAAAAGTAGTGCGCAACTGTAAATTGTATTTTTAGTGACGAAAAATAAGTGTCACCACTAAATCTCATAACTACTGACTATTTTTCTTATGTCACCATTCATGTCTAGGCACCTGTCGCCTTCTCACGATCATGACCCCACTTAGGAAAAAGGGAACAATATTGTCCCTTCTCTAGATTTGCCTCCCAAGCCCGCCCATTTCACTTCTGATTAGCATTCAACTTCAAATAATAAAAGAAAATTCTCGCTCTCTCTCAAATACTCTTACCAAAATAGTAATACCGGAGAGTGATTTGATGACAAGTTTAACATTTCTCAATAAAAATTTTAAATTCTCAAAGGCACCACTATCTAACTAATCCATTTGTTTATTGGCACATGGCTGGTTAATTTACATGAATCTAATTAAAGAATTGAGCTCAGACGTACCAATGTATTGATGTCAAGAAGCTAAGAATAAAAAGCTTTCGAAAGAATCAAAGTTGGATCCAATTTGGTAGAAATTTCACATCTACAATTTGTAGACAATGCACTTATTATCGACAAATGGTCTCTTGACAACTGTAGAAAAAAGATGACTTAAACTTACACAAACACTTTTGTTAAATCTCAATTTAACAAAATAATAAACTGATCTCAATCAGAACTAAAGATCAACCAAACAATCACCACTGGTACTCAAGTGTGACTCTTTTATCTATTTGATAAAGTTCTGTTACAAACCAAATCAACAAAACAGAATGAATCTCATAAACAAAGAGAAAGTATGAATATTTGTATATGTGAGAGAGTTGAGAGAGATTGAGAGAGAAAGTACAATAGCAAAAGTGAGGATGCCATATGAATTTGTGCATTATATACAATTTATCACCAACTCTTCACTCCCGTCTCTTTTCTCTTTTCATTTTAGTGCAAATATTTTCATTTCTTTCATTATCAACCCAAACTTCACATGAACACAAAACTACAAAATTAGAAATAGCAATATTAGTCCTTGGAGTTTTATAAACCAGAAATATATTATATTTTCATTAGCCTCTCTTTTCAGTGGAAGATTTAGAGAGAGTATTTTGTTTTTACTTCTCCAGGGTATCAAAATCCACATAAGAAAACCCAATAACCAATTACTGACTTTCTGGTAACCACATACTTTACCCAGTCATCATGAGAATAAGCATTTAAAGTCATATCTGAAGTGTGTGTAATATGAATGCCCCTATGATCCTTTAAGGCATCTCAGAATTTTAAAAGCAACCTTTAAATGAGACTTAAGAGGAGAATGCATAATCTGACTTAAACAATGAACAACATAAGATATATATGGTATAGTATTAGTCAAACAAATCAATTTTCCCATCAACATTTGATAATCAATAATGTTCGCAAGTAACAGATCATCATTTGTTAGCTCATTTGAAATAACCAGTTTAGACTGTAAAAGAGTAGCATATGGTTTGCAGGCCAACATACCGAACTCAGATAACAAATCAAGATAATATTTTCTTTGGTTAAGACAAGTTCCTTAATCAATGTCAATAACCTCAATTCCAAAAAAAAAAAAAAAAAAAAAAAAAAAAAAAAAAAAAAAATCATTTTAGTTTGCCCAAGTCCTTAATATGGACTTGCTTTTTAAAAACACTTTGAGTTTTTCAATTTCAACAATATCATCCACATAGACAAGTAATGTTATGAACACACCATTATCATATTTACTGTACAAAGAATAATCAGTTTTACTATGACTAAATCTATTTTCAAGTAAGGCAAAAGTAAGTTTAACATTTAATTGTCTAGGAGTTGTTTTAATCAGTAAAAAGACTTTTCAAGTCTACAAACACTGGTTTCATTAGCAAAAAAATAACCATTATGTAATCCATTTTCAATGAAACCACTAATGTTGTTTAAAAGGAAGTATTGTGTAGGCTTTAAACATTTTTTTTTTTTTTTTTTTTTTTTTTTTTTTTTTTTTTTTGATACATTGTTTTTCTTATTACTTAAACATACTTTTTCTTTTTATATATTTGTGTAACTTGTTACATTTTTTTTATGATCTTTTTAGATGATCAACTTTACATTAGTCTTATAATATTTATTGAAATGATTTCATATGGCTAGCTCGTTTATTTGGACGAGTCTTGAAGCTAGTAGTTAATGAAAGGTAGATTAGTAAACATATATTTTTCATTTTCAGAGTTAAACACTTTCTATTTATATGTAATATAGATAAAAAGTGATGTATAGGTAATTTAGCGACCTAAATATGGTATTTGATAATTTTTGGGACTTATGTGAAGAAAAAGAGAGTCGAGTAAAGTGAAAACACAAAATTCAGTCCGTGTTATACATCGACTCAAGCAACTCATTACCTGCTTGACTTGCGGATAGATTAGTACACCGCCTATTAGCAGGCAATCTAGACTCAACGGGTCTAGATGAATTTATATAGACTAGTGAAATTTATGCGTTGATATTCGTCTAAACTCAAGTGAATTGGTTTCGAGAGAGTTGGCCACGGGGCAATAACCTCTGACACCCCACACCGTTGCGACAGGAGGGGGCTTTCCCAGCAGCCTCTATCCGATTTGCTAGACTAACGTCAATATACATTTCCCACCCTATTTAGTTACCCTCCCAATCGCAAGTGTTACTTTTCATTCATCTTAAAAGAAAGAAAAACCCCTTAATAAAATTGGAGGGAAAAAAAAGGGGAGAGATGCCGGTGTCCCGACCAGAATCATCTGATTCCAGAATCATTGCTCATGTCGACATGGACTGCTTCTATGTTCAAGGTTTCCATATTTGGTTTTTTAACTCTCTACTTGTTCATATATGCACAATAACCACTTCTGTTTATTAAACATGTTCGGTATATCGGGTGTTTGGGATTGCTTAAAATAACCACTTCTGTTTGAATTTCCTTATTTTATAAGATAATACTCCAAACTGCTTAGTTTTTAAGCAATTAAACAAAGCAAAAAATATTTCGGAACATCCTAATGTATTCAATCATTTTCGGTTATTTGTTTTTATATTTTAGTGGAGCAACGAAAACAACCTGATCTAAGGGGAAAGCCAACTGCTGTAGTACAATACAACTCTTGGAAAGGTGGAGGTCTAATTGCCGTAGGCTACGAGGCTCGTAAAGATGGGGTCAAACGGTATATATCTGTTTTTTGATTTTTGAAATATATATAGTTTTTGTATACTGAGTTGTCATAATTTATGTTTACTTTTATTGTTAAGTTCAATGAGAGGTGACGAGGCTAAAGAAGTTTGTCCGGAAATTCATCTGGTACAAGTGCCTGTGGCACGTGGTAAAGCTGACTTGACCATATATCGTGATGCAGGTTCAGAGGTTCATAACATTTTTCAAGTTGATAATTGTTTTTGAACGGTTTTGTGTTTTTGTATCTGTTTGGTGTAATAACTTCGATTACTGCAGGTTGTTTCTATTCTTGCAAGAAAGGGGCGATGTGAGCGTGCATCAATCGATGAAGTGTACCTTGACCTCACTGATGCTGCTGAAACAATGTTGAAAGAAACGCCACTTGAAAGCTTGGAATGTATAGATGAGGAAGTTTTGAAATCACATATTTTGGGACATAGTTCGGTAAGACAGCATGCTTAGATGATTTTTTTTTTTTTTTAATTATTATTTTTTATTTATTTATTTATTAAATGGATGTTAATGTCGTCACATGTGAGTTCCATTCACGTATCTGTAAGTTTTACGGTTAATAACCGAGTCCTGCTTGAGAATAGTGTTGGATCTGATGAATCTTAATAGGGATGTGTTGCTAATACATACGTTAATAAGATGTGTCTCTTATATCTCCTTTGCAGGGGCATTAATCTATTAACAAAGAGTATTGGCAAAATCTTGTATGCCAATATGATAGAAATTTAAGGATAGCAGAGTGAGATAGCCCCCAATTATTTGTTAATTAGGAAATTTATCATATATCAGCACAAAAATCAGCGAAGAAACTTTAGAAGGCATGCGTGTTTCCTTATTTCTATCCTAGAAAAAGAGTCATTATTAAATGACTGGTTGAGCATGGTCTTCAAAACAGTTATGTTTTAGAAATTGTTTCAGTATCTACGTTGTGCGTATATAGAGTATGCCTATTATCTTGTGATACAATGTGTATCGGTTATCGCTTTAATCCTGATGATTACACAACCCTTTTTTGATATGTGTATTTGAACAACTGGTTTTCTACCCCTTACTTTTGAATGTATTGTGGACCAAGAGTTAAGTCATGTTCCATATTAAGTTGAGCTTATAATATTCCGCCGTATGGCGTGTTACACATAACTTCGAATCTGATTTATGGTTGGTGGCAATGTAGTTAAAAAGTGGATCCAGATTTAAAAAAATGAAATCAACAATTTTTATGGATTTAGTGCTCCATATGTTATTGGTTCTCAATTTGTCGCCTTTAATGTCATACTCGAGGTTCCTTCTTTTTTACTGCTTAATGTTCTGGCTGCAACTTGTGACTTCTTAGATGAGATTATTACATAACACAAAATATCTTCTTATAAGAGGAGATATTGTATGTATTTCATTAGTATTCTGCAGTGATGCGGCCAATAAAATTTTACTTTGTAACTGAAAACAAAGCTTCTAGTTGTTGCTTTAAATTTGGATGTGTAATAATAACTGTACTGAAATCTGTTCAGGATGGAAAGGATGACAGAGAAAGTGTGAGGGAATGGCTGCAGCGCAAAGATGCTGATCACCGTGATAAGCTGTTAGCATGTGGAGCCATTATTGTTGCTGAACTCAGGTTGCAAGTTCTGCGAGAGACCGAGTTTACATGTTCTGCAGGCGTTGCTCATAACAAAGTATTATTTTATCCATTTTTTAATTGATTTTTTTACTTTTGGGCAACCAAAAGAGGAATACATAAATCACATCACACTTATATTGAAGGAATCTTGCAGATGCTGGCTAAACTAGCAAGCGGTATGAATAAACCTGCACAACAAACTATTGTCACTTCCGCATCAGTAAAAGAGCTTCTTGAAACTTTGCCTGTAAAGAAAATGTAAGTTAGTTATTTAACACATATTTACGTATTTTGTTTATACTTAACATTCTTAGGTGACATGTTACTACAGGAAACAACTTGGTGGGAAGCTTGGGAGTTCATTGCAAACGGACCTAGGTGTGAATACCGTTGGAGATCTATTGCAGTTTTCTGAAGAAAAACTACAAGACTTCTATGGTGTCAACACTGGGTAATTATAAGTATAAATAATAAGCAGAATTTTAAATTAGTTCAGAAATGTGAATTGCTATTAAATTTTCGTTCAAATCTTTTCCAGTACTTGGCTATGGAATACTGCTCGAGGGATCAATGGGGACGATGTTCAGGGCCGTTTGCTTCCTAAAAGCCATGGGTCCGGGAAAACATTTCCTGGAGTTAGGGCCCTAAAAACTGTTGCTGCTGTGAGTATTAGCTATATATGTTTTCAGACCTAGAACATTCTAAAATAATGATACTCGTTTAAGTTTTCTTGCAATTCCTTCAGGTTGAAAAATGGCTGAAAGAACTCTGTGAAGAATTAAGTGAGCGACTTCAATCAGACCTGGAGAAGAATAAACGAATCGCACATACACTTACTCTGCATGCCAATGCATACAAGGTTGCTATTGTTTCTTCAGCCTCTATTCTTGGCATCTGACCTTTTTTTAAATGCTATTTTACATATACTTTATGCAGTCAACAGATACAGAATCACATAAAAAGTTTCCTTCAAAGTCATGTCCTTTGAGATATGGAGCAGTAAAAATTATAGAAGATGCCGTAAATCTTTTCCAAGCTGCTTTACGTGAATACCTCGGGTCATATATCGGAAACCAGAGTGGTGGATGGGGAGTTACTAATCTATCTGTTTCAGCCAGTAAAATTGTTGCCATTCCATCTGTAAGCAGAGTTTTCTTTTTAGTTATGAAATTTTATTATACTCTTAGAAGTTGAGGAGTGTGCAACTTGATATTAAATGTGTTTATATTTCAACAGGGAACGTCGTCGATCACAAAGTACTTTCATAGTCGAGATCAGTTAAACGATTTATCAGAACCATTGGATGAAAAGTTTGTACTTGAAGAGGATCATGTGTCACCATCAAGTAGTAAATCATTCTCATAAGGGTTTTCTAGATAGTTTGTCCATGTCACAGTATTGATTAGTTTTTTTTGCATTTAATTAGGAACTGAAAGTCATCCGGCTTCTCATCAAATTGAATGTGGTGAGGAAGAGATTCCAGTCACACTTGATATCTCCAGTTCTGATCAATGTGAGACTGCATGTAAAGATGAGGTCTGTTTGTTTCTATATCTGTCATTCACATATCAAATATTGTACTCTGGAAGTTTGTAATTATATGGTGAATTTTGTTTTGTACATGTTTCTCATAAAGGCTAGTGGTGATATTGCCGAAGAAGCTTTCAAGTTATCATCAGGTTTAATTTTTCTATTTTATTTTATATTTTTTGGTAGTTTGTGATTGTATACTCTTTTTTTTTTTTTTTTTTTTTTTTTTTTTTTGTACTTGTCTGTATGTTGATGCATTTTCATATGTAGGAACTGAAAGCTGTTCGACTTCAAAGCAGAAAGAGCAACAATCAAGGTTACATGGGAAAGAAACTAAGATGATGCACCCCAATGATGGTATAAGATCATATAATCAGAAGAGAAAGGCAACAAAAGAAAAGGTTCGGTTTCTAATGAACTCGTATTGTTACTTTCTGCTATCAGTCTATCACGGATACAATATAATTGAGTTTGTCAAGGTTAGATGAAGTCATTTAATGACATCATTACACAGTATATTATTACTACTTTTGACACTGAAGGGAGTGCTATTATGGCTAGAATCTGCGCTGACAGAGATTGTGCTGAAAAGATCTAAGCCTCCCACCAAAAAACCATATGCATGAACAGGATACAAAGTAACTCTTTCATAAATAGAACTCCCTATGTATACAGATTGTGTATGATTATAATATTTTGGTCGCAACTTAAGTCATCACATGATTAGACATATACATCGAGTACCCAGCTTTCCTCTATAGTTGTTTTGAAACTTGAAAGCTGCTGGTCGGAGTCCAACCACTTCCGTACTCATTGTCTTTCCTGTTGTTAAAAAATGCAAGCATGTCCAACATCATAATTTCTACCCTTAATCCCTTATAGTTAGGAACTGGTTGATTCCAGTTTTTTAATCATCTAGCTGTCAAATGGATAAATTAGAACACAATAGTAAATGGGTTAAAACTTGAAAGTCGAAGTGTATTTTTTTATGCTTAAAGCCTCTCAAACCACATTATTCTATAGATTATATTTTTTACACTCATATTTGTTACTCTAGTTTTTTTGTTGAAAGTTTGAGTTATTGGATGAAAAATGTGTCGGGTCAACTGAACAGACTCATTTCAACCCATCCAAAAGTTGCCTGTTACTCTACCCACCCATTTTGCTACCTTGACCATTGTGCACATCATATTTTCGTGTTGTCTCATGCAACGACTCTCTTTCTACCATCAACTACCAAGATTGGGCTGATATTAAATATGTTGATATTGTCGGATGATAACGTAAGTATTTTACTATTTTACTTGCTGAGCACTGAGCAGAGTATACATTGTCTTCAATGACTTGTTAGTATATAGTATAACTTGCTATGTGAAAACTTTATAAGGCTAATTTTAGAAAAACCTATGATCAAATTTCTATTTGAGGTGACCAATTTACGCTAACCATAGAAGTTTCAACCTTATTGATTTGAGCTAACTGGTTTAAAAAGTTTTGGTTAAACAGCTGACTTGACAGTTGACGGGTCTGTAACCTTGACCAAGTTTGACTTTTGTTTTTTTGTTTTTTCTGACTTGGCCACTCGAAACCTATTAATTTAAAGATTACATTCAATCAAAATTTCTGAAATTTTGATGGTTTTTTTTGGGTAAAATAAGTTAGCTAACCAAAAGAAATAAGTTGCTCCGAGAATTCATGTTTAAGCTCATACCCTTAAAAACAAGGAAGCTAAAGGCAAACTTTGCCGGGTGTGGTGTTGGTAGTCTCAAAGAAATTTATTTAATCACTTTTCTTCCTTTCATAATAAGACTGGTTTGTTTCTGTGGTTAAATTTAATATATAATCTAAATCTAATCCCGAGATTCCACTTGTTGCAGGGAACGTCTTCCATATTGAGATTTCTCCAAAGCAACTCTACCTCATCGTCAAAGCAAGACAATCTCACTCCTCTTCAAGAAACAAACTCTTTGTCCGTAGGTATATGCAATCAACATACTTCATTCCTCATTTTGTACATATACTTTTTTAGTATTTACGTGATAGTTGATATACTGTTGAAGGCACACAAGAACCTTTGAATATAGAGAGTCAAAGCTTGAGTCAAAATGTACAGACAACAAATGCTTGGAGTTACAAGGTAGATGAAATCGACCAATCAGTTATCGAAGAATTACCACTGGAAATACAGCAAGAGTTTCGTACTTGGCTTCGGCCTCAGAAGCGGCCAAACATTGTGAAACGAGGTTCTAGCATTGCTCATTACTTCTCTCCTACGAAAAACTAGTAACGGACCAAATCCCAGTTAACCTCAACCGAGTCACTGTATTTTAGCATTTCTTTTAACTATACACTCAGATGAAAATATTTAGTACATATATTTAAAGGGCTAGCGGCGCAGCTTGTTTGCCTGTTTGCCTTCCACCTCTATGTAAATCCAAATATTTTTATGAAAATGGATTTAACTATTTAAGTATCTTCATAGTTAATTACAGTATTTTCATTCAGTATTGATCTAGTCAATGAACATGACACTTATGATTGTACATGAAAATAATACGATTATATATGGTGATGTGTGTGTCGACTTTGTCCATATGCTTGGAAAAATCAGCGAAAATCCATGGTTGGCTCAAGTCTGTAGAAAACGTTAGTTCGTTTTGGAATCTTTTGGTTGTTTTTTCTTAGGAAGGGATGGCTTATGTCGCGTTTGTTTGTATCTGTTGTTAGTATCAAGTAACAAAATATTACACGCCATAAAGAAATACATAATCAACACAACGATTATGTCGATTTATTAAGTATCGTGAATGATAAATAACTTTTTGCAACGTTATGTTCGCAGTTCAGTCCTAAATTGACCAACACTTTGAACGTGATTATACATTTATACTAAAGATGAATGAAATTGAAATGATAGTATTCTTTGTGATGATGATACTAAAAATTCTGCAATTTTAGAGTTGACATCCCACATACAAATTGCTGGTAGTTTTGTGAATGGATATAGAATATAAAGAGTAACATATAAAATGTTTGGTATAAGACTAGTTTTTTATAGTCACTACTATTATCATTTTCACGTCATCGTCACATCATCATTCAACACATCACTACTATCACCACCTTTTATCTTTTATGGTCACCACCAAATTAAAAAATAAAAAGTATTCATTTTATACAAACATATCCTACAGTATATTTAACACATACTCAAAATAAATAAATAAATAAATAAAACGGTGAAGACCACCGCTATGTGCAAAAATAAAAAGTGATTATACTTGGCTTTTATGAAGGATCACTCGTGAAGAGAGTGATAGTAGTGTCTACCACACTTAATAAAAAGTAGCTCGTGTTTAACTTTTTGAACGTTCCTTTTTGGTATTCACCTTAATTTTCTCAATTTCTGTTTCAATCTAGCCATTATTGACTTTGGGATTCAACCAAAATTGTTTGGCACATTCCCATGTGAGCCGATCAACCGAAACATGGAATTGGAAACTCACTCATTTGCACAATATTTCCTTTATATCCAATTTAGTATAAAGTTCTTGTGACTTGTGTCTAATATGCTAAAAAAATGTCATAGAGTGCTCCTCAGAAAAAAGACGTATGTAAACATCCGACACACAAAAGTAGAAGAATCAAAGATACTTGAACATGAATCCAAAAAGAAGAGACGTGAAGGTTTACTTCATTTTAAAGTACTGCAAATTGTGCTCATTTTGAAAATTTCGACATAAAAACATCTATCGAATCTTATTGTGGCATATTGGCATGCCTCAAGGTGGAAAACTCTCGTCTTTATGTTGCCACTCACTATGCCTCGTGCCTCGACTCACACATCTAAAGATAAGTTGCAGTATAGTGAATTTGAGCTATAATATATCGATCTTATTCTAAAACACACGGTTTATATGTGAGGTACTAGCGGATATATGAAACTGGTAGCATATGCATATGTCTTCACAAACTTTGTTTAAGAGAGTGAGACTATTATTGATCGCCTCTAATTATACTTGTGTAGTTAGTCATACCTTCATTCAACAATCGGTTTAATTTAGAGTTTTGCTATTTGTAGCATTGCCCTAAGGGCTATATGCAATAAAAGTGGTACATTTAATCGATTTGAAGCACTTAAATTTAGAGATTGGTTATTCTGAAGTTACAAACCATATGATCATGTCAAATTTTTTTAAATATAGCTCTAAAGACTATGTTCAACATTTTTCTAATTAAATATTATATTCCTGTTTCTCAAGCTCTAATAAGTTTAACATACAAGTTAAAATCAAACTTAAAAGTTAAATTCATGATCAAATCTAATAATTGTCTTCCCCTTTCCAAGTCTACGTAGACCATAAAGGCCGAACCCAAAGTCATCCAAAGTGTTTGGGCTGGTCACGGCAATCCTAAAAATTCCAACCTGGCATACAATCTCTTTGAAAAACCAAAAACAACTATCCCAATGCAATCATAGTCAGAATAATTAATATCACATCTCGTAATAATGTTTGGCTTATCTTTAAAGCATCTGCAACGCAAAAATTATGCCTTTGTTGTTGCCACATCGTTATTACATTGATGTTTAAATCATTAAATACCAACAACTTCAATGCACAAAGCTTTTACGGAAGTGTAAAAAAACACAATTTAACACACAAACAATTTTCTATTGGTGAATGCGTAACTACAATCTATCACTGCTAATCAGTATATTAAATAATGCAACTATAATCTAGCACTGCTAATCCGGTGTAGATCATTCGTCTAATTAGTGAATGTGCTATTACAACTTTACAAAAATAAACGACAAGATCGAATAAGACAATAAATTGTGTGTGTAAAAGTAAAGAGAAGGTAAAGAATTTTAAGGTTGCATTATGAACCCTTACACCAAATTTTCAAGCTTTTATACTCTAAATCAAAAAATCTTGAGAAATTGCAATTTTAAGTCCCACCATTTTATTTATTTATTTATTTTTTTTTTCATTTTTCTTCCTGAGGCAAGTGTTTGAAAAATATGCAAAAATAGTCTGGAACACATCAAAAGTCCCAACTTAGCACTCAACAAAAAGTGTTGACTTGACTTGATCATTTAGAGCACTCCCAATCTTAACACTATAACACCAATAACGCCGTCCACGTCAGCGCTACATCAGCTTTAACATTTAACATTAACATCCCCAAAAAACACCCACAACCATAACATCCCAATAACATCAATAACATTCTCAACAATTTACAAAAACAACCCCTCATTTAGGGGCATAAATGAAAAAAGAAAAGAAAAAAAAAATAAAAAAATAAAAAATAAATAACGGGCGTTAGCCTTGTAACGCCCAGGGACTAACGCCGAAATAACGCCGGAGGTCCAAGGGTAATAACGGGTTAACGCCGTTAATTTCGTGCAAAACGCCGTTAGGGCGCTATGATTGCGTTTGCTCTTAGTAAATATATCTGCAAGTTGTTTTGCATTTTTTTTTCAGTATAACTAGTTAAAATTTTCTCTTCAACAAAATGCAAATCTATTTCAAGATGCTTTGTTCTTTCATGAAGAATTGGGTTAGCTGCAATTTCATATTTGTTATCACAAAACATTTTTACTATTATAACATGTTCCTAGTTTAGATCTTTCAAAATTTTTAAAACCCAAATAATCTCACAAGTTACAGAAGCCATGACTCTATATCCAGCTTATGTGGAAGACTTAGAGAGTGTATTTTGTTTTTTGCTTTACATGATACTAATGATCCACTCAATAACAAGTAGTGCCCAATAACTGAACTTCTTGTTACAATACACTTAGCCCAATCAACATAAAAAATTACTTCAAAAGAAGGATTATAGCATTTTACAACATAAATACCCTTACCTGGAGATGCCTTAAGGTTTCTCAAGACCTTAAGAGCAACTTTCGGATGTGACTTAAGAGATGTGAATGCATAACTAACTAAGACAATGCAAAATATAAGAAATGCCAGGCCTGGTGTGAGTTAAATTGTATAAGTTTTCCAATCAAATTTTGATACTTAGTAATATTATCAACAAAAGGAGCATTAACAGTAAATTCACAAGCTAAAGCAAGATTTGGATCAAGAGGTGTGTTAGAAGGTTTACAAGCAAGCAACTCATAATCAGAAAGTAAGTCTAGACTGTTAGGTCACTAGTTTTACAACACAAGCATCAAAGAAAGAAATAGAGAGGCGGATGAACAATAAACCAAACACACACACACGATATAATGATATGGTTATGCGTAGAGTGAGTGAAAGAGATAAATTGAACAACCAACCCTCAAGTGAGGGTTATACAAGAGTATTTATAGGAAGGAGAGCTAGGGCAACACTCCCACTCCCTTTCTTTTCTTAATGGACATGGGCCTAAGCTCATGGGCCTTCTACATAAGCTTAAGGCTAATAACAAACATAAAGGCCATAATTAAGCTAACTATTACATATGAATCACTAACACTTGATTTAGGTTTAGGAGTGATTCCAACAATCTCCCCCTAAGTGTTGGTGATGAATGAATATTAACGGTTAAGGCGTTGAAGTAATAGTAGCTTTGACGTCTTCTGACATTCTTCTTTCTTGTGAGAAGAATTTCCTTGATTCGAACAATCTCCCCAGTGTGGAGAAATTGTCTTCTTTGAACAGTTCTGCTTTGACGTCATCTTTAACTTTGTTCTTTGTTCATTGTTCTTTGGGATGGTAGTGATAGTATGTTGTTGTCTGCATCAAGTCTGCCTCAGGTCTGCTTCGTTGCTCCAGTGTCTCCACGTCATTCTTCAACATGCTCACACGCTCTTTGACGTTGGATTTCAGTACTGATGAAGTTCTTTAAGTCTTTAACTTTGTAGATTTTTTGATTTAACGAAGAATCATTCTGACTTTTGTGTTGCTTTAAGATAGAACTTCCATTAGTGATGATATTGGCGTGAGCATGAGAAGAATCTGCACGATCATTCCGTTCCAGAGCTTCCATAAGAAGAAAACATTAAAACGGTTAGTAATAAGCGGATTCCGGCACTTACAAATTTGAACTTCGAGAGTGTTAACAGCATAGTGTGAAAACACAACTCTAATTCTCACGAAGGCCGTTCCTGAACTGGAGTCCCACAAGTGAGATAACGCGATGTACCGAAGTACATCTACAGTTCAGATGAGTCGCTGAGGTACACCGAAGCATCACCTCACGACTGTAGACCGTTTGAGACACACTAAGCGTAATCCACGGGGAGTTACCGAAGTGACCTGCTGTCAGGGCTGTTTGATGTTGACCCTGGCAGGAGTTTCCATTCAATCACTGAGGATCACAGTTGTGAACCTCTCATAAATGTTCTCGACAGATTGCTGAGATCTGTGAAGGACTCGATAACGTACCACTGATGTTCTTATTGTTGAACATCAAGTGATGGAATGTCAAGTGTACCTAAGAGATCTTTTGATGAATCTCGTGGCTCTAGACTCAATAGTGCATTTTGGTTTTCCTGAGCGGAGACTAGGGAGAGGGTCTCCTTCTTCAATACCAGCTATCTCTAAGAGAAAGCCGATAGATTATGTAGGGTTCCCTGTGAGAATGAAACAAGCTTCTTTTGAGAGAAAACTTGAGTGGCTAAGAAGGTTTAGTGCATGCGTCACTGGGTCCATGACGACTTTTAATCTTCAATACCGGCGTCACTAAGTGACAACCAGTAGCATATGAATTTGTTAGGAATTAGAAAATTCCATAGTAAAAGAGTCGGTCACCCCAACTATTATCTAGCATAAGTTAGCTCGTAGACATATAGTTATTTACGTTATTTAGTAGTTTATTAGTTAATTTGTAGCGTAGCTTAGTTTAGAGCAACACCGTGGAGGAAGGACGGATCTTTACCCACTGTATGCCTGATCCACAGTCCGATAGGAGGACGTATCTTGTGTAACTATAAATACCCCTTCCATCCATGGAAGGGGTGTGGCTTCTTTGAATCTAACCTTTCACTTTTGATAAGCAACTCTCTTCAAGAACCTCCTCTCAACTCTCTTCATCTCTAAAATGGCTATCTTGTTTAATCACAATCCTAGACCACCCGAATCATCTAACAACATAATATTCACGATCCTACAATTGGCATCAGAGCCCAGATTATGTTGTTTTGATGATTTGTATGGTGTTTTATGTGGTTCGTATATGCGGTTTGGGTTGTCTTGTATGCGATCTGATTCACGGTTTTTGTCTAATGTATTTTGATGGGTGTTTGATTCTGTTGGTGTGATGTGTTGATGATGCATGTTGCTGCTTTTTGTTGGTTGTCAAACTCGTGCTTTATGCTGGCTTAATGGTTTAAAGAATGTTGTGGTCATATATTGTTTAACATGTTCTATACCAGTCCTTTAAGCTTGTTTTATGCAGTTTCTAAGCTGTTTCACAAGTTTTAAGTCTGTTACTGAATCTGGTTTTAAGCTGTTTGTATGTCTATTCTACAAAGCGAGTTGAGGCATGTTCTTCTATGCGAGTTGACTGATTTTTATCAAAGCGAGTTGACAGTATTGACTGTCCTTACTCAATGTATTCCTGGATGTGAGTCGTTATGCTGTCCAGATACTATGAACTTTAAGCGAGTTGTCAATATTTTCAAAAGAAGCGAGTTGGGTTTACAGAAAATCAAGTGAGTTGTTAACTCTCATGTATGCTAGTTGCTTGACTTAACGAGTTGCCTACTCGCATTATTGAGTGTGAGTTGTTTAAAGGGGGTTGCGTATTGACCAACCTTTGCGGATTGTTACTCGCATCACAGCGGGTTGGTCATGAAGCGAGTTGGTAATGGATGCGAGTTGCTAAGTTTTGAAGCTATTATGTCATGGTTTATATGCGAGTTGATATGACAGAAATGAAGAATGAGAAGACATACCATAACCTTATACCAGACTCAAACCATTATCAAACCTCAAAGACTCGTTAAACATAAATAAATCAGTACCAACCTCAGATGTGTCTCATGTTTATTTGTTGCCAAATCAAGACAACCATGGGTCTAGCACACGAAACCACAACATCATAGATCCAAGACAACAGATAAAAACAAAAACAAAGTCTTAACTGGACAAGAATCATCATTCACAAACCAACATCATTCTATTCGAATCCTATTATTCATCAACTACTCTCACTTTCATGACCCAAAAGATCTTAGATTATTTGTGTGATTCTTAATATATTCGACCAATTTTTGATCGTACACACAAGGTTGTCCTTCATCGATCAATGTCTCAAAGTTTTTATAAAAGAATGACCTTTGATCTCAGCAAGTTGTTTCGTGGTTAAGAATACAATACCAAGATCTTTAAGATCCTACCAACGAAATCAGTCTTTCATCATAGATCAAATATGTTGACAATATTCAAAGATAATGAATGATAATAACAAGAGTGTTATCACATCTATTTGATTCGTGTGTATGGAAATATGAATATGAATCGAAGGTAATGATCTCAGCTTTGACCCATTGTGTGTGGTTCATCAAACACATAGACCTATAAGATCTATACACAAAAGATCGTGTGCCTCATAGATCTAAAATTATTCTTGTTACTATTCGAACTTAAAGAGAAGTTATAACAATTTTGTTACTCTTCTTCTTTGATTCGTGAGTATCAGTAATCAGAAGGATAAAGAATACCTACCTGCTGTCACAATAGTGATTCGAAAATAGGTCTATACCATCCCTGTGGCTAAGACGAAATCAAAAGACCTCGGGCCAACTCTGTGGCGAAGTCCACTTGTATACATGGAAGATTAAGGCGTTGATTCTCTTGAGTTGCTGTATTGATGTATTGGTATACGAGACTGTTTTTGTGAAGCGTTGTGAGTGAAGGAGGCGGACAGAAAAAGGAGAATAATTAGGGTTAAATGTGTGTGATATGTGCTGTTTTTATAACCTCGGATTATTAGGGTATGTGCTGGATTGGATCTCGTTTGGGCCCTGTCTGAAATGCATTTTCTGTATGATTTGGCCTTGAATCAAATTGTTTGGATTGGGTATGTTAATTGTTAATAATTCTTTGGGCTTTCATATAATGATGGATCAGTTTTGCACTTCTTTTATTGGACTGGGCATTAAATTCTCTTGACTGTGTCCGATTGGTAGTAGACTTGGCCTTGACGCATGGTGAGGTGAAAATTTGCATCACATTTTTGTGATAGATTTTGCTAACCTGATTTGTACAATGTACTTGTGCAATGATTGGTACAAAAAGCTTAGCATCACTACTATGAACCGGATTTGGATTTGAGCTATTGAGATTGGGAAATATTCGGTTTAATTTAGTATAGGCTAGGCAAGGTGTACAAAGATGAGTATGGATTTATCACATTGAGTGCTTATGTGAGAGTTGATTGGACTCGGACTATTGTGACCACGCGTTGGAACATATGTGAGTATTACTTGGACCGGAAATGGTGTTAAGATGTTGTGCTAATATGGGTGTCATAATGAGATTTGAGTGTTAGTGTAACACCTCGCCTTTTTTTGACCACAATATTGTCCGCTTTGCCCGCAGGCTTACGGCTTTGTTTTTGGGGCCTCATTTGAAGACTTCCCGGCAGGTCACCCAAGCCAGTACTACTCTCACATGAGCACGCTTAACTGCCAGTTCCTAAGAACTCCACCCGCAGTAGACCACAAAACGCGTTGTGTCATTGTAAGGCGAATGTTATCTTATGAGCCCAGCATCTCTCCAGGCCACAGCCGATGTGGGATTTGCCTAGGGTGTCATAGTTAGTGTCGCTTTAATGTGAGTTGTTAAAGTGATTTGATGATGAGTTAATGATGAGATCCGTTGTGTACTGTGATTTGGTACTTTGGTTTATGCATGTTTCATGATGGACATTACGTGTCGGGCTGAATTAGTTATTGATCAAAGCTGACTATGGGGTTGTTTATACGGTATTTCTTATCTGAATTTGAAGTGAGGTTTTTTCCGGACGTGCTTACTTATTTTCGTCTTCTTTCTTTCGACCATTCCGCGAAGATGACTTGTTTGGGCATTTATAGAGTGTGATAAAGACTTGGCTATTTAATTACGGTTGTGATTCTTTCTCGCTTAACCCACAACGTAGCTATCACTTCGGTGTCTCACGCAGTTGAGGATTTGTCAAGAGGTTTTGTACATTGGGTACACCGTTTCTATTCACAAGGATAAGTACAAGCTTAAGTAACAAATCTGGGGAATTCTACTTCATGATCAAGTTTGGCATATCCGGTTTACTTCTCCATGTGGTCACTACAATAGCCGACAGAATGCGTGATTGATGTGTTTTCCAGAGTATTTATTGGATGGTTGATGGTATTGTTGATGTTGGATAATGAACCGCTGATGAACCGCTGCATGTTCCCCTAAAACAGATATTCACTGAAACCAAAGTCGTCATAACACATTCAAGCTGACATTGTTTACGGTTTTGTCTTGATTTTTTAAAATCCCGTGAAAGAACCTATTTCTCGGTTTAAATCATAGACTTGTAAAATCCCGTGACAATGGAAACATCCTGGTATTAGTAAAGTGCATTTCCGGATCTATCTTACGGTTTATTCTTGGTTTTGTAAAATCCCGCGAAAGAAACTATTTCTCGGTTTAAACCTTAGAGTTGTAAAATCCCGTAATGATGGAACCATCTTGGAGAAGAGAAAGTGTAATTCTGGATCTTACTTGATGCTGGTGCTACGGTTTTTGCTTCGAAGAAGGGATAAAAGGGTGTACTTCATGAATTGGATGTGTGTTTGGATATTCGTCATGGTAGTTTGGTTATTACATGGTTTACGGGGTATGTGCATTTAACCATGGTCGGGATGAAAACCATTATCAGAGTTCACTTAAAACGTCAAAGGAGGCTAGATTTGAACTTTTAACCAGAAGATGTGACAACGGGGTTAAGTCACTATTATTTATTTGAGGTTGAAGTGAATTATCATGGGCGAGTGTACTTAGTATCTGAAGGTATCGGGGATGGTTGGATGAAGATTTTTCATGATCCTTGTTCGAGCTTATTATTAAAAACGAAGACTTGGAAATCTAGTTATTATTGGGTGTCTTTTACCTTTTCTTTTACCACTTGGGGGAATTGGGCTCATACCACCGCAAAATAACTATCACTTTAAGGAGTTACGTTGTAGTGCTCAGTGTCACATTCAATTGTGGATTTTCAAGAGGTAATGTACGTCTTATACTTGATGGTTGGTTGGTTGGTTGAAGAGTATAGAGTACATAGAGAGTACTTAGAGATGCTAATGGAAATCGGCACCGCTCTTAGTTACACATGTGCAAGTTTAAGTCACGAGTTCGGGGTAGTTTGCTTCAGGGTCAAATTCATTATATCAGGTTTTTCTCCATCAGCTGTCACTACAAAGAGCCTACTGAATGATAATGGGGTTGATTATAAGTTTGCCAAGAGTAGATGAAAAGAGATAGATTTATGACGTTTGAACAAATCAGTTCAAACCTCGTACCTCAAAGAAAAGAAATGTGTACGTTTAAGTGCGCATTATCTTCTGAAGAAGAGAAATCTTCTTATGACGTCTGTTCACATCAGTTCAGGCCTCGTAATTCAACTTTATGACGTATGAACACAACAGTTTATGCCTCGTACTCTAAAGAAAAGAAAAGTGTACGTGTCAGTGCGCTTTATCTTCTGAAGAAGAGAAATCTTCTTATTAATGACCATTCTCATAAACATGCTTCATACTTTTTCCATGCGCTTCAGTCATCAAGTGAACCGGGTTACCATTGATTGTTTTCTTATTCCACTTGCTCAACTATAAAGACGATGGCGACATCCTGTGCTAATTTTGCGGGGGAGAAGTGTGAATAGAATACATTTGGATGATTTCACTTATTTAGTCAAGAATGGCATCTCCGTATGCAATTCTTGAGGGGGAGAAGAAGTGTGAATTTTTTGCATTGTTGATTGATATTTGAGAATTTAAATGGTCATACGGCTCTAAACTCATGTAAGAACCGAGCTTCTTCTTATCGGGTCATCTTCACATGGTGTTTTTTCTCTTCTAAGAGCCGTTGGTTGACATCTTCACTCGGATTGATGAGTTTATCGACAAAGTGCTTCCGGTTAATGCTTCACGTATACATCAACATGATGATTTCGAACAATCTCTCTGCTCTTGTTTGATGTGATTGGTAGTTTGGTGTTACCATCTTGTGTGTTCGTTGCGGCCTGATTGCTGATTTCCTTGATGAACATCTTTCTGTTCTTGTTTGATTGGGAGGGATTTTAGTTAAGGGGATTTGCAAGATGTAAGTTAATTGGGATACTTTTTGGTGGGATGCTTTTTGGTGTGAGTTGAAGATGTTAACTATCTATTCCCCAACTGCACAATCTTGAAGAAGGTCGAGTCTACAGCCTATTCTACATTTTCTGCTACATGTTAGAAGACTAAAGACGAGTTGCATTTAACGATCTAAATACTTCTTCTTAATCTGGGCTTTTATCGAACAGATTGTTGGTTTAGGGGAGAGCACTAATTGGGAGAGAGTTATAATTCAGATTCAATCCCCAATTAGACTCGCTCACATTCTTTAGCAGTGACTCCTCGAGACGTTGTTATTGACTATTTCACGTATTGGACATTTGACACAAGTTGATTACTTCGGAGTTAATCATTTATCACTTATTTGAGATTGAAGTTGACTTTCACAAAGGCGTGTTCTTATTTGATAACTTGCTCGGGCTTAATAATTTGAGTTGAAGACTTGGTTTATCTAGTTACCAGCAGTCGAGGTGGATGGTTGAAGACCTGGTTAACTATCACTATTAGGAGTTACTTTGTTTTACTCAGTGTCACACGCATATGACGGTGTGGATAATCGCAAGAGGTGTTAATGTCTCATACTTTGTTTGGGTAGCGAGTACTTAGAGAATTTCTTGAAGTATAAATTCTCTACACCGTTCTTCCATCATTAGGTGCAAGCTTAAGATACAAATGTGGGGAAGTTGACTTCAGTTTCAATTAGGGTATATCGATTTTTCTTCATCAGTGGTCACTTCAAATTGTCTACATAAGGGTTGATAAAAATAGTCAGAGAGAGTCTTCAACAAGTTGATTCTCACAAGAGTTCAAGTGTTCTTCTCATAAAGATTTCAAGTATTTGGGCTTATATTTGTTGCTGATTCTGAAGTATCAAAACCAGAAAGGGGCAAGGAGACACACATCTAAACACAAAGCGAGTAAACTTGATGAACTTAATACTTCTAAGTAACTGAAGATATCCCGGGAAGACAAATGTTATTACCGCAGAGAAACTCAAGGTTTGAATCATGGCGAGTAAACTTGATGAGCTTAATACTTCTAAGTGATTGAAGATATCCCGGGAAAACAAATGTCATGACCGCAGAGAAACTCAAGGTTTTACTCATCAAGGCTTTTTGTGTTAGTATTCCAACGACGTGGGGGAAGTGATGTAAAAGAAAGTTTCTGAAGATAAAAGAGGTACACAAGTGCGACATATTCAGGGGAGATAAATGTGTAACATGAGGGAAGTGTTATCAGTTATCCTTTCGGTGGGAATGTGTGTACTTCGGATTCTTGAGCTTCATACACGATCATCAGGGAAGAAAAATGTGAGCATGGGAAGGTGTTTTCATTCCCCTCATGATGTGTATTCGGGAGAGCTTTTGGGTATTGGTGTACTTCGGGTTCTTGAGCTTCATACATGATCATCAGGGAAGAAAAATGTGAACATGGGGAGGTGTTCTTCATTCCCCTCATGAAGTGTATTCGGGAGAGTTCTTTAGCATTATACTAAGAGACTGACTGCATCAACTCAACTACTTGGGGGAATTGTTCTCTTGACACCTTTTGGAATGGATTGCTTCAGACTTCAGTGGAAAAGGAGTTTGAGAAGATTATTTAAGCGTGGGATGAAACGTTGTTGTTCTTTTATTGATGATATAACCCCGAACGGAGAACCTCGATTATCGTTCTTAAATGGAGCAGCGGGATTTATGATAATGGTGTGCATCTCTGTGCACTTGGCTAAGGCAAGCTTGAAATAGAGCTTTGAATCTGCTCAGTTAAAAGATTTTCGGTTTGGGGGGAAGCTACCAAAGTCTCACTTTCAAATGGCTCAATTTCTCTCTTCGATTCAAGAGTCTTGGAAGCTTTGGTGGTGAATGTTTAAGAGATGACGAATTCTATCTTCTACGACGTGCTGCTCGATATCCTTATCTCGGTACTCGGATCATCATTCTATTATACTATATCATCTAATCTATCTCTGTATATATTTTTCAGAAAAACAAAATATAAAATTATAAAACCTACAATAGAAAATAGAAAATTATAAAATCAACAAAAATCAAAAAAAATTAGAAAATTTTTGAAAAATACCAAAAATATGTTTTCCTAGACATGTCTTCTGGTATCGATAACATCTACGGTCTTAGAAATGTCATTCAATAATGACACGGGACCATAGATGAAGTTCGAGCAGGAGGTGTAAATATTCTTTTCCAAACATGTCTCAAAATATGGCTTACAGTTATTTCAGACTGTAACCCGGGCTTCAAATAATGGCTTACAGTTATTTCAGACTGTAACCTGGACTTCAAAAAATGGCTTGCTATTATTTCAGATAGCAACCCGTTCTTTTAAAGGAAGGAAAGTGCTGCGCTAAACCTATTTTCAAAATATTTCGTGCACTTATCCTAAAAACAAAACAAGGAAAGTATGTCGAAGGACTGCTGTTCTTACACAAATGTTTTTCCGTCTAAAATTCTTCAGAAAAATATTTGGTGTTTTAAAAAATGGTGGTAAATGAGTTGCTTTAAAAACAATCAGATTCAGAGTTTTTGTAAAATTGAAAACTCAATCAATGACTTCAGTGCTTTTAAACTTTTCATAAAATGAGTCATGGATTGAGGGGGATAATGTTTTTCAAATCTACATCATCTAACGGGCTTTCTTAATTATCCTAATATGCTTAATTAAAATTGATGTTAACCTACGTTGAAGGACTAGGTGCCCAGGATATGATTGTTAGGTTTAGATGATTAGAGTTTGATGAACACATAAATCCCATACCTTATATGAACTGATTGTTATGTTGAATTGACTTTAATTAGTCGATTGCTGTTGTGGGTGATGTCGACCACCATATATCTGTATGTGTGTTCACTAACGTATGCAGGTATATTGGTACAAAAGAATGTTCCCGATCCGGATCCCACAATTGAAGATGATTGGATGCCGTAAGGAAAGGGTAACTATATCTTGGGTTGACAAATGAAGAAACGGAGCTTAATTGGACTTCTATAGAGAGTTGGCACAAATGCAACGTAAGAGGTCTCACTGCATCAGCAGATGGTTTTCTTCTAAGTGATTGAAGAAACGGAGCTTAATTTGACCTCAGTTGGCATTCGAAATGCAACGTAAGAAGAAGTCTCACTGCATCAGCAGATGGTTTTTCTTCCAAACCCTACAACAACAAAAATAGAAGCTTCTCATCCACCTAACGTATCTTTGTGCAGGGATAATAGTGATGATACCATTTTTCTAAAACTTTGAATAATATTGTTTTTGAAAATGGAAAAATATTGTTTTGAAAATAAATTGGACTAAATTTTGAAAATCACCGGACTTCTTTTTATCAAAACCTATGTCACTCAATTATCGACTTCGGTCATCGATTGAGGGGGAGAGTGATTTAAAATATAATATTGTCAAACAATATTTCTTCATAAAAGTTCCGGTTTGTACGTTAAAATGTGGTGATCTAAAGATTTAATGTTATGTCATGGTATGATTTTTTCTTTAGAATCAAGGTCTTTCAAAAATGAAATTTTTTCTGTTCTTGTTTGATTGTGAAATTGTTTTGTTTTACTTAAAAGATCTCATAAAAACTATCATACCTGACACTAACAATCTCTAATGTCTTAAAATGGTCCTTATCTGTCATCTTTCAAAATTGAATCTTGCCACGTCTTTCTCCAAATTTTTCTAAATGATTTAAATCAGTTGGGATCACAAATCTCAAATGGTTTGATATTTCTGATCGGGGTAGAGATCGTGATTTAAATCTCAAATCTGTTTTAAATGGAATTGGTTTTTAGTCCTTTAAAGGCACTCCTGCCTCCATGTGCCAAACGATTTCAATATACATAATGCACATGTTGAGGAGGAGGATTTATCCAAAAACCAGATGAGTATTTAAAAAAGGCCACATTTTCTCCCATGTTTTCTAAACCTAATTAAATCACTTGGGATCCAAAATCTCAAAGGGTTTGATATTTTTGATCGGGGGAGAATTTGTGATTTAATAATGAAATTTGATAAAAGGTGATCGTTTTGATTTAATTGTGCACGCTGCTCTCTCATATGTGCTAAACGCTTTTGAATCTTGAAGCACATATTGAGGGGGAGCATAACTATCGAGGTACAAAAGTTTTTAAAGAGATTTTTAAAGTACCTTGATTGAGTTTTCAAATGGTTTCTTAATGGCTTTTGTAATCGTGGATGTGCTTCAAAAGACATCTTGCCTCTATGTGATAAAATGATTTCAAATATCCTATGCACATATTGAGGGGGAGAATTTTACCAAGAAAATCAAATGGCTTTTTCTATGAAAATAGTGATCAAAGAAAATATTTCAAAGTCCTCTTGCCTCCTTGTGCTAAACAATTTCTAAATCATATGCACATGTTGAGGGGGAGGTTTTCTAAATGATCAAAACTATTAAGGTACAAAATGCTTTGATCTCGTATCACAAGTACCTTGATTGGTTTTCCAAATGATTTTTCAATTGGTTTCGAGAAGGAATGAACAATACCAAAAGACCGACCAAATTTACTTTATGCATGGTGTTATAAGGATGGTTAGGTTAGGTATTTGTTCCCACGATCCGCCAGAACTGGAGGGATCTACCCAGGGACAATCAACTAGATAGTGTAGAGTCCTTAGGTATATTGAAAAAAGGAGAAAAGTGAGATACGGGAAGAGTGCAGACTAAGACAGAGCTAGTACTGGAATAAACCCAACAAGGTTCTAGTTATGAAGTCTCGGTAAGCACTGAAGGGGTTGAAGAATGAAAAAGAATGAAATGAGAAAAGGGTGAAAAGAAATAGCCCTCAAATAATTCAACCTTAGGGCAGACACCGGGTTCAATACATATGCTACTAAGTGGTTACTAAGGTAACACTGGTAATGAAGACAAGACGTCATGGACCCAGTGACGCACTGCACTACAAATTCCCAAGCCACTCAAGTTCCTCTTAAAAGGGCTTGTTTCATTCTCACGGGGAACCGACATAATCTATCGACTTTCTCTTAGAAATTGTTGATATTGAAGAAGGAGACCCTCTCCCTAGTCTCTGGCACAGGAACCAAATATGCACAATTGAGTCTAGAGCCAAGAGATCATCCACAATATTAAGAGTCCTACGCATTATCCTTGTGGTATTGGCAGAACATCTGAGTGATATGTAAAAGTATTCACGATGAAGATGGAAATCCTTCTAGAGCCAACATCAAACAAGCTCTTGGTGGGTGACATGTGAGATCTTGCAAAAGATCAAGCTTGTGACAACTGGATACAAACAATGGGGAGATTCACTCGTGAATCAACCTTGGTCCAGGATTGGAATTGACGAATGCTTTTGGAAAAACCCTTCGATGTGCAAATCTTCTTTTCTCTAGCATGTCGAATGTGTACTCATTTCAAATTCAAAAAGTATCTCTGATTGAAAAATACTTTTAGAAAAACCGTTCGATGTGCGAATCTCTTCTTTTCGCTAGCACATCGAATGTGTCCTCATTCTCTAATACAAAAAGTATTTTGATTGAAAATTGATCTTTCTCATAAAACCTTCGTCGTATTGCAAAACTCTTTCTTCAAGCAATACGCGATTGTTTTTCAAATCATTTTTCATCAATCAGTGAATCTCAATTTGCTGGTTCACTCACTCCGTGTTGTCTTCTTTGAGACGTTCCGGTTTGAGAACAGCTAGAACAACTGCGAAACCCTGTCAAGGAGATTCTTAGGAATCCTACCTAATCATAGGCAGTACTTGTACTGATCAATGGGGAACCGTGGGCCGTGTACCTCAATTCAACGAAAGTGATCAAAGACACTTTCATGTGTTTTATTGCTAACTATTGTTTGCAGGTACATTTGGACGGTTGCAGCTGATCAGAATTGAGGAGTCAATCCAAAGCCGCATGCTCACAGCATCCACACTTAATTGAAGAAATCATGACTGGTGCATTTCTACAAAACCTGGCTCTGTTATTTTTATACTATGTCTCTGCTACGCTGCTGCAAATATCATGAGCCAGTAAAGCTTCCGCTACTCTGATGGAAAGATGTCATGATTCAAAAGTGTGAGCATGTCGGTCCGAAAGTCACAACTTCACATGATGGCAACACAATAAAGGGTGATCCAGAGATTTACTGTGGCTGATGATCTCAATGAAAGCTCGAAGATCATCAAAGATGTGGATCAGCTAATGGCCTCCACTAAAAGTACAAATCAATGCGGACTTTAAAGAATCGCTACTAATGTACAAAGTTTACGGAAATTGAAGAATTCAAGTCTACGAGCTCAAGACTGAAGATTAAATAGAATGCTAGGATTCAATATGTAAATCATGGGGTGACCTCCCTTAGGGGGAGATTGTTAGGAATTAGAAAATTCCATAGTAAAAGAGTCGGTCACCCCAACTATTATCTAGCATAAGTTAGCTCGTAGACATATAGTTATTTACGTTATTTAGTAGTTTATTAGTTAATTTGTAGCGTAGCTTAGTTTAGAGCAACACCGTGGAGGAAGGACGGGTCTTTACCCACTGTATGCCTGATCCACAGTCCGATAGGAGGACGTATCTTGTGTAACTATAAATACCCCTTCCATCCATGGAAGGGGTGTGGCTTCTTTGAATCTAACCTTTCACTTTTGATAAGCAACTCTCTTCAAGAACCTCCTCTCAACTCTCTTCATCTCTAAAATGGCTATCTTGTTTAATCACAATCCTAGACCACCCGAATCATCTAACAACATAATATTCACGATCCTACAGAATTGAACCCGGTGTCTGCCCTAAGTTGAATAATTTGGAGGGCTATTTCTTTTCACCCTTTTCTTTGCATTTCTTTTTAATTCTTCAACTCCTTCTTTTTCCGATTCTCATTTTCTCCTTTTTATAATCGTACCTAAGGACTTCTTAGTACTAACTATTTGTGATGTCCTTGGGTAGATCCCTCCGGCTCTGGCGGATCATAGGACGGTTATTCCTAACCTTAGTCACCTTATAACTCCATGACTAACCTATGTTGCCATAAGACCAATTTTCAAGAAAATCTCTCACAGCGGTTATGATTATAAAACATTTCGTACCACATTAAGAGTTTGATCTTTTGCAGAAATACTCCCCCTCCACATGTGCTTAAGAGTTTTTACGGAAATCTGCACAGTGAGGAAAGAGCACGCACTTTATGAATTGATTAACTCAAGATAGACAATCCCCCGCGAGACACGGTTACGTTGCATAGTTAAAGAGTTACATTGTCAGCTTTTAGGTGACAACTAGCTCTAATAACTACCTTGAAGGTATAGACAAACCTCGAAAGGTTGTCAAACCCGTCAGAGTTCATGTCTACCAAGAGTTTCTCGAATGGTACATTCTACTCGGACAAGTCCTTTGCGAGACACGTTTACATTACTAGCGAACTAGCTTGAAATTATTACCCGTCCCGGACAAGTCTTTTCGAGTTACTAACAGTTAAGTATCGTCAATTCGTTGGTTAAGTCTATAGCACAAAGATTCATTTGCATTTACACAACATATTTCTTATCACATAATTTTCTCCCCCTCAAAAATGGCATATAAAATGTTATTTTTGAAAAGTTGAGAATAAATATGACCATTTCGAGTGTTGCGGGAAGATGACCACTGTGAACAATTTGTGAACAAAGTTTTAATTCAAATACTCCCCCTCAACAAGTGATATAAACGGTTGAGGTTTTGAAAATCATAAGGGGAAGTACTTGTTCTTTTGAGCAAAACCTTTAAAAGTGAAAGGTTTGATAGGTTTTACTCAAAAGTAAGAAGCTTTCGCTCCTTTTATAAGGATTGTGGCACTGAAGCGTACCATAGGGTCCTTTCTTTACAAGAACGGGTTGTACACTGAAATGTGTGCACAAGCCATAGACATATATAATCACACATCCAAATTATATGAAATAGAAGCAGTTCAAGGGGTACCAGGAAGTCCGTCAATCTTTCCAGGAATGCGTTCAGGGCGTTGATAGCCGGCAAGAGCAATCCTGGGACGACCACCTACAAAGCTCTCCAGAGTTCTGAACTAGTCCCGTCGATACAACCTTTCATCAATCTTTCTGATGATCCTTCTCACATCCCGTCTTTCCTTGGAATTCCATCGCTTTTGTGACCCAATACCTTCATGAATATCCTTCAACCTATAAGCCAATCCGTCCCTAACCTTCTTCAATGTGTGATCCCCAAACTTGTGAAGATCTCTACACGCCATCAAGCAGTTGCGATGTGTTTCACTAATGTAAACCACTCCGAATGGTTGGCTGATGAGTGTGTGTTGTGAAAGCTGGTTAATGTCGGGAAGATCTAGCTGAGGTGGAGTGAAGTTGACACGGGTCTGATATGATTCAACTGCAAGCTGTAGATCTTCTACACGTTCTTTGATGACTATGCTTCTGATGAAGAAAAGCAAGGACTTGATGAATTCACGTTGTACTTCAGTTGAAAATTGTCTCATGCGACCCTGTACTTTGGCAAGGTACATGTCTTCAATGTCGTTGATAGACAAATTCTCAAAGTCCACTTCAGAGAATGCATAATGCCTTTTGTCTTGCCTTTTGACCACGATATTCTTGAGGAAAGTGTAGTCCCATTTAGACGAAAGATCAACATGTTGAATGGCCACGATTTCTTTAGTACTGAACACTTCATGTTGAGACTTCTGAACTTGGTAGCTTCTGTAGTAGATTCGTCGGCGTTCTGGCCAATGGTGAATCCCATACAATGCATCACGGTCATATACTTCCACATTGTTGGAGAACATGTGGTTAGCCCTTTCCTCGATGGCTATGCAGTTAGAGTATATGGCTGCCGGGAATGGAAGTGTCAGAGATGTAGCGTATTTCCTTGAACCATCGCCACCGTGTAGAAGAAATTCCAAGTCTTTGTTGAAGAAATATCGGAATGGAATCCTAGGCTGATCTGGTTGACCAATTGTTGGTAGAGGTTTTGACCAGTTGGTGTAATATGGAGGGTTGTCCCGTTTGGTGAAGTCGATGTTTGCTTCTGGGTGGAGCCAATCCATGTTATTAGACATAGCTCGTGCTATATTATCAAGGTGATACTCAACTTCAATAGCACTTTACGAACTGTCTTTTAGAAGTTGAAATGCTTCATTCTTGATTCGCTTCAACTCGGATTTCGTCATCTTCTTCACACAGAATTTTTCTTGTAGTAGTTTCGCATGCTCCAATGTACTACATTCTGGAACCTCTTGACCTTCAGCTGGTTATGGAGTGGAATCAACAAGCTTCGAGAACCATTCAAATTCAGTATCATCCTCGTCTAGCCATGATAAGACGTCAGTCATAGGCGCCTTCTTCTTCTTCTTCTTTGGCCTAGAGGAGGATTCTGGTTTCTTGGCTGTGTCAGGAGAGATGGGTTGTTGTTGGGGCTCAGAGACTTCTTCATCGTCACCACCCGTATACTCAAAGTGATCACCGGTTTTCTGAGTCTGGGGTGGTAACTCAGAATCTTGAGGTTTTTCAGTAGAAGAACGAGGAGGAGACCTTTGTTGAGCTGGAGTCCGTTGGGGTGGAGATTGCATAGAAGATGATTCACCAGACTTCTTCGGGCGTTTGGGCTCGTTATCCTTATCCTTATCTTTGTCTTCGTCGTCTCTTGGACGTTTAGGCCTTTCAGCTTCTTCTCTGAATGATGACCTGAGTTGGTATTCCAGCAATGCTTCAAACAATTTTCCTTTGTGGGAGGCAAATGTTGCAGATCGTTTCGACATTTGAGCTACCAGTCGGTTCACCAATTCATCATCTGAGAAGATTGTGGGTTCAACTGGATTGATGTTTACATTCATTAGAGTTGATTTCATGGTTTGCTTGGCCAAATGCAAAAGATTCGGATAAAGTTGTCTGGTGTACATCTCCTTTGTTAGTTTAGGAACTACGTCAAGAAGGAACTTGTGAGTGTATCCTTTGATCATCTCGTCCATTTTCCCTTGAAGATCATCTTTCATGAGCTTCTGGACATACTCCTTTTCAACTTTCATCTCGTCATTCTCGTCATGAAGGTATTGTACCTGATCAGCAAGAAAATTCAGCTTCTTGTAAAGCACGTCTTTCTTTCTGACCTGTTTGACAACTTTAACGATTCGTGTCTTAGTTTGAGAAATCCAAGAGGCAGTTGGCTTCTTCACTGATCTGGATGTGGATCTGGTTGTTGTTTTTGATGGTGGTGGTGAAGAGTGAGAAGATGAATCTGATGATGATGAGATGTGAGGAGATTCAGGGTCCTTAGGAGGTTCAGAAGTTTTCTCCTTGGAACGAGTTGGACTGTCTAGAAGAAATTGATCATAGTTCACTTCGTCATCTTGTTCAGTTTTAGCTTTTTCTTCAGCCTGAATCCTAGCTTCTTCATTTGCTTTAGCTTGAGCTGCAGCTTCTTCATCAGCTCTATCTTTCTCTGACTTCTCAGTGTCTGGTTCCTCAATGTCATGCTCAATAGACTCCTTCTGTTGCTTTTGTTGTTGCTTAAGAGTGGTGGCACCAGTTCCCTTATCGGGTCGATTAACCGCATCAGGATCTGGTGTAGGTTGAACTTCCCCACTTGACCCTCCGGGGCCACCCATTTGATCTTTAGCAAATTCCTTCGCAACGTGTTGGAGTCTAACAAATTTGAATTTCCTCCTGTAATCAGTTTCCAGTGGCTCTTCTTCTGAGCTTTCCTCTTCGTGCTCAATCACTGGAGTCTTCCCTTTGCTCGTATCTGCTGGTGCACTTGGAGGTTTATGTACAGTTGGAGTGTCATCTTTAGCTGTTTCAGAGTAGAAAATCTCTTCATCTGATGCAGTACCCTCCGAGTCCTCGTCCGTTAGCTTTCTTTGCGGTTCAAGCTTTGGAATGGGAATAGGAACAACTTCTTTAGAAGGAACTTTCCTTTTGCGTGGAGGATTTCTCTTGGGAAACTTCCTCTGACTCTCAGTGCTTGCAGCACTTCCTGCACTTCCTCTTCTGGTTTTTCTTGTAGGCGTACCAGAAGATTTTTCATCAAGAAAGCCGACTTTGTTCTCTATCACAGCTGTCATATATCTTTTATAAGAGTAGAGCTGTTTGAGTTCATCTGAGAGAAGGAGATCCGGCAACACAGCACCTTGTTTCTTGGTAGTTGACTCCTTAAATATGACTGTTAGAGTGGGTTCGGACAACACGTCAAGATTGTTGGGGTCATTGATTCTTTTGGGAATATCTGGGTTGTATCCAAGTGCTCTTTGGATCAACAGTTTTGTGTATCTGATATAAGGAATCTTTGAGCCAAGCTTTTTGAGGAATGTCATCATGTCATCCCATATCAGAGCTTCAACTTCGATGTGTTTCATGTTGATCAGAGCCTAAAAGATTTGCAGTTCTACGAGCTTGGGGTGCTCATAGCCGCTGTCACGACCATAAATGGATTTTGTGATGATGATATAAAGGGTTCTCCAAGGTTGAGGAATGTTTTTAAGATCCACGTGAGAATGCTTATTAATGACCCCTGAAGCTTCGTCGTACCCAATATCAATCAAGAATTGCAGAACAGTCTCTTCAGTAGGTGCAGCAGAGAATTCAGTTGGTATGATGTCAGGAATGAGGAGAACAGCCCTTAAGTCTGCATGTGTGATGGTAACTTGTTTGTGATTGAGTGTCACTGTTACCGCACTTTGACCTTTGACCCTCTGCATTGTATTCCAGAATTGCTGTATGTAGATCTCCGGAACAGTGGCAGAGTTGGTGAGCATGTTCTGATAGGGATGGTTCTTCAGAATATTCACTGCAATGAGACACGAAGATTCCGAGCAGGTGAGAGTTTCAAAGTCAACTCTAAGATTGTTCTTTCCAATCTTCATTGGATAGCCATGCGGGAAGATATCAGCAATGGTGAGAACGTTTGGTGCATCCACATTCATTTGAGCTTCCATGTCGTGATCTGAAACACATTTAGCCAAAAGAACCAACATATCGAAAGACATAATGTTAGTCAACATAAGGTTTTATTGACTAATTATTGAATGTGCTATGTCTATGATTGTTACGAGTCCAAAGTCACTTGTTTGTCCAATAGTCTAATGACGTCGTGATAGTTTCGTGAGTTAGTTAACTTTAAGTTTTAAAGTTTATGTTATCACAAAATTTTAACAACACATTACACATTTAAGTTTATTAGTGACATTATTGGATTCGTGACGTTATGATTCGTTTATTTACAAGTTTTCCCGCGTAACAATTCATAATGAAGGTTTGATCAAGGCTTAGGCATAGAAATGGTAGCTTATGCGTAAATAGGAGAAATATACGCGTAGGCGCAAGCTTATGCGTAGGATCCTTACTTACGCGTAAGAAATATTACGCGTAGGAAAAGGGAACCTTATGCGTAAAGCTTACGCGTAGGCGTATATGAAACCTTACGCGTAAGGCTTACTCGTAAGAGTAGACCTTATACGTAGAGATCACTGTTTACGCATATCCTTCACAGGATACGCGTAGTCCCTTTGTAGAACCTTACGCGTAAACCCTACGCGTAAGATTACTCTTACGCATAACATGCTACGCGTAAGGTGATCCTTATGCGTAGTTATCTAACAACCTTGATTCTGATAATTTTACGTGTAGCAAACCTGAAATAAGATCATCATAACATCAATATTTACACATTCATTCATTCAAAACAGATTAAGGCATGAAAAACTCATCAAATAGTTTACGCGTAAGATAACATATGCGTAGACTTAAACCCTAGAGCTCAAAGATTACGCATATGAAATCTAACCATAGGAATTGCACCAAAGTGTTTCTGGTAAGTCTTAGAGGCATAGTAAGTTGTTCTATCCAAGTTTTAACATCAAATTCAAGGCCAATCAAGAAAACCCAATTCGTATGAACTAGAACCCTAATTTTCAATTTATGAATCATTAGTGTTTCTGGGTAGTTTCTGGGCTTAGATATGATTAATTCAACTTGAAAACAACATTATACTACAATCTTTAACACCAAAAACATTCACATATGAAAACGCCCAAACCCACGCATAAACCCTAATTTCCAAAGTCCATCAATTCGTGTATCTGGGTGCATTTTGAGGATTAAAATGATGTTAGTGATGTAAAAGAAACGTTTTGACACAATCCTTTTAACCTCAAACACATAAACACAATTAAGTGTTCATACGCTTATGCGTAGAACACTAAAATCACTATATCTCAAGTTTTAACCGTTAGATTAATGAAAGATTCAAAACCATTGTTTAAAAACTTGTTAAGAACACAAAAACACTTACAGATTGATGATCAGAAACACGGATTTGAAGATTGATTTGTATGCGTAGGATTAGTTAGGTGATGATAATAAATGTAAAGTGTATGTGTTAGGTGGAGGAGTTATATTAAAATAACTTTAAGCTTTTGGCAGTTTTAGTCCCTCCACCTTTTCCATTTTCATCCAAAGCCTTTTAACTTCTATTTTGGTTACCAAACGAAGAATATTTGGAAATAACTTTGACGACACTCCCCCTCGACTTAAGAAATAATGAAAGGTTATAAATTTTAGTCCGAGGAGTGTCAGTAAACCAGAAATGTGACCACCATTATTAAAGAAACAACCGGGATAAGGTAACATGCAAGTACACGGTTATTTTGAAACAGTTAAGAATTTATTTTCTCCCCCTCAACACTTGATCGAAAAAATACAGAATTTTGAAAGATTTGAGTGTTGACGGAAGAAATGTACTTGCCATGTTTGAAGAAATATAGATAGAAGAATATTTTTGTTGTTTTATCTGATTTTCTATTTTTGTATTTTGTTTTTGAGAAATTATTTACAAAAGAGATTTTGGTGTTTGACTGGTTTTTAAGACTGTTTTAAGAGTTCATCCAGTTCATCTTGAGTCAAACACCGCATACCAATCCGGTGGACCAACTCATTAAACCTAGCGGGAGGCAAGGCTTTGGTGAGTAGATCTGTCAATTGGTATTCTGTACCCACGAAGTATAATTCAACTGTACCCTGTTCCACGTGGTCCTTGATGAAATGATAACGAAGATCGATGTGCTTTGATTTCGAATTCTGAACTGAGTTGCACGAGATCGCAATAGCACTTCGATTGTCGCAGTACATCGGGATTCTGTCAAATACGTAACCATAGTCTTTGAGTTGTGTTCTCATCCAGATGACTTGAGCACAACACGCCGACATGGCTACATATTCTGCTTCGGTTGATGACAGCGATGTACAATCCTGCTTCTTCGATAACCAGGACACCAATTTATCACCAAGAAATTGTAGTGCTCCTGAAGTACTTTTTCGTGAATCTAAACATCCTGCGTGATCAGCATCTGAAAAAGCGATTAGTTCAAAACCAGAATCCTTTGGATACAAGATCCCCAAGTTAATGGTTCCCTTGATGTATCGGAGGATTCTTTTAGCCTCAGAGAGGTGGGTTTCAGTTGGTCGCGACTGATAACGGGAGCATAGATAAACGGCAAAGACAATATCAGGTCTGCTAGCTGTTAGATACATGAGAGACCCAATTATGCTACGGTATTTTGTAGGGTCCACCAATTTTCCATGTAAATCAGCGTCTAGCTTCTTGGTATGAGCCATTGGTGTGGCATATGTGTCACAGGTTTTCATTCCAAATTTGTTTAACAATTCAAGGGCATATTTGGACTGACTCAAGAAAATACCACGGGGTGATTGATGAACTTGCAATCCTAGAAAGAACGTAAGTTCACCCATCATGGACATTTCAAAATTTTTCTTCATTAGTTTTGCAAAAGCGATTGAGTACTTTTTATGTGTAGACCCAAAAATGATGTCATCCACGTAAATTTGAACAATTAAGATATGTTTCCCGTGATATTGTATGAAAAAAGTAGGGTCGACCGAACCTTTGGAGAAATTATTAGCAATGAGGAAAGATGATAGCTTATCGTACCATGCCCGAGGAGCTTGTTTGAGACCATACAGAGCTTTGTTCAGTTTGTAGACATGGTTCGGGAACTCGGGATCAACGAATCCTTCTGGTTGGCTGACATAAACCATTTCTTTCAGTTGTCCATTTAGAAACGTAGTTTTGACATCCATTTGAAAGACCGTCATATTCATATGAGCCGCGAACGCAAGAAATATCCGAACAGCCTCAAGACGAGCAACCGGAGCAAATGATTCTTCAAAGTCAATACCCTCTTCCTGTCGATAACCCTTAGCCACCAGACGTGACTTGTTTCTGATTACGTTCCCTTCAGCATCCAATTTGTTCTTCCAAATCCATTTAAGACCAATGACGTAGACCCCTGTTGGTCTTTAAACCAGTTCCCATACTTCAAGACGTTTGAATTGGTTGAGTTCTTCCTGCATGGATTCTATCCAGTTGTCTTTTGTCATTGCGTCTTTAATGTTTTTAGGCTCAGATTGGCAGACAGTGAGTGCATAAATGCAATGTTCACCATATGTGTGAAGACGTTGTCTCGTAACGACTGGTTGATTCGGGTTGCCAATAATATTTGCCAGAGGATGGTCTTTTGTCCATCGATGTGTAGAGGGTTGATGTTGGTATACATTGTGCAGATTCTGAGGATTCAAATGGTTTGTTGATGATTCCGCGACATCAAGTGCAGCAGTGTCATTAGCAAACGGGTTAAAGAACGCATTTGGATCAAAATCTGCAGGTGGGGGTACTTCATTAAGAACATCATCAGCCGGTTCATCATTGTTGGAAGCGGTTTGTTCAACTGTTGTGGTGGAGTCAACTGGTGGTGCTTCTTCAACAGTAGTTGTTGTAGCAGGTGTATCTGGTATAAGAGTAGTATCAGGTTGAGCAACGGAAACATCGGATACACCTGGAGCACGTTCATCAATATCGTCACTGAACAGCGGAGCAAATAACCTTTCCATTTGTTGACGAGTGAGCTGGGGGCTTTGTTCAGCTAATGATGGGTTTTGAGGGAAGTTTAATCGGTTGTGACCGGGTTCTAAGCTATTATACTCAGAAGCCATTTCCGTAAGTTCATCAAAATGAGCATGAATCGTTTCCATAACCTGCTTTGTACGACGATTCCAGATCCGGTAACCTTTAGAATTCTCACAATATCCAATAAAGACTCCAATGTCAGCTTTGGCTTTGAGCTTTCCAAAATCATCACGATCATTATTCGGATAGCAAAGGGATCCAAATACATGAAAGTGTTTGAGATTCGGTTTATGGTTGTGGAGAAGCTCAAAAGGTATTTTGTTGTGGCGTTTAGTAATCATAGAACGGTTTTGATTATAGCATGCAGTAGATACAGCTTCTGCCCATAAGTAATCTGGAAGTTTAGCATTGATTAACATTGTTCTTGCAGCTTCCACTAACATTCGGTTTCATCTTTCAACAACTCCGTTTTGTTCTGGTGTACGTGCAATAGATGTCTGATGCTCAATTCCCACTTTCTCATAAAATTCTCGAAGAGTTTGGTTAACAAATTCAGTTCCTTTGTCTGTTCTTATTTGACGGACGGTGTTCCGGAGCTGAACTTGAATTTTCATGAGAAAGGTGATGATCATTTGTGGAGCTTGGTCTTTGCTTTGAAGAAAGTAGACCCAAGTCCATCGTGAATAGTCATCAACAATTACTAAGATGTAGCGTTTGCCATTGATCATTTGCACGTGCATCGGGCCACACAAATCCATGTGAAGAAGATGAAGCACATGCTGAGAGCTGTGTTCCACCTTTGAAGGAAAATGAGCACGAGTGCTTTTCCCTTGTTCACAGGCTGAGCAAAGGTGATCTTTAGAATACCGGAATCGTGGGAGACCTTCAACTAGTTTGTGTCGAGCAAGATTGGTTATAGTTTGAAAGTTTAAATGTGAGAGACGACGGTGCCATAGCTAGGATTTTGTTGATGTTGCCTTTGAAAGTAAGCAGATGGGAGATGAAGCAACCATGTCTTGCTTAGAGATAGTGTAAAGACTTGAGTTACGCGAGCCAGACATAAGGTCGTTTCCTTGTAGATCACGAATGAAACAAGATTTCTCCCTAAAAGCAACCTCCAAATCTCCATCACAGAACTGACCTACTAAAAACAGATTGTGACCGAGGCCTTCCACATAATAAACCCTGCTAATTTCGATGTTCCCATTGATATAGTCTCCGTAGCCCATGATAGCTGCAAAGTGATCATTCCCGAATCTGACAGTGCCAATGAACTTTGCAATAAAGTTTGATAATAGTTTAAGGTTGCCTGTCATGTTTCGGGAACATCCGCAATCAACAATCCAGAGAATGATCTGTATCACCTGCATTACACACAGACGACACAGATGGAATATGTTGGGAATTATGTGAAAGTCTGATTATGCTGAAATTAATGCTTAAGTGTTTCTACTGAAGTGAAGTGGATTCTGCTGAAGACTTATTCTGCTGAAGAATGATAGTGATTAGTTTGATTCTGCGGAAGTGTTTATTCCGTGTTTAGTTTATTTAGTGTGGATATACATGAGCTTTATTAGGAAGTGATTGTGTATATCTTGTTTAGTTTTATGATTATACGTTTCTTGGAAAACGGTTTAGCGATATTGTTTAGGGTTCCTTATCTATAAAAGGAACACATTAGAAAGGTTTATGTACCGATTGGAAAAACTCAGTTTTAGTTAATATAAAGATCCATAGAGGATCAAGAAGTTCTTAGTTATTTACTTGTGTTTATATTCCGCTGATAAACATTAGTTGTAGAGATTGTCTTTTATGGTGCTTGTGATTACATAGGCATACATAACGATCCACGAGCTCAAGATCTATCAAGGTCTTTGTCTGTTTCAACAAGTGGTATCAGAGCCTCGTGAGAGTCTCTACGATACTAAGGACAAGCTTTTTCTTAAACACCAATACAACCATTACAATAACACCATGCCTGGTTCAGATGCTGAAACTGAACTCACCAACAACCAAAACTCCACCCATCTGCAGCAACTAAGTCTTGCTAATAGCAATGCTAAGTTTCCTTACCTTAAAAGGGAGGAATATGATCTTTGGGCTATGAAGATGCAGAACTGGATTTCCAACATTGATTGGAATCTATGGCAGATAATTTTGAAGGGGAACAGCTTGAAGAGAACTACCACGGATGCTGCTGGGAACATGATTAATGTTCCTCCCAAAACTGCTGAAGAGTTGCTAGCAGTTCAGAGAGAAACAAAGGTCAGAACTATTCTTCTACAAGCTATTCCTGAGGATCACTTGAGTGATTTTCACTTCATGCATGATGCCAAGGATATATGGTTAGCTATTAAAGCTAAGTTCGGTGGGAATGAGGAGTCTAGAAGGCTGAAGAAGTCCATGCTCAGACAACAGTTTCAGGACTTTCAGATCTCTGAAGAGGAAGGAATTCACAAGGGCTATGATAAGTTTCACAAGATCTTGAGTCAGTTGCACCAGCTTCAGGCTAAGCCGGATAATGATGACTGTAACTCTAAGTTTCTGAGGTCATTACCTCCATCCTGGCTACATGTGAGCATAGCTTTAAAAGCTAAAGGTGGTTTGGACATGATGACCTTTGATGAGCTGTACAACAAGCTTAAAGCTCTTGAACATGATGTTAGAAGCCCTTTTCGATCATCTTCTACTGCTAGTCATACTGCATTTGTTGGAGCCTCTACTCCAAAGTCAAGCTATTTTCCAAGCTCATATCCATCATCGACTAATGCTGCTCCTTCATCAAGCTCTCTTCCTAGATCCAGTGGAATTATGGAAGATGTACTTGGAACCTTCTTTGCTGATTATGATCCTCAGCAGGAACTGGCTTATGAGGATTTTGATCAGGTGGACCCGCTTGACATGGAAGAGATGAAGCTGAAGTGGCAAGTGGCCATGATTTCCATGGATATCAAGAACTTTGAGCGCAAAGCTGGTAGAAGATTTGGGTTCAAAGGACGTGATCCAGCAAGGTTTGACAAAAGAAAGGTTAAATGCTTCACATGCCAACAGATGGGTCACTTTTCCAGAGAATGCAAAGACAGGAAAGCTGGTGATGAAGTACGATACTCTACTTATCAGCAGTATCAGAAGGATGCAGGAACTTCAAAGGGATCAACTGCGTTGGTCACTCTTGATAGCAATGTGGACTGGAAGCTACATGAGGAATCTGATAATGATGGTTCTGATAATGTTGGGTTGATAGCAGACTGTACTTCAGAGGATAGGCATGATCAGATTGCCTTGATGGGCATCTCTCAGGTACAAAACTGTTTGTTTGGTTGTAGTGAGCGTTATAATGAACTAAAACAAGCTTATGATATTATGGAACCAAAATATAATGAATACTATGTGGAAGTAGAAGCTTATAAACAGGCTTTAAAAACACTAGAAAGACAAAAGGTTTGGTTACAGAAGAATGAAATAGCTTATGGTGAGAAAATAGGTGTTTTAGAAAGAGATCTTGAATGTGCTACAAATGAGTTAAAATGGTCTGAGAAGTTAAGAGCAGATGTAGAGTCAGAAAATCTAGAGCTTAAGGAAAAACTTAAGGAGGAAATTGCTAGGAATAATGAGTGGATGATGAATGGTAGTAAATTGGCTAGTCTCATTTATAGCAGTCAAGCTCCCAATTCTACTGTGGCTTTAGGTTTTAAGAAATATGTAGGCCTAGAAGCTAGGGATGACACACGTAGATCCACACCAGCAGGCCTAGCACATTTTGTGAAAGAAGGTGACCTACATGCTGTTCGTGGACCAATTAGAGGTGAGCACATGCCCATTGACCTTTCCACTATTAATGACTTTGATGGATCACACCATCTGTATGGCAAAAAGTCAAAAGACTTGCCAGACCCTAATACTTTTACTAATGACTTTGTCTCTTGTGTTAACAGTGACAAGTCCTCCAAGCAAGGGTCCACAGAGTGTGATTCAAATGACAAGTCTGACCTTCCCAAGTCTGACCTTCCCAAGTCTTCACCCCTGCCTGCACCCAAGACTACCAATAAGCATGACAGAGTTGCTGCCAAGGAATGCCCTTCCAAGACAGTTGCCTCTGAAGACTTGCTTTTTAATTCTTTGCATAATAATACTGTTAAAAACAATTCTTTTCATGGTTTTGGTTTGAATACTTTTGCTTGTAAGAATACTTCTTTTGGTTTGAATAAATCTTCTCTTCAGAAGAAATGTTTTGTGTGTGGAAGTAAATCTCATTTAATTAAGGATTGTGATTATCATGAGCAAAGAATGAATAGGTGTGGTGATTCTAGGAAATCTAGACCAATGTGGACCAATGTTAATGATATACCACCTTATGTTCCACAAGCTGCTAATTATAATACTTCTTTTCCTTGGAGAAGATCTTTTGGAAAACCATATGTTCAACCAACCAGTGAATATTTTAAAAATGGTTTTTGGCCTAGATATGTTAACCCTATGACTAATGGGAAAGGGTATTGGAATACTGCTGTCAAGACCTCAGCAGGTTGTTCTTGGAATAAACAGAGACCTAAGTTTCATTGGAAACCCAAGAACAATAGTGGATCTTATACTTCTACATGGCACAACTCATATGATCCACAAGGCAGGTTCAAGTCAGCAATGACTTGAGCCTCCATAGTGTACTAATTCTTTGTATATTTTTGTTGTTGTAGGATCATCCCCTTAAGCATAAAGATGTTGGAATTGTTGACAGTGGCTGTTCTAGAAGTATGTCAGGAAACAGGGACATGATGCATAACTTTATACCTATTGAAGGTGGAGGCAATGTAACCTTTGGAGGAAGTGATGGACGAATTACAGGAAAAGGGACCATCAAAACACCACAGCTGGACTTTGAGAATGTTTATTATGTTAAGGAACTTCAACACTTTAATTTGTTCTCAGTCTCACAAATATGTGACACTAAGAACAAAGTACTCTTCACTGAGGATGAATGTCTTGTGCTGTCTAAAGACTTCAAACTCCCAGAAGATACTTCAATTCTACTGAAGGTTCCTCGGAGTCATAATCTGTATACATTCAATTTATCTAATGTCAAACCAGCAGGTGACTTAACATGTTTGGTGGCTAAAGCATCTGTGGATGAGTCCACCAAATGGCACAGAAGGATGGCCCATGTCAATTTCAAGACCATCAACCAGCTCTCTAAGCTGGGCCTTGTTCAAGGTCTTCCTACCAAAGTGTTCACAAATGATCATAACTGTGTTGCATGCAACAAAGGAAAGCAGCACAGAGCCTCATACAAAGGTGTTCCTGTTACAGCAGTAACCATTATTTCTGAACCTCTTCAGCTGCTTCATATGGATCTGTTTGGTCCTACTAAAGTGAGAAGCATTGATCATAAATATTTTTGTCTGGTGATCACTGATGGGTTTAGCAAATTTTGTTGGGTATTCTTTCTAAGGACCAAAGATGAAACATCTGAAATTTTGAAAGACTTCATTACCCTTATTGAGAATCAGTTGAACAAAAAGGTGAAAGGAATTAGGTGTGATAATGGTACAGAGTTCAAAAATGCCATTCTGATAGAACTCTGCAGGTTAAAGGGAATCAAAAGGGACTATAGCACTCCAAGAACCCCTCAACAAAATGGGGTGGCAGAAAGAAAAAATAGAACCTTAATAGAAGCTGCAAGATCAATGCTAGCAGATTCTAAACTTCCTACCATGTTTTGGACTGAGGCTGTTGGTACAGCTTGTTATGTACTCAATAGAGTGTCCATTACTAGACCACATCTTAAAACACCATATGAACTTCTCTTTGGAAAAGTTCCTGTTATTCATTACCTTAAACCGTTTGGCTGTCAGGTGACAATCTTAAATACCAGTGATCCTTTGGGCAAATTTGATGAGAAAGCTGATGATGGCTACATTGTGGGGTATTCTGCTCATAGTAAGGCATACAGGGTTTACAATGTATCTGCAAAGAAGATTGAGGAGACATTGAATCTGAGGTATCTTGAAGACAAGCCTAATGTTCAAGGCCAGGGTCATGTTTGGTCATTTGATCTTGACTACTTGACTGATTACTTGGGTTATGCTAGACATAAGGCTGATCAAAATGCAGATTCTGAAGCATCTCCAACTCCTAATACAGACACTTTGGATGCTAATTCTGACAGTGGGTCTGATGATGAACAACCCATTGTAGTGCCTTCCTTCTCTCCTAACAATTTTGTAGGTGACACTTCTAAAGATTATATTGATGTGTGTGAAGATGAATTATATTATGCTGAGGACCTTGCCAGACTGAAGAAACAAGAGTATGCAGCCAATTTAGATACTGAGAGGAATGTTGAAAATAGTACAAATGATTCACTCGGCAGAAACTTCAATTCTGCTGAAGACAGTTCTGTTTCTCCTCACCTCTCCAATTCGGCTGAAAGACATGGTGACACTACTCCTAGTTTTACTAAAGTGTCAACAGATCTTGGTGAACCTTATACAAGGTTTCCAAAACCTTCAGATCTTGGTCATCATCAACCTAGAGCAGGCATCTTCAACACACCTTCCTATGATACTGACTTTGAACCTACAGTGACTAATCTTGATTCTTCCATTGATGTCAACACCACCACTACTACAAGGATCAACAATGTTCATCCACAGTCTAATATTATTGGTGATCCTAATGCACCTGTTAGAACAAGAGGTACTGTGGCGCGTTCTAAATATGGACAGGTGGCTTTTGTCTCTTATGTTTCAAATCAGCAGAGAGACAATCACACAGACTATCAACATTGTCTGTTTGCTTGTTTTCTCTCACAAGTGGAACCAACCAGTGTTACTCAGGCTCTTGAAGATTCAAGTTGGCTTGAAGCAATGCAGGATGAGATGCAACAATTTCAAAATCAGCAGGTTTGGATATTGGTACCACTACCTGATGGTAAGTATGCTATTGGGACAAAATGGATTCTGAAGAATAAGAGAGATGCTAGAGGTGTTGTCATTAAAAACAAAGCCAGGTTAGTTGCACAGGGTTATAGACAAGAGGAGGGGATAGATTATGATGAAGTGTTTGCACCAGTGGCAAGAGTTGAGGCTATACGGATTTTCTTAGCTTATGCATCCTATATGGGCTTTATGGTCTATCAAATGGATGTTAAAGGAGCCTTCTTGTATGGTGAAATTGAAGAGGAGGTGTATGTCACTCAACCTAAAGGATTTGAAGATCCAGATCATCCGAATCATGTTTATAAGGTGGTCAAAGCTCTCTATGGACTACATCAGGCACCTAGGGCCTGGTATGCTAGGCTCTCTACATTTCTGCTGAAACATGGTTACAGAAGAGGTGCCATTGATAAAACTCTTTTCCTAAAGAAGAATTCCACTGACATTATACTTGTGCAAGTGTATGTGGATGACATTATCTTTGGATCCACAAAGGAGGCTTGGTGTAGGGAATTTGAGGAGCTTATGAAGGGAGAGTTTCAGATGAGTGCAATGGGAGAGATGACTTTCTTTTTGGGTCTTCAAGTTCAGCAGAAATCTGATGGTATCTTTATCAGTCAGGACAAATATGTGAGGGACATCTTGAAGAAGTTTGGTATGGAGGGTGTAAGGACTGCTACTACACCTTATGAAGCTCCAAAATCAAAGACCAATAATGAAGCTGATCCACCTGTAAATGTGCATTTGTACAGGTCTATGATTGGGTCTTTGATGTATTTAACAGCTTCCAGGCCTGATATTACTTATGCTGTGAGTGTTTGTTCGCGACATCAAGTTACTCCACTGACTTCCCATCTCAATGCTGTTAAGAAGATCTTTAAGTATCTTAAAGGCCAACCTTTTCTAGGTCTTTGGTACCCAAAAGAGTCTCCTTTTAAGTTGGAAGCTTATAGTGATAGTGACTATGCTGGTGCTAATCTGGATAGGAGGTCCACCACTGGAGGTTGCCAATTCCTTGGAAAGCGATTGATTTCTTGGCAATGCAAGAAACAAACTATTGTGGCTACCTCATCTACTGAAGCAGAGTATGTGGCTGCTGCTAATTGCTGTGGACAGGTTCTTTGGATTCAAAATCAGTTGTTGGATTATGGGTATAATTTCATGAACACAACAATTTTTATTGATAATCAAAGTACCATATGCATTGTTAAAAATCCAGTTTTTCACAGTCGAACAAAACATATTGAAATCAGGCACCACTTTATAAGAGATGCATATGATAAAAATTTGATAAACGTGGTCAAAATTCATACTGATGATAATGTGGCAGATCTGTTAACAAAGGCTTTTGAAGGACCAAGGTTTCAACACCTTGTGGTCCATATCTGCATGCTTAACCCTTAACTGCAAAGTTTAAGGGGAGGCATAGGCCTCAGGGGAGGCATATGCCTCAGGGGAGGATTTGTGTATAACTTTGCATTTTTGCTATGTAATTTTGTATATTTGATAGTGTTTAACTAACTCTAACCTGCTAATGTTATTTTAGTGTGTTTCTATGTTTGTTTGTGTATATTTCTGTGTTTGTTTTGCAGAATGGTTGTCTCTGATCAGTTGTGTTTTGGTCAAGAAAGTTTAAGCTGGTTTCCACTGAATTCATTGTGCTGAAGTGTGTTATTTGTTTCCTCTGAAGTTGAAGTACTGAAGTTATATGATTCAATCAAAAGAAGTACAGAAGCAAATAGTTCATTCATTCATTCAAGAAACAGTTTACAGCTTACAGATTACAGAGTACTGGCAACATCAAAAGCATCTACATGATCTAATAGTCCTAATCTATTACATATCATCTGTTCCAACATCTAAAGATGAGCACGATGAGTATGGCTGCTCACATCTTTCACACTAATAGCTGTTGGATATGCACGATCGCTCACATCTTTTGGCACTAAATGCTGGCTATGCCTTTGTGAAAGCATAACCAACTCTAACAGATGCTAAGGATCAAAATGGAGAGGATGGATTGATGAAAACGAAGAAGCTGAAGCTGATTGTGGCAGAGAGATGAGACTGAAAGATTTTCATTTATGTATCATCTACTCTTTCAATCATACATCAACTTACATCATTTTCCTTTTTCCATTCCTCGATACGATATGTGATGATGCACCAAAACATGATGCAAAGAGACCAAGCACCACCTTTCTTCCCATAGGAAGTGGGGGATTTTTGGCTCGTGGCCTTCGTTGAGGCCTAGGTGCTGAGGGTTGGGAGTAAGATGTTCCCTCATTATAGGATTCATCAGAATCTTCTGCAGATACACTTGGTTTCTCAACACTTTCATCTTCTGATGAGGAGAGAAAAGGTGACTTCTTTGGTAGTGGATATGGTTTTGGAAAATAGTGAAACCATGAATTGGTATCTTCACTAGATGATGAGGATGATGATGAGGATGTTGTTGTGAGATCTATGATCTCAGGGTTGGTACTCATGGTTATTCTGGTTAATTTTGAAGGATTGGATAGATTAGGGTTTGATATATTATTTGGGGATTTTTGATGAAGAAGTCAAGGTGCATTGGGATTGATTTATAGACGGGTTCAAGTGGTAAGAGAATTAATGCGTGTGGGTGAAACAGTAAAAGATATTTACTGAAGCTTCGTGAGTAAGTCATCTGTTTCTACTGAGTATTCTACTTCAGCAGAATGGTGTTTCGTTTCTACCGAAGTTATAAGTGAATTCAAGTAAAAGTAGAAGTCCACGTCATCATTGGTCAACTTTGACTAAATTTGGGAAACTTCTATTTATTCGTTACGATATATTTTCACTCCACATAAGTAATTCGCTTACTATTATCATTAAAAACACTTCCTTTGGTGCAAAATCCTAACCCTAAACCTCAAAATCACTCATGGCACTTCAATTTAAACACGATCATAACAAGGTCGCTTTTCTTGGTACGGCTCGAGGTGATGAGCTTTATAGACCGATGATTTCTTTCTTACTAAGATCAAAGATTGTATATGCATTGACGCATTCTCCTGATGCTATATACGAAACATTGATTACTCAATTTTAGGCGTCGGCAGAAAAGAGAGGTGATACTGAGATAGTTGCAAGTGTTGATGGACAAGTATATGTGGTGACAGAGGAATTGATCAGAAGACAACTTCGCTTGGATGATGAGAATGGTGTTTATCATTCTGATTCTACGATGGTACTTGAAGGACTTAGAGCTATTGGATATCAAAGTTTGAGGACAGATATGTGGTTGAAAAACAAGCTTTGTCCTATGTGGAGGTTCTTGGTACATACGTTGCTACAGTGTTTGAGCAATAAGTCTGGAGGATGGGATCAGTTTTCGACACAAATGGGATGTGGTATTGTTTGCTTATCTAAGGGTTTGACTTTTAATTTCTCTAAGTATATCTTTGATAATATGGTAGAAAACATAACTAGGAAAACGGGTAAGTTTTTGATGTACCCTAGGTTCTTACAGATGATATTGAATGTTTCTACACAAACCCAGGCTTTTTATCCCATAAGTGTTTTGACTCCTAAGTTATTTGCTACAATGAGGACTAAATTTGAAGGGACACATTTTCCTTTGTTAGCTGCCATGTTACCTCAGGAGAATGTGACTGATAATGAGCTTAATGTAGTTTTACCTTCTTCCATTCCTACTGATGGAAATCTTTCAGTAGATGGTAATGAGGGTCCTTCTGTTGTTGCTGAAGCATCTATACCTTCACCAAGACCATGTTCTAGTCCAGCATTTATTCAAGTTCCTATTGATGAAGTTCAAGATCAATTTGATGAAGTTCAGGTTGATACTGATAGATTGCCTACACCAAGTCCTGTTAGGACTCAATTTGGTGCAGGATGTTCTAATGTTGATCAGGTTGATGTTGCTCCTGAACAGTCTAATGAAGTTCCAATTTTGACTGAGCAATCGCATTCTGAAGATTCTATTTCACTTACCTCATTATATGATTTGGTGAACAAGCTTACAGGTGAGGTGACTGGTCTTAAGACAGAACTTACTGAAACTAAGTCTGTTCTTGGTCAGAAGATAGTGGAATTGGAGACTAAAGTTGAACACTTGGAGAAATTGCTAAGTCAGAAGAGATGTGTGGTTTCTTCTGAGGAGGAGGCTGAAGAGAATCTTAATGAATCTCTTGATATATTGGCTGATGTGGCACTTACTTCTAATGTTTCTTCTTCTATTGCTAAATCTTCACGAAGAAAGGAGTCTAGCAAGGAGCCTATTCTATATACTAGCAAAAGACGAAAACATTCTTTGGATAAGGTATCTGCTGACACATCAAAGGAGCTAAATATGAAGGATGCATCTACTGATGGTTTAGTGAAAGAGGTTACTTCTGAAGGTCAAACTTCATCTTTACCAGAACATTCAAATATTTCACCTTCAGCAGATGATGAAGAGGTTTTTCTTGCTGGTAGAATGTATAAATTGAATGCTTCTCCTGAAGTTTTCTCTACACCAGTTGAGGATTTGTCTCAACCTATTTCCTCTGATGTGGGTTTGATTGATTCTTCTGAAGCTCACGTTGGTTCAGCTGAAATTGGTTCTGCTGAGACATCTTCTGAGACAGGACAGGATCCTGTGATTGATGATTTGCTGAAATCAGGTACAGTGACTAAAGAACAATATCAAGCTCAGGCTGGAATGTTTGCTGATTATGAAGATATTCAGAAGAGTCGTGTTGTGGCTAAGTTTCTTCAAGATCAGTATGCTTCTGATTTGTCTCCTGAAAGGAAATTAGAACTTGATGCATTCTTTCCTACGATTACTGATGATCAATGGGATGGTTATATTTCTCAAGGTGCTTCTGATCCTGATCTAGCAAAACTTATTTTAGGAGATTCCTTTAATGATGATGATTTTGTGGATAAAATGAGGGCACTTGGTAATCAAAGAAAGAAGGAATCTGCTGCAAAGAGAAGAGCTTTTATTGATTAGAGAAATAAAGCTAAAAGAGAAAAACCTATGACAGTTGCTCAGAAGAGGAACTATATGAGAAGAGTTGTGAAGAATGCTTCTATGCATAATTCTGGTTTATCCATGAAGCAAATCATGACTTGGTCTGATGATACTTTGATTCGAGAGTATAATCTGGTTATGAAGTTTTCTTCACAAGGTACTACTTCTTCTTCTTCATTGAAAAATTGTGATTCCATGACTGATGTTCCTATAGCCAAGAGACAGCGAACAGTTGAAATTGTGGATAGTTTTGATGATGTTTTGCCTTCGGTGGTAACTCCAGTTGTTCCTTCTGATATATCTTCTGATGTTATTACTCCTTCTGCTATGGATGTTTCTGCTGAATCTTCTTTGGTTTCTTCTGAAATGTTGTCAAGTGTGGAGTTAAGTGATTCTCTGATTCAGGAAGCTGATCTACAACTTGATACTGATAACATTGCTGATATGGGAGAGCAGAGTTTGGTTATAAGAAGTTCGGATAGATTGGCTAAGAAACATGCTTCTCGGAATACTCCTTTAGATCTTAATGCTGATGAATCTACATTTATTGAGATTGGATCTATTGAAGCTTTTCCTGAAGGTAATCATGTGGTTTTGGTTAATTGGACAGCTGGTAAGCTTAATACAGTGTATAGGCTGGATAAAACTGTTATTGAGTTTAACTTCTTAAAGGATATTCTTCATTTGGTGAATCGACATGATTTGAAGATGCTGTATGAACATGTCATTCAGTATTATAAGTTTCATTCAGCAACTGGTTCTGGTTTATATTTGTTGGGTGATCTTCAGGTTATGTTTGATTCTGATTCTCCACATGGTAAAGGGTATTCTATTTGGAAGAATTCTCATAAATGGGAGATTGAGAATTGGAGATTTTATTCTCTGCCTTGTGTTCATGTAGTTCAGACTACATGTGGGATGATTTTGTGTATGCTATCAGATAGGCTTTATCCTTTATCTGATATTTTTATGGAAAGATTGCTGAGACACAAACTGGAAGTGCCTCCTAATCCGGTTGGCAATGATGATCTTCATGCTACTCAATGTGTTGGTTTGATTAAGAATCAACTTCTATCACATAAAGGTTCATCTTGATTGTAATAGTTTGTAATATTTGTTTTCTTTCTTAGTTAAAAAAAAAAAAAAAAAAAAAAAAAAAAAAAAAAAATGTTTTTGGTTTTATCTAACTTTTCTTGCAGGTTTGTTGTATATTTTTTGGTTTTTGACTCACCTGATATACTTTGGTTATGTCAAAGAGTTAGCTAGTCCAAAGGGTACAGCTTTGGTAAAGACACATCAAATCTGTTGATAGCTGTAATGATTTGCTCAAAATCATAGGGTATGCAACCACCTATGCTTTATTGCTGAGTGTTGTATGGTTTTCAATTCACCATGGTCTATTCCTGTTTGGAATCCAAGAATTGGCTAGTCCATTTGTATATGGCATATGGTAAAGACAGTGACATTCCATATTTGGTTCTCAATTCACCAATTCTAAGAATTGACTAGTCCTGAGCAAACGGCTACAGGTAAAGACATTTCAAATCCGTTTATATGGTTGCTGGTTTGCTAATAAATCAGATGGTTATCAGTGTACCATAGTTTACGAACTGAAACATATGGCTACTCCAGTAGTGATGGCTATTGGTAAAGAGACATCAAATCCATTTATTTTCAATGATTCACCTCTCACAGGAGTTAACACACCTGGATGTGATGAGAATAGTATGAAACTAATTTGTTTTGATGTACCTTTTGTCATTTGTTGCTGCAAAGATATGGCGTTTCAGAGTTTCTTCATCATAGAGATGTTCTTTGGATTCTTTGCTATTGCTGTTGTTCGTGTCCAATCCTCTGGTGCTGTAAGATCTATCAAGAAACTGGAACTTAACAAGTCAAATTCCAGTTTAGGGGAGGATTGTTGGGAATTATGTGAAAGTCTGATTATGCTGAAATTAATGCTGAAGTGTTTCTACTGAAGTGAAGTGGATTCTGCTGAAGACTTATTCTGCTGAAGAATGATAGTGATTAGTTTGATTCTGCGGAAGTGTTTATTCCGTGTTTAGTTTATTTAGTGTGGATATACATGAGCTTTATTAGGAAGTGATTGTGTATATCTTGTTTAGTTTTATGATTATACGTTTCTTGGAAAACGGTTTAGCGATATTGTTTAGGGTTCCTTATCTATAAAAGGAACACATTAGAAAGGTTTATGTACCGATTGGAAAAACTCAGTTTTAGTTAATATAAAGATCCATAGAGGATCAAGAAGTTCTTAGTTATTTACTTGTGTTTATATTCCGCTGATAAACATTAGTTGTAGAGATTGTCTTTTATGGTGCTTGTGATTACATAGGCATACATAACGATCCACGAGCTCAAGATCTATCAAGGTCTTTGTCTGTTTCAACAGAATAGAAGTAGATGTGGAACCCGAAATGTTAGAGGGTTCCAGAGCAGTTATAGTAGACATACACACATCAATAACTTTAGGCATCCATTTAAATCCTAGTGTGTTATATATCCATTTCTGCCATCTCCAACTAGTATTTGCTTTAGTCGTAGTGAATGCACTAGGTGGTACTACATTCCTAGGAGGTGAAATTAGAGCTACAGGGACATCAATGCGGTTCTTAAAATCGAAAGAGGGCGGTCTACCAAGCACAGACTTAGAATGATTAGTGGGCCTAGAGGTATTCCGATTCTTAGGATTCCTTAAACGAGAGATGATAGCTTTAGCAACACATTTGTCATGACAATCAGAATTCATACTTTTACGACAAATAACACAAGGTGCATCAGACTGAATATCAAAAGTACTTAAAGGTTTAGCATTCGTTACACCACTATTTCTATTACATTTGCCAGACGTAATATCTATAGTGGAAGCAACGTGAGTCTTATTCATAGTCCTAGGGTGTTCTTCTACTTTAGCATTCCTTATTGATCTTTTCTTAGGTCGCAACTTCCTATTCTTCGATGTAGTGCTCCTAGGCTGTGAAGTGCGGACGTTTGGAAAAGAGACAACTATTCCTGTTTTAGTAGAAGGAAGCACGTTAGCAACTTGTGGATTTGCAGTAGGCATTCTAGGTTTACGATTACTAAGTGTTACTGGTGCTATTCTCTTAATCACAGTAGGCGGAAGTTGTTCATACTTTCCTAACATTTCTCTTAACTTAAAGATAGTGTGAATCAAATCTTGATTTTTAGAATGAATATTACCAGCAAAATTCATTACTTCTCTAGTGTGTGCAAGATAGTGATCAAGTTCGTTTGATGCTTCATGACGAGTCTTATTGAGTAAATCAAATATGACACCATATTAATGCTTAACTTTTACAAGTTCTTGTTCATATTTTGAGATTTGACTTTTCAAAGATACGTTTTGATCATCCAGTTGCTCAAATTTTGGATTAAAATTGTTTGATTGCAACTGTTGGATTTTGTTTTGCAAAGCAAGTTCACGATTTTGACAATCTTTTTGACACCATTGAAGACGACATTTTGCATTTGAAAGCTCGTTTAAGAGACGTTCGTTTTCAACTTTTAAAGACTCGATCTGAAGCACATTATCAGTATTCTCAACAGTTACAACATTATCAACAGTATCAGCAGAGATATAATCAGATGCATATGTCACAGAATTCAATAACACAACATTATGGAGATCAGCACAGATAACATCATTCAAGAGTTGATCAACATCTTTTCTTAACATTTTCTTTTTACGTTTAGTATTAGAAATGGATGTTTCTGTTTTCTCGAAAACGACCTTCATCACTCCAAGTTCCTTATGAAAGTCCCGTTCCCAAGACAATGCACAATTTTTCAAATTTTTAACATTTGGTAAAAGATTTTTCTGAAAAATGTCTCTTTGTTCTCGCGCCAGCGGCGATTGAAAATGTTGAACTTTGATTTCAGAATGATATTCTATCTCATGTTGTAAAGTTTTGAGGTCAGCCATGAAAAGGTCAAAATATCTAAGAATTTTACGATTTTCAGGTTTTGAATTTACTTCACTGATGGAAGGTAAAGGACCATAAATTTGTGCATAATCTGGTTGGGGATTAACATTAGAAGACTCAGACATTTTTTTGATAATCCTTGGTGTGTTAGAAGAATCCGTTGGTGTGACGAAAGTGACCGGTTTTGAATAGTTAAAAGGTTTGTTGTAAACAACAGTTTCTAATTTTGATCGACTCTCGTCTTCTGCATCTAATTCCTCTTGACGATGATATTCAACAACACTCATAACAGAATTATCAATTTTATATTCTGCACTGGAAACTTCAGGATTTGGTTTGAATGCTTTGGTTGAAAGCTTAGGTTTGTAATCAACAAGATTTGGTCCATATCCATTTGGATTGGGTTTTAAAGTAAACTTTTCAATAGCTGTTACCGACTCACCATGTTTGTAAACAACAGTTTTAAACTCTTTAAGTTTTTGCAAGCCGATAATTTCTTCAAGATGATCATCTATTCGTTTCGTTGAATGCTTTTTGTGTGCAGAGAACTGTTTTTGACAAGTTAACAATTCAGCCTTAGCTTTTTGATTTTCCAAGGTGAGAGCGTTAATTTGCTTTTTATGTTCATGTTTTAGTTGTTCTATTTCAGACAACAAAGCATTCTTCGAAGCGGCTAGATCACGCATCTGTCTCTCTAAATATTTTTCATTTTGATGAGATTTAGCAAAGGCGGTTTCAAAACCTTTTTCACGTTTTTCTTGAGTTTTGAAAAAGTTGAGTTGCTTTTGTAAACATTCAAAATCCTTGGTTAACAGTGCATTTTTACTTTTCAAGTCCTGATTTACTGCACGACATTCTTCCACTATGGATTGTTGGTTTTTAAGCCACAGATCAACATCTGGACGAGGCACAAGTTCGGCGTGTTCAACGTGAGTCACAACATGATCATTATTTAGATCCTCAAGTATAACCACGGAGTCAATTTGATTATCAATTGAAACCATAAGGTCATCCTGATCGTCAAATGTAACTACGGGGTCTAATTGAAAATCGTCGGAATGAAATGTGGATGACTCATTTTGAACAGTCTGAGCCTTTTCGGATTCAGATGTTGGCAGAGATATTAGATCAGAGATAAATATGGTTTGTTCGGGTACCTGAGACAAGCCATCAGTGTCATACACTGGGCCTGTGTCACTCATGTGTAACTCATGCATATTAGCCATCAACATAACAGCTGCATTGGCCAGCAAGTCCTCCATATCATCATCTGAGTCTGCATCTGCCATAAAACTGTGTTCTTTGTCTGTGAGAGTTCCACCAGCTTCATCCTTAAGAGCCAAAAGTAACGCCAGGTGTCCCTTCTCATTGCAGTTGTAGCATCGAAGACCATTCAACCCATTCTGAGCATTTCCCTGTTCCACCACTTGAGCTCTGTTGTTATTCCTACCCATAGCATTAAACCCTTGACCACCGCCCATCTGACAACCATAACCACGATTCTGAACTTCAACTCGTCCATTGTTCACAACAGCCTGATTCCTTGTGTTTGATGAGGAACGAATGCGATTGTTGGATTTGTTTGTATAACAGCCAAAACCATTAGCAATCATAACAAATCCTTGTTGCAATGCTTCGAACGGATCAGATTCCTCATTAGCTTGACTATAAAGTGCCTGATCATTGTTGTTGTTGTAAGGAACCAATTGATTATGTTGAGATTGCTGTGATTGATCATTTGGTGTGATATTGGCAGTTGGTTGAGTTGCTGGTTGAGGAGGATAACTGTTTTGAGCATACAAGGCAAGTTGTTGATTTTCCAGATGTGAAGCTGAAGCAATTTGAGCACGGAGAATCCTTTCCTTATCAACTTCCTTTTGATGAGGCTTCAAGTAATCGTACAACAATCCGTATGTAGAATGATGCATGTTCTTCGCTTGACGGAGAAAAATGACATACTTCTCCCATTCAGGACCAAGACTACTCAGGAACTTAGTATTAACTGCAATTCTTGGCATGATGATGTTGTGTTTATCCAAATCATTTATGATGTCTGAGAATCGATGATGATAAGACTCTAGTGTCTCTCCAGGTTCAATCATGAAGTGTTCATAAGCCAAGTAAATTTTGGATTCCATATCCTCCTGATTGAGTGCAGATCCTTCCATAAGAAGATGAATATGTTCCCACATTGCGTTTGCAGTCTTTTGAGCATCAACACTTCGAAGAATTGGGTTTGGTAATCCTAAAAGGATATATTGCATTGCAAGCTCATCAGCTTCATAGTGTAGAAGTTCTTCTGGATTCAGGTCAGCAACAGTAGCAATGTTTGATTGTTCATCTCTTGGTGGATTAGCATTTGGATCTCCGGGTACAATGACAGTGGGCATCTGAAATGGACCTTCCAAGATAAACTTCTTTAAGAACTTTCCATGTAGCTTCTTCAGATCACAAAACCTAAAGAACCTAATTACCCATTGATCGTAGTTTCCTGGAGTGAGCATTGGAGGTCTATCAAGTGATCCAACCTCATGAATTGATTGTTGGCTGCTTAAAGCTTCACACATCTTTGCAAACCAAGTGGGTTCCTTCATAGTGTTCCTTGATGGATGTTGATTGAAATCGTTTGTGTAGGGTTGAACTTGAAGACTTGGTGGTGGTTGAACCATTTGTGGTGGTGGAATTGCTCCAAGTTGTGGAGTATGTTGTTGATTAAATTGTTGTTGATAAATTGCTTGTTGTTGATTCCATTGTTGATGTTGTGGACTTAGTTGTTGTTGTTGTTGTTGAGTGTAAGTGTGAGGGAAATAGTTAGAGTATGGTGGTTGTGACATTTTGAAAAACTTGTGTTATAAAATGGATCTTTGTAGTCGAATGAACCTTTGTTGATGAAGTATCCTTAGGCGTAGAAATCACAATAAACCAAGTAGCATTTATACGTAAAAACACCAAAGTTACGCGTAATAGCAAGAGTTACGCGTAGGTTTAGCTTACGCGTAAGCAGGGAAAAAGCACTAAAGTTATGCGTAAACAGTAAGTTAGGCGTAGAAAACTTAGGCGTAGGATTACCTTATGCGTAAGACTTGGCTTAGGCGTAAGATGAATCTTATGTGTAGGATGTTCTACGCGTAAGCTTATGCTTATGCGTAAGTTTAGGGTTTTTAGCCCAAGTGATCTTTTACACTATCACAGTGCAAAAGATATCCCAAGTCGACGTATTTTCAGGCTTATCCAAGCAAGAAAACACGGAGTAAACCACGAAACTGAAGATCAAACCAAGGATAAAGTTACGCGTAAGTTTAGGGTTTTGATACGCGTAGCTTTACTCGTAAAAATGATTTTGCCCAAAGATGTTTCTAAACCAGTTTTTATGTGATGAAATAGCTTCAATATCACCAAAAGAACACAAGAGTGTGAAATTTGATGATCCAAAGCATAAAAAACTGTTACGCGTAGGATGAAACCCACGAACAAAAACAAGCTCAAAAACGAATATCCACGCATAAAGTTTGAAACTTTTTCCCAAAAACAGTTATTTTAACACCTTAAAACATTGAAAGGACAAGAATCTTGGATTAAAAAGTGTACAAAACGTGTTTTTAAGCGAACCAAAGTATCTCGTACGTTTTACGCGTAGGACCAAAACCCACTTCAAAAACAATACGTTCACCCAACTAGTAGGCGATTGATACCACTGTTAGGTCACTAGTTTTACAACACAAGCATCAAAGAAAGAAATAGAGAGGCGGATGAACAATAAACCAAACACACACACACGATATAATGATATGGTTATGCGTAGAGTGAGTGAAAGAGATAAATTGAACAACCAACCCTCAAGTGAGGGTTATACAAGAGTATTTATAGGAAGGAGAGCTAGGGCAACACTCCCACTCCCTTCCTTTCCTTAATGGACATGGGCCTAAGCTCATGGGCCTTCTACATAAGCTTAAGGCTAATAACAAACATAAAGGCCATAATTAAGCTAACTATTACATATGAATCACTAACACTTGATTTAGGTTTAGGAGTGATTCCAACATATACCAGACTCAGTCCAGACTCAGTTTCTAGCACCTCAATACCAGGTAAATATTTCAATTAACCCAAATCCTTAATAAAAAACTTTGTGTTTAAGAAAAGCTTTGAATTTTTATATTTCAGCAATATTATTTCTTTTGACAATAATGTCATCAACATATACCAAAAGAGCAATAAACCAGTTATCATTGTTACACCCCGTGACCGACTTGACTAAAATTTAAAACTTTTATGCGGAAACGCTTTGACTAGACTAAAAAATAAAGGAACTCGTATGCGTACGAGGGTAAAACCAACTCACATGATCTTAAAAACATTTATAGTTACAACATTTATCAACTCGGAAGTGAAGACCCTAAGCACGAGAACGATACAACTGTTCTATGGTGAACTGTGACCATAAAACCAATGTACTTGAACTTAAAACTGGCGTACTTTGTACATTTTCTTTAAACCGGCGTACTTCTGTCGATTCTAGGAAAACCGGTGCACTTCCTTGGAAGTACGACGTACTTATAACATTTTCAGACCAGAGAGTCTGTTAACATAAAAGTCGCCTAAACTCATTACTCTAATCCATATAACAAGTTACAAACTAACCATATTGACCGAAAAACATACATTGTAATTATACAAGGGGGCTTTTTAACATAATTTGACCCATAACTAAGAATTATGGGTAAAATAGGCTTAACGCCAAAAAAATCATTTTTTACCCATTTCTACTGTAACACTTGTATCATCATAAATCATTTATAATAATCACAAAGACCTGGAATTTGACACTTGACACACGTTTGCAAAACATTAAAAGACCAACGAGGGGTCAACGTTGACTTTGAGCTTAGTATTCTACTTAAGCTCCTATTTACAATTAATCTTCTAGCCTCCATACTTACGGTCCTTAAGCTTATATCCAAACCGTGGCGTCATCACAAGAACCTACAAAACATTGAAACACTATAACGAAAGCTTTCGCTTAGTATGTAAATAGACTATAACATGAATAATACATCAATTCACATATGTGCATCAAGAACACATAAAGCTATTTCGATTCATATCCAACACTATAGCAAAATCATAAACTATAACACATAAACAATCACAACACATACCTTAATCTTCCCATATCAAAAACTGTCACTTGAATAGTCTCACTAAGCAAGCCTCCTAATTTACCAAACTTACTAATCCAAAACTTAAAGCTTACGAACTCATTCCTAATCACATACATGATAATATTCATATTAAACACTTAATAATCATAGTTACCTACCTTAACAATCCAAGCTAAGATTACCCACCATAATCATCATTATAACATCACCATCGATCTCCTCTTTATATCCTAGGTTAAATCATCATAACATGAAAACTTAATATTCATAATCAATAACTATAACAATGGTTTATATAACCATATCTCATCTTTAAACACTTCTAATCATCATATAATCATATCTTGATTATATGATGATCAATCCCATAAATTACCAACTAAAGATTACTTACTTGCAAGGAAGATCATTGTCATGGACCCATTACTTGGATTAGAACCTCAATACTCCATCAATTTAGTCATTAGAGAAAACCTTGTTTTCCCTCATTTCTTATCCATAAATGACACATACACACATACACTTATGGATAATAATGAATTATCTAAAACCTGGGGATTTATAGTTACTACTTTCTTCACAACAAAGTTATTTCCCAATTGACACTTATAGTCCCTCAAGTCATATTTCCTTATGTTAGTAACACATCAATATTTTATAACCACATTATGCAATACTTTCACTATTAGTTTGACTATAGGGTTGACCTTAACTTAACTTTTGATGACTAACCAATCATATCAACTCTCCCTACTCATAAAAGTCATAGTCAAACTATTCCAATGGAATTCTTGTAAATATATGATAAAATCTGGTTTCGAGTGTAACAATAATTCTTTTTCGTATACAAGGAATAGTCACTCTTGCTTTGGACAAAACAATTTTATAAAACTGCAAGAGAGAATTTCGCATTCCATTATCTTGGTGTTTGCTTAAGACCATAAAAAGACTTATTTAGCTTACAAACTCTTTTAACACCATAATCAAAATATCATCAGGCAAAGACATATAAACAGTTTCACATAAATCTCCATAAAAAAACATTATTGATATCAAGCTAAAATAAAGACTAGTTATTTTGCGAAACAAGATTAATTAGACATCTAACTATAATAATTTTCACTACAGGGAAAAAAGTCTCTCAATCTATACCCTCTTTCTGACTATAGCCTTTAGCAACTAATCTAGATTTGTACCTCTGTATCTCACTATTAGACTTATACTCATTTTAATAGACCCATTTGCAATCAATCGTTTTTCTATCTTCAGGAAGGTAATTAAGTTCCCAAGTATCATTGTTGTTTAAAGACTACATTTCATTATTCATGGCTTCAATCCAATGCCTATCTTTGCAAGCTTGCATATATCTTTTAGGTTCCACACTTTAGTTTAACTCAGTAACAAAACAAAAAGATTCAAAATTAAGAACATAATAACTAAAAAATTTTCAAAACCATAGTTGACTTTATTACCAACCACACAGTCATTATATTTATTAGGAAACACCGAAGTTCCATTAGACCTCCTAACATATTGGTGGTCATGTTGAACAACTAGAGGAACATGGACATCATGATGTATAATAGTTTCTACATTACCCTAAAAAATATTATTTCCTTCCTTAAGTGTTGCCGACCCCTTCATTCCTCATTGGTAGAGCCACTGGTGCTGTGAGAATGCCCTCCATTATTCTCATTAACAGTATTAGCAAGACTGCCTAGATGAGGAGAGCATCTACCATCACTATTATGGTCACTATTCATTCTCTCATCATTATTGGGATCAAGGTTTCCCAAGTAATCATCATTATTAAAAAAGTTTAAGTGATTTAAGTCTTGAACAAACTCAATCTCAACAGTTTTAAACTCTTCCTTAAAATGTAATATGTTTTCAAAAAACTTTACACCCCTTGAAAAAATAAACTATATTTTGTCAAGGCTATACGATTTATATCCTAATTAAAAACTATAGTAACACAGGACAACACATTTTTCAAAGCTACTACCAAACTTATTATGACTATTAAGAACAATAGTAAAACAAAAGCAACCAAATACTCTTAAGTAAGTTAGAGAAGGATGTATATCATAAATTAATTTGAAAGGAGACTATTCATTCAGCACAAAAAAAGGCAATTTGTTAATCAAATAAGTAGCAGTTAGAACGCATTCATTCCACAAATTCAAATGGATTCCCCATGAAATAAAAGGGATCTATCTAAATTCTGAACAGTAAGGTATTCCCCTGAAACAAAAAGAAAATATCTAAACCCTTCTTTACTAGTGACCTTATAAGGACCCCAAAGGTACAAACGAATTAATTCACCGAAAACATTTGATTTGTGACCACTCAAAGTAAAAGGTTCTCTTGTTTGTTTAGATTTTGACAGATTTCACAAGGCAATGTTTCTTTTTAGTTTTCAAATAAAATCGATTTTCTTATAATTTTCATGACTTGATCAACATGATGATCATGTCTAGAATGCCAAGTGTTTTTAGACAAGCAACAAATAGGCTTATCAAAACAGCTTTATTACTTTTCATATCTCTATTTTCATATACAACCTTTTAATCTGTCCACTAGTCCCCAAAACTCTCCCGAGTCTCAAATCTAGATGTAAGATATAACACTTAACTTCATCAATAGCAATTATCAACTTACTGTCTAGCAACTTTATGCACGTGAATTAGACTCACATAATAATTAAGAACTACTAACACATCATATAAAGTCAAGTAATTAGTTAAGACCATATTCCCAATTTGAGTGGTAAAATCTTATGTTTCATTAGGATGAGAAAATTTTATCTTCAAATGTGAGATATCAATAACGTCAATTAAAAACTTGGCAGTGTATGTCATGTGTTGATTAACTCTTGATACTACTATAAAAACTTGCTTAACAAAGCTAGATTGTAGACTACTTCTAGAGCAAAAAACAATTATCAAAATTTTGATTAAAAACTTTCCTAGAGTTTAAGTTAGTACCTGCCATATTGGCATGTACACAATGTCCTTGAACTGGATTTTCATTAATAAGAGCAATCAATTCTAAAATTTGATCAATTGAAAAAGTAGACGAGTCAGAACCCATATTCCCAACAATATTGTTTTAAGTAAACCTTTGAGTTAATTGCATTTTTGGTCCCTGTGGTATGGCCAAATTGCAAGTTTGATCCCTAAAACTTTGAAAGTGCAATGATAGTCCCCATTTTGAAGTTTGGATTGCAATTTTGGTCCTTGGATAAAATGAAATTACTAAAATACCTTGTGTCTTATTCAGAGAATACAAGGGTAATTTGGTCATTTCACACCGATTAAGGACCAAAAATGCAATCCAAACTTCAAAATAGGGACTATCATTGCACTTTCAATATTTTAGGGACTAAACCTGCAATTTAGCCATACCACAAGGACCAAAAATGCAATTAACTCTAAACCTTTTGTTAATGTTTTGAGCATTTCTAGTAATACCAGGTTTCTTTCTTGCTAAATCCGAGAGATAACCAATTATCTTATAGAACCTATCAATAGTATGACCATTATAACCACATTTCTCGCATCCTAAAGAAGAACCCTAATTGGTTTTCTCCTATTATCAAAACCTTTTGAAACATTCACAAAATTTTGAGATTTGTGAAAATGACCCTAATTTGACATCTTTGAAACAAACAAAGAAGACTGATACTTATGAGAAGTGCTACCATAAACAAAAACTCTATGTGACCCTTCACTAAACGTTATAACATAAGCGCTTCTCACATCAGGTAATGTTTCCATAGATAAAATGTTACATCTAATTTTCATATAACCATCATCTAAACCCATTAAAAACTGCATACGTTTTAATAACTGATTATGTTTTTTTTATAGTCTTGACCTCCATGACAAGTACATCTAGGCAACTGAACTAAAGCATCAATATGTTTTCATAAACCATTTAGCTTATGAAAATCAGCAATAGGAGCCCTATTTTGACACACATAAATAATTTTGTGATGCAAATTAAATGTGACATAACCATCAAGTGTATCATAGGTTTCTTTGAACTATTCCCAAACAAGAGAAGCATTTAAAAAAAATACCTAGATCAAGTTCTTTAGAAATAGAATTTAATATTCAATTTAGAACAACACATTGCACCTATCGTGCTGTTTTCCTAAAATCTCATCATTATTTGATCTTCTACATGTACCATAAATGAATCCAATATTTTTTTAGCTTATATTGAAAGTAACATAGCACAAGACCAAAATTGTAATTCTCAGTTCCTTTCAGTTCAATAGACACAACAGTTAAAGTGTTAGAATAATTAGGATGCTAATGCAGAGAACTACTAGCCTCAAGTTTATTAATCTGAGTAACATTTTCATTATTTTCTTAATCAGAGTCATAACCGTATATTTGCTCATAATGCTAAAAACAATTAGGATTACCACAAAAGCCATTTTATCAAGTAAAGAAGAAAACCAATAAACAAGCAAGAAAGTAGTTCACTGGACACTAAACTAGTAGGTCAAGTGCAAAACACTGATAAGAAACCAAACAATATATCACGTTGACCCCCGAATGCATTAAGTCTACCAAACATTGGTATTTAAAACTAGGTAAGAATGAAAAGACTTACAAAACTGAACTCTGACCTAAAAATAACCAAGAACACAATGGAATATTTTACTACAAACAACAAACCTCGGAACTAGGATTTTTTCTACCCTCAAATCTTTGAATTCTGAGCAAACAAACTAAGATCTATCGATAACTAGACGTTAATCGACCAATGGAAGCCTATAAGACCAAAAACCCAAATTTTTTGGAAACCTTATTTCACAAAAAATTGGCGTTTACAACCAAACTTCTCAAGAACACAATTAAACCCATGATCAATCGATTAACACAAGTTAATCGACTAAAAAACATTAAAGAAGTAAAAAACCTCCAAAATTTCATGAAACCATAATTTTACAAAAAAATATAGAATGAAAAAAAGAAGCAAAATCAAAGACATATTATAGAAACCTGCTCTGATACCATGTTAAAAAACACAATCTAACACACACAAATAAACTTTTATTGTATCTCAATTCATTAATCAAGCAAAACTAATCTCAATCAATATATCAAATAATTCAACCACAATCTACCAATGCTAATCAGGCATAGATCATTTTACCTAATTAGTGAATGTGCTATTACAAATTTAGAGAAATGAATAACAAGATCGAACAATGTGATTAACTTTGTGTGTGTAAACGTAGAGAAAAGTTAAAGAATTTTATGGTTGCATTATGAAACCTTATCCCAGATCTTCAGGCTTTTATACTCCAAATAAAAAAGTGAGAAATTGTAACACTAAGTCCCTCTGTGTTTCTCCATTTTGATCTTAAGGTAAGTGTTAGAGAAATATGCAAAAGTGACCCAAAACTACAAAATAAGAAAATAACACAATCAGTCCCTAAAGTATTATTTCAGACTTTGATTATAATTTTAAGAAAAAATTACACGTTTGTTCCTTGTGGTTTACTCCAAATAACATGTTTAGTCCCTAAGTCGTTTTAATTACATCACACATACATATTTTTGAAACCTGTTGCCAATACAGTCCCTATTTTAGATGGTGTTGGTCGAAAAGATATGGATTTAAGTAGCCTTTATATGACTTATAGTAAACTTAAATAAATCCAAATTCACTATGTGAATAAATCTTAACAAATTCTTAATGTGCTAATGCAGAAACTTAACACAATAAGTATGAAGAACACAATAATAAACTAACTTCGTATTTTCTATTGATTGCATTTAACAATGGTTAAGGCTTACAACTCGTACTTTAACCTAATACCTTAGGGATCCTTTTGGAAACCCTAATTGACTACAAGACTTGTAAAAGGGTAAAGATATCTCTTCCTAAGTTATCTCTACGCGTACATATCCATTCCTAATATAACTCTAACAAACTATTATGGTTTTATCATAAACAGACTTAACTATCAACACTTTGTTCTACCAGACTTAACTACATTAGTACTGGCAGACTTAACTAACAGACTTCACACTAACAGACTTAATTCTGTCTTACCAGACTTAACTATCATACTAACATAATTAATACTAAACAGACTTAAAAAATCTTAAATCTGTTTTACAAAATATAATATCCTACAATCCTCCGCTAACTTGATCTTCACTTGTGAACTTCAAGTTCTTTTAACTCTTTGAGGATCTTAGAATTATCTTTGAGCTGCATCATAGAATATTCTTCATTGTGTAATCTGTGCAACATCTAAACTTCAAAATATCAACACTCCATGGTCTTTTCTGGAACAATGACTGTATGTACATCAATTCATAAGAGTTTCATGCTATTCTCATCACATCCAGGTGTGTAAACTCATGTGAGAGGTGAATCATAGAAAACTTAACGGATTTGATGTCTCTTTACCAATTATCCATTGCTATTGGAGTAGCCAATGTTCTGGTGTGTAAGACCATGGTACATTGATAACCATATGATTTTTAGCAAACCAACAGCTATCAACGGATTTGATTAGTCTTTACCAAAAGCTGTTTGCTTTTAGACTAGCCATGGTTTTCCACTGCCATTACCACAAGCCATGAACTTGTGGGCTAGCCAACTCTTTATCAACACAGATATGGTGAGTTGAATACCATACAATTTTTGGCAAATTGTCAGCCATAAATGGATTTGAGATATCTTTACCAGAGCCGGTTGCTCATGGATTAGTCAGTCCTTATGTGGATTAGACATGGTGGACTGATAACCATTTGTTGTGTTGGTGCTATGCACCTTCATCAAGTGAAACCATCTCAAAATCTATTTATACTTATATCCCAACTTAATAAAGTTAAGAAAATTCTTACAAACATATTATCTTATTCTCGTCCTTTTAGCTTCTGTCTTTTCTTTAATCTGATCACATAGTTTGGCTAGTAATGGATTACATATTCTTTGAATTAGGTTTTCAATTTCCTCAGATTCTTTTTCATATTGAAGCTTTGAAAGTATCATCAATTGAAGCATTTCAGCACATAATGGATATTCGACCTCTGAAAGCATGAATAGATCAACTCCACCTTTTGTGGATAAGTGATGAACATCAAACAAATCATAAAATTTCCATGACATACTAGAATCTTGACATGGAAAATTTCAATAAAAATCTGTAGGATCTGGTTCATACAATCTTTGAAGTTCTGCGCAAAGTTCTTGCTCTTTCACATCTGACTTTTTAGCAATCTTGAGGTTCTTCTGAACCAAACTCCATAAAGTATCCAAGTCTTTTCGATTACAAGATTTTACCAGATCTTCAAGATTTTTGTAAACTGAAAACTTTCCACTAAGTTTGATTACCTTCCAAGCTTTTCCAAAATTATCCCTGTAAATCTCCCAATCCACTATTTGATCAAGATTCTGAACCATCACTCTTTTTTGGTGTGACTCTGTTTTCCTCTCCTGTTTGGAAGAATTTTCCAAATCAATGACATCATGAACAAATTCTTGAGAGTTAGACGACTCATCAAGAAACACACCCTACGTGGCCTTCAAGTTCTAGATCTCTTCTTCCAACTCTTTCACCTTAGATCCCAAAAGCAATTTGGTCGATGCAAGATCTTAATCCAAGATTGAAACTTTGGAAGACAAGGTAGCACACACAGCCATGAAGTCAGTAAGCTGCACATCCTTAGCACATCCTGCTGTGGAAACCATGATGACACAAAGAATATTGATGGAAAATGCTGACTCTGGTTTGAAATTCTTATGGGAAAAACCAAGTTGTTATGAATATATATACTGCTAGGTTTTTGAGAATATACACAAGTAAACGATTATCTTTGGAAAGATTTATCTTTGGAAAAAGAATAAGTTTAAAGATTAGAAAGATAATCATCACCCCGTAAATTATGGTAACAGAATTAACGACCATAAGTAATGACCAGACTTAACTTTGAAGCTACTATACCTGATTTAAAAACCCATTAAGTCTGCTAACTAACCTTACATACTATACATTTAACCTCCCCTTAAATGTAGCTATGGGTTCATCATACCAATGTTAACTACCAAGAAATTGAACCTAGGTCCATCAAATGCTTTGGTCAACAAGTCAGCCACATTGTTATCTGTATGTATCTTTTCTACCCTGATGAGACGTTTCTCAAAACAATCCTTTATAAAATGGTGCCTAATCTCTATGTGTTTGGTCTTAGAGTGATAGACTGGGTTCTTAACAATGCATATAGTGCTTTCATTATCAATGTTGATTATGGTGTTCATGAAGTTTAACCCATAATCCAATATCTGATTTTGGATGCAAAGCACTTGTCCATAGCAATTAGCAGCCGCTACATATTCAGCTTCAGTTGTTGAAGTAGCCACTATTGTCTACTTTTTGCATTGCCATGAAATCAACCTCCTACCAAGAAATTGACAACCTCATGTTGTGGATTCCCTTTCCATACTAGCCCCAACATAGTCACTATCATAAAAAGCTTCCAGGTCAAAGGATGACTCTCTAGGATACCATAAGCCCAAATTGGTTTTGCCCTTAAGATATCTGAAAATCCTTTTCACAGCATGAAGATGTGAAGTCTTTGGAGTAACCTGAAAACGAGAACAAACACACACAACATACATAATATCAGGCCTAGAGGCTGTTTGATACATCAAAGATCCTATCATGGATCTGTACAATCTGACATCCACATCATCGGCCTCCTCATCTTTTGTCAATGGCACCTTGGTCTCCATGGGTGTAACAGCAGACTTCACATTTACAAGATCAAACTTCTTTAACATATCAGCAACATACTTGTCTTGTGAAATAAATAGCCCATCTGATTTCTGTTTAACTTGCAATCCAAGAAATAAAGTAAGCTCTCCCATAGAACTCATCTGAAATCTGCTCTTCATCAATGCCTCAAAATCTTCACACCAAGACCTCCTTCTAGAGCCAAAAATGATATCATCAACATAAACCTGTACAAGCATGATATCCTTTTTGTCCCTTTTAATAAACAGGGTCTTGTCAATGGTGCCCCTTCTGTATCCATTCTTCTCAAGGAGAGTGGAGAGTGTAGCATACCAAGCTCTGGGGGCTTGATGAAGTCCATACAATGCTTTGATGACTTTATAAACCTTCCTAGGGTGAGCAGGATCAATAAAACCAGGAGGTTGAGCAACATAAACCTCCTCATCAATATTGCCATATAGAAATGCACTCTTAACATCCATCTGATAGACTATAAACCCCATATATGATTCATAAGCCAAAAATAACCTGATGGCTTCAATCCTAGCCACAGGAGTAAAAACCTCATCATAGTATATCCCTTCTTCATGTCTATACCCTTGGGCTACCAGTCTAGCTTTATTCCTAACAACAACACCCCTTTCATCCCTTTTATTCCTAAAAACCCACTTTGTACCAATTACCTTAGCCCCATATGGTAGATCTACAAGAATCCATACCTTTTGCAGTTCAAACTGCAATAGCTCCTTTTGCATGGCTTCTATCCAACTTTCATCAGTTAAGGCTTTAGAAACAGTTTGGGGTTCCCCTTGAGATAGGAAGCAAGCAAACAAACAGTGTTGTTGATCTTTGTGGTTGTTCCTTTGCTGCTTCTGAATGTGACCAACTAATGCATGAGGTCCTGAAAGTTTTTGGACTTTATTTCTTGTCTGAACAGCTGATGTAAGATCACCAATTATGTTGTTTTTTGGATGTATTTTATGAATCCTAAAGGTAGAAGTGCGACTGACATCAATTTCAAGAGGCATGTTGTTGAAGTCAGTAACCACACCATTATCATCATAAGAAGCTTCCTCAAAGATTCCCTCATCTGACCTGTTATTGTTAGGAATTATAAATTCCATAATGAAGTGTCGGTCACCCCAATTATAGTCTAGCATATGTTAGCTCGTAGACATATCGTTATTTATGCTATTTAGTAGTTTATTAGCTTAGTTAGCTAGTTTAGAGTAACACCGTGGAGGAAGGACGGATCTTTACCCACTGTATACCTGATCCATCTTTGGAAGGGGTGGAGCTTCTAATCTAACCTTTCATTCTTTTTGTTTTACTTTCTCTCTCAAGAACTCCCTATCTACTCTTTCACTCTCTAAACATGGATTACTTTTATCATCACCATCCTAGACCACCCGAATCATCAAACAACATAATATGTATGATCCCTACAATTGGTATCAGAGCCAGGTTATGTTGTTATTGGTGATTCAAATGGTTTTTTATACGGTTCTTATTGATGCGGTTTGTGTATGTGTTTTCATGCGTGGTTGATATGGTTTACGTGACGTTTGATACATGTTTGTTGCTGTTTTATTGTCATTGTTGAATCCGTGATTATGAGCAGATTTTATGTTGTCATGATTCTGGTCAGATTTAGGCATGTTCCTGGATGCGGTTTGATGTTAAAATGAGATGCGGTTTGATACTGTCCAGATTCGTTGTCTCGTATGCGGTTTGTCATAATTCAGTCCAGATTCAGAGATCTGGATGCGGTTTGTTACTGGTTGAGGTTTGGTAAATAAACCACTGCGTTTTGACGCATGTGCGGTTTGTGTACTAAAGTGGTTTGACTTATAAATGTTGCGGTTTGTCAAATTTTAATCAATGCGGTTTGATAAAAATATGTGTCCAGATTCAATGAACCTAAAGCGGTTTAACTGTTTCAGGTGCGGTTTGACTCGAAAAGTCAACTGAAATTTGTTAAGTATGCGGTTTGTAAACTAATGGGTATGCGGTTTGACCAAATTCTTGAAGTCAACTGCGGTTTGTTGAAAGTGCGGTTTGTGAATGGTGTGGCTTGTTATTAATGCGTTTTGTCATAAGATCAATGCGGTTTGTTAATGAAAACTATGTGGTTTGTATAATCATGAAGAGTTTTGATAAAAGGCATAAAGCGATTTGAGGTTAAAAGCTTTTTGACAACAAGTTACTCATTCAATACTGCTGCGACTTGGATCAGATTTGAAGAATGATTTAACTACAACAACATATCAATTCTATCATCTACATCATAAACCATCCAAGCATCTAAGCATCAAGGAAATAAGTCATTTGATCTCAGATTTTGATTTCGTGTGTCTCGAAATATTTCAAGAACTTCAAAAGATCTTAAACACAAATCTTTCTTCATTGATCAAATCTCAAAAGGACTAAATGGAAAGTATAATGAATCTCATATTTCAATTTTCGTGGTACTCTTAAGTACATCAAGACCAATGGCCATAAACAAAAAATTGATATTCATCATTGATTCATATGCATGATATACGAAAACTAAAAAGAAAAGAAAGAAGCAAATATGCTTTTTTTTTTTTTTTTTTTTTTTTTTTTTTTTTGGTTTCGATTTCAGAGGACAGAAAGGAAGATTCAAAAACAAGTGAATGAGTCCAAGATTAAACATACTGATGAGTGTCTAAATACTCATCATTTTTGTACAATCTAAACTGCAAAATCATCAGAAAACACTCAGAAACACATCAAAATGATCAGAATATCACAAATCAGTGTTTTATGTGTTTTAAATGCAAAAAGATCAAAATCAGATGAAAAATGTATCAAGTTTGCAAAATTGGCAGTTTTAGTCCCCCAAGTTTTAAAAGTTGTCAAATCTAGTCCCTGGAATTCAAAAATGTGAAGTTTTATCATTCAAGGCCCCTGAAATATTCTAAATTGTCAAAAATGGTCCTTGAATGATTCTTTGGTCAAATGGCAGAAAAGGCCCCTAAACTTTGAAAATTTGCAAATATAGTCCTTGGACATTTTAAAATGGATTTTATGCAAAAAGGGTCCTTGTACTATCAAAGTTTGTCAAAATTGGTCCTTGTGATAAGTTTGGAAATGTGGCATTTTCAGTCCTTGAGGTTTGGATAAATTACATTTTTGGTCCTTGTATACCACTTAAACCAAACGGACACATTTTTAATTATACAAGCCCAAATCCAAGCCCAACCCTTTGCCTTGAACCCTTGACCCCCGTATTATTGCTTCGGTCAACGTAAGTCAAACAAAGAGAAATACCGCCCACCACTGTTCACTTGCCTCCTCAACCTCTGAATCCCCAAAACCAGTCATGGTTTTCCCATTTTTTCTTCAACCCCCCTTACCTTGTCCCCTCCACCTCCACTAACACCAAATAGTCTTAATTATCTCAAACCAAACCCATTAATGGCTCAAACCTGCTCAAAGAAAAATTGGCGCCAAAATCAGTTTTGATGGCTAGGATCTGTTTGACTACACCAATGGCCAAGATTATTGATGGGATTTACTCAGAGACATGTGGGGATGCTAAAAAGTCTATAAAGAAGAGGAGTGAAGCAATGTATCTATCTATCGAGAGTAACTTTAATTTCTTAATGTCGTTTTTATCATTTTAAGAATTCTAGTGTAATTTTAAAGCTTTCAAGTACTGTTCTAGCTATTTCAGTGTATTGTAAAACTTTTTCAATTATCAGTTTCAAGTTGTAAGCATATTTCAAGTTTATGCAAAATTTCATATTTATGCAAAATCTCATGATAGTTCAAATGTTGTTGTTAGTTGTTGGTAAGGACTGAATAGGCACATATAAGCTCCTATATAGCTTATTTAAGCTATTAGAGACCTTTAAAATCAGTTTAGAATAAAAAACAGGAAAATCACAAAAATACAAATTAATTAGTGAAAAATCAAAAATCTCATGGAAATGGTGTACACAGCTGGAGCAGGGTGAATTGTGGATGGCCTTGGGTTAGAAGCTTTGTGGAAAGCTATTAGGATTGGTCTTGGTTATTGGTTCTTGGTTTTCATTTGCATAAGCATTTGTAAGCACTTTTGATTATCTTGGCATTTTACTGTTGTAATTGTTCATAAGCTTAAATTTCTATTTCTTTGTGTTAATTAGTTATAGTTAAGTCTAGTTGATCATTAAAATCAGTGTGTTGTTCTTTTAAATTTGTAGTTTATAAAAATCTTATTTTGACAGTAAAAACATCATAATCTTCATTAGTGAGTTTCTTGTTGTTAATGTTGTTGTTTCATGCTTCATCAGTTCTAATATATGATATTTCATGGTCTTGAATCAGTTTTATGGTTTAAATTTGTGATTTGCTTTGAAAAGTTTCAATACAGTCATATAAAGGCTTGTTTGGATTTGAGAAGTGAAAATGAGTTAGAGGTGGATTAAGTTTGTAAATGATGTTGTCTTGAGTCACACTTGGTCACAATAGACAGTGCAAACAAGAAAAACCAGTACTCCTTTGGATAAAAGTCAAAATTTCTTTTGATCTCATCTCATTTCTTGTCTGTATGATTTTCATGATCTATGATCATTATTTTGTGTTTACAAGTTGTTCAAATTACTCAAATCAGTCTTAGTTTACCTTATAACAACATAATCAGCGCTTAGAATCAAATCAAAGTTCATCTTGGTCAACTTTTCAGTTTTTCTCAAAAAGTCAAATTCTCATTTGGTCGATTTTGAATAAATTTTGGGATTTCACTGTGTGCTTAATATTAAGTTTTAGCTTAAAAGCTCTTGGGATATTAAAGATCAGTTGCTAAACAAAATTAGAAAAATAATAGATCTCTTTGAATCAGCTTATAAAGTGCTTATTTTCTAGCTTTTTGTGGATACTTGTTCTGAAACCATGCCCTGTGCACAGTGAATGGCACCATTTTGAAAAGCTTGCACAGAGCTTAATTGTTGGTTTTAGCTTGTGATCTTTGGTTCTTTGGATAGCTGACCTAGCCCTCTTGAGGTTCCAAGTTTGCTTTTTCATTTTCTAGCTTGTTTGGTAGGGCTGCAATAAGCCTCTATCTTGTCCCATTTCTGTGTTTAAGCCAAGTGCTTATTGCTTGTTTCTAGCTTATCAGTGTGCTTATCTGTCTCTTTTAGCTTCATTTCAGTTCATCTAGCCTACTTGCATCTTATTTTGGCTTTTGTTTCAGCTGGTTAGCTTGTTTGAGCTTATTTCACCAAATAAGCTCATAAGCATAACTGTTGTGATCATAAGCTTGTAATTCAGCTTATTTGTAGTTTGTAAAATTTTTGTCTTTGTTAAAGTTTCATAATATCAGTAGTAAAGTAGTTTTCAAAAAGAAAATCCAGAAAAACATCAATATAAAAATAGTGATAGCGTTTATTTAATATTTTTTAGCTTTTTGATTTTTCTTTTTAGCTTATTAATAAGCAAATCTTGTTTTTCTATTTTTCTTAGTTTTCTGTCATCACATAGTATTTTTAGAAAAAGTTTCATAATTTTCCTAATCTTTTTAGTATTTATTATAATTTTAAATAGTTAAAAATAGTAATTAATTAGTAATAAATAATTAAAAAGCATAAAAAATATCTTTTCAGTTTTAAAATTAGTTTTATCATATTTTAGATTTTTCCAAGTTAAAATTTCATTTTTCCAGGTTTATTTTATATTTTCTAGTAATTAAGTGTATTTTAAATAGTTATTAATTAGTAATAATTAGATAAAAAGTGTGAAAAATATATTTTTAATTTTAAAATTAGTTTTATAATATTTTAGATTTTTCTGAATCATAGTTTTATTTTTCTAGCCTTATTTCATATTTTCTTCTATTTTAGAGTATTTATTAAATAGTTAAAATAGTTTTTAATTAATAATAATTAAATAATTAGTTGTAAAAATAATTTTCTTTTTCTAATAATTTTCTTTTATTTTTAGGATTTTAAAAATGTCATTTTCATATTTTTAGGTCTTTTATTTTTTAGATTCACTTTTTATTTTGTTCGTATACGTAGTTTTTAAAACGTAAGTTTTGCGTTTCTTTTATCTGATTGTTGTGCTTTCCAATTCTGTATTCCATTCCATTCCAATCAATCAGTAGTGTAATTTCTTAATCTAAACCTTTACTGATCACTATCCTTAGTGATCACTCTATCATCTGAGTTTGTTTTGACACACCATTGAGTCTCCGTGGGACTTAACGACCCGGGAATTCATTATATTCTCCAGGACTTCATTGTATTGGTTTCTGAGCAGTTTTAAGTCTATTACGGTTAGCCATTCACAAGTGGCTAACTTGTGTGATTAGACTTGACTAGTTCAGCACCGATCAAAATTTTGGCGCCGCTGCCGGGGAGGCTTTAGCGTGTGTTTAGCCATTTTCAGACCCATTCTTGCACATACCCCATCATTTGTAAAAAGTTTTTTGTAAAGTTATAAGAAAATCAAAAAGTTCATTAACACTTTTCCTAAAGTGTTAACAAACCCAAAAACAATATAAAACAACAAAACAATCGTAGCGTTTTCTATCTTGTATTGTTTTTAAGGTGATTCTTAAAATAGTACGATTTGGTCAAACGAGACGATACCAAAAATATTGTCCAAAAGTTTTAAACCCATCAGCACAAATCTATACCTACGTCTTTTCAGTGGTACTTAATATATACATAAAAATCAACCACCGCAAATCAAGGCAGTACACCTACTAACTGGGGGTGTGACCATAATAAGTTCCCGAACATCAGATTTAAAACTTGCCTTTGTGTCACTTGTGATTTGGTGTACCTTTTTCAAAGAAGCCATTTCATTTGTGATTATTGGTTAAGTTCACTTGTCGTTTTGCCTCATTTGTTTTGAAAATTGATTTTTATACTTAGTGCATGCGCACTCGTTCTTCCAGTTCTACAAGTCCACTTTCTGAACTTGGAAACATTCCTCGTAGACGTAGAGGACGTTCTGCTCCTTCAGCCGTGACTGAGGAACGTTTACCACCACCACCTCCTGTCGAAATGGCAGAAGACAAACCCATGAATGAGCTTCTCCAAGCACCCATCGAGGGTTACGGAGATGCTATTGTTGTCCCAGCCATCGTGGCTGATACCTTTGAGCTCAAAACCGGGTTGCTTAATCTGGTAACCCAAAGCCAATTCTATGGTTTTGAGCGGGATGATCCTCATGCACACATTCGATGGTTTAACAAGATTGCATCTACCATCAAGTACAAGAATGTCCCACATGAAGCTATCAAGCTTCTTCTGTTCCCATTTTCTCTAGAGGGACAAGCCCGGAATTGGCTTGAGAAACAACCCCCTCGTTCTATTGAGACATGGGAGGATCTTGTCACCAAGTTCGTTAACGAGTTCTATCCTCCATCCCGAACCACAAGTCTTAAGAATGAGATAATGAAATTTTCTCAGAGATTTGATGAATCATTCGGGGAGGCATGGGATCGTTACAAAGAGTTGCTTCGCAAGTGTCCGCATCACGGTTTTACCGAGTTAATGCAAATGGATACTTTCTATAATGGTCTCAATCAGACCAATCAAGACTCTTTGAATGCCTCCGCGGGAGGTAATTTCCTGAGCAAGACTACAAAAGAAGCCTTGCAAATCATTGAGAACAAATCTCAGGTCCGTCCTTTCCGAGCAAAGACATATCAGTCTCATGCTGGACCTTCTTCTTCTTCATCCCCCATGAGTACATCTAGCACCGATGCTAAGATTGACAAACTCACAGACATTGTTCAGGCTTTGGTTCTTGCTAACCAAAAGAAAGTGACCTTCACTCAGACACCAACACATGGTGAAGTGAAGAAAGTCGAGAGTTGTGTTACTTGTGGTGGTCCTCATGCATACTACAATTGTACTGCCACCGATGGTAGTCCTTTTGAAGCCAATGCTCTAGCCGGTAGTTCACAGCAAGGAGGTAATCAATACCGTCCTCAAAATGAACCACACTACTGAGCTAACACTAATCAGGCACCACCCGAGTTTAACCAAAATCATAACATGCAAAACCGGAATCAGAACCAACCAAGAATGAACCAAGGTTATCAAAACCAAGGTAATTTCTATCCTGGACCCAATCAAGGTTTCCAACATCAAGGAAACCTTAATCAAAACAATTTCAATCGAGGGAATCAATTTCATGGGAATATGAATCCTAATCAAGGGAATTTTGGCTATAATCAAAACATACGGCCTCAAATTGTCCCTCCAGCTCCTCCCGCCATTATTCCTCCAGGACCATCATCTGATGAGTTACTGAAGCAATTCATGAAATCCCAAGATGAAATGAACAGGTTGTTGGTCAGTCAGATTGCTGATCTTAAGAAGTCTTTAAATGATCAACCCTCGGGCTCAGGAAAACTTCCGAGCAACACGATCGCTAACCCGAGGGGCGATGCAAAGGCGATCACAACCAGAAGTGGTGTTTCATATGATGGACCTGCTGTTCCTACTACCTCTTCTTCTTCTCTCCCTAAGGTAGTGGAAAGCGAACCTCCGACACACAATGGACCTACGACTCCAATGCCTCATCCACCTGTGGCAATGAGTCAAATTACCAAGGAAACAACGGACAAGGTGCATTATTCTAGCCCACGAAGTACCGCACACGTCCAACCTTCGGTGGTCCAACCTCAAGTTGTCCAGAAACCCAAGTCAAATCAAGGAGTTGTTTTTGAACCTCCTGTAGCTCCTGTTGAAAACCAGAAATCCAAATCTTCTATTCCTTACCCATCACGTTTGAATGAGCAAAAGCTCCGTGAGAAAGCCAGTCATCAAATGGACAAATTTTTCCAAATTTTCCAAGAGTTACATTTTGACATAAGCTTTGCGGATGCTATCATGTTGATGCCCAAGTTTGCATCAACTCTCAAACACATGTTAAGCAATAAGGAAAAGCTGTTTAAAATGGCAAAAACTCCTCTGAACGAGAATTGCTCTGCAGTTATCCTGAAGAAGCTTCCAGAAAAGCTTGGAGATCCTGGAAAATTTCTCCTACCTTGTGTATTTCCAGGAATGGTTGAATGCTTTGCCCTAGCAGATCTTGGTGCAAGCATCAACCTGATGCCTTATTCAGTGTGGAAGAAACTTTCTCTTCCGGAACTTACTCCTACATGCATGACTCTCGAGCTTGCAGATCGTTCCATATCCCGTCCTCTTGGCATTGCCGAGGACGTATTTGTGAAAGTAGGAAAGCTCCATTTCCCAGCTGACTTCGTGGTTGTTGATTTTGATGCCGATCATCGGGTTCGTCTCATTGTTGGTCGAGGATTCCTGAGAACGGGCCGTGCTCTCATAGACGTATTTGAGCAAGAAATCACATTACGTGTTGGTAATGAAGCTGTCACCTTTAACCTTGATCAAACTTCGAGGTACTCCGCAAACTATGATTCTGAATCGGTTAACCGAATAGATATCATTGATGTTGCTTCTGAAGAGTACTCTCAAGAAGTTCTTGGTTATTCTCATAATTCTGTGAGTGGGGATCCCACCACATCTTCTCAACCTATCATAGCCAATTCTACTCCTTCTCTCACTCCGTTTGAGGGAAGCGACTTCATCTTAGATGAGATTGAAGCATACTTGGCTAGTGATTCTGTTCCATGGGAAATTGATCACGCTCCAATTGACATTGAGGGGGATATACTTCTTATTGAGAAGTTGCTCAATGATGATCCATCATCAACCCCTCACTCTAGTGATTCAATTCCTGATGAGATTAATCAAAATGAGATTAATCTGGAGGGAGATATTCTTCTTGAGAAATTGTTAAATCTGGACACTTCTCCTCCTCTCCCTCCCATCAAACTTCATAACAAGGAAGTCAAGTCAGTTGAGAAAACTGAAGAATTTCCTGAGGTTGAGCTTAAGGACTTACCTCCTCATCTCGAGTATGCATTTCTTGAGGGTGATGATAAATTACCCGTCATTATTGCTCGAGATTTGAGTAAAGATGAAAAAGCTGCTCTCATAAAGGTCTTGAAGTCACATAAGCAAGCAATTGCTTGGAAACTCTCCGACATTAAGGGTATCAACCCCGAGTTTTGTACTAACAAAATCTTGATGGAAGATGACTTCAAACCAGCAGTTCAACATCAGAGAAGAGTAAATCCAAAAATCCATGATGTTATCAAACAAGAGGTTATCAAAATTCTTGATGCAGGATTGATTTACCCGATCTCAGATAGTCCTTGGGTCAGCCCAATTCATTGCGTTCCGAAAAAGGGTGGCATTACTGTTGTCACAAATGAAGATAACGAGTTAATTCCAACTCGATTGGTTACGGGAAGGCGTGTGTGTATTGACTATCGTAAGTTGAATGACGCCACCCGTAAGGACCATTTTCCTCTACCCTTCATGGACCAAATGCTTGAGAGATTAGCAGGGAATGAATACTATTATTTCCTTGATGGTTTCTCGGGTTACTTTCAGATTCCCATTGATCCACAGGATCAAGAGAAGACCACATTCACCTGTCCATACGGAACTTTTGCCTACAAACGTATGCCTTTTGGCTTATGTAATGCTCCTGGCACGTTCCAACGATGTATGATGGCCATTTTCCACGACATGATCGGGGAAACAATGGAGGTGTTTATGGATGACTTCTCGGTCATTGGGGATTCTTTTCAAACATGTCTCTCCCATTTAGAAAAAATGCTTCAAAGGTGTGAAGACACCAATCTTTGTCTAAACTGGGAGAAAAGCCACTTTATGGTCAAAGAAGGCATAGTCCTTGGCCATAAGATTTCCAAAAATGGGATTGAGGTTGATAGAGCAAAAGTAGATGTTATTGCTAAATTACCTCATCCTACTACCGTCAAAGGTATTAGGAGTTTTTTAGGTCATGCCGGTTTCTATCGCAGATTCATACAAGATTTTTCTAAAATCGCCCGGCCTATGACCCATCTTCTTGAAAAGGATGCTCCTTTTATCTTCTCACCTGAGTGCATCGAAGCTTTTGAAACACTGAAGAAAAAGCTTACTGAAGCACCCATTCTCGTTGCTCCCGACTGGGACTTGCCTTTTGAGCTCATGTGCGATGCAAGTGATTTTGCTATCGGTGCAGTCCTAGGGCAACGCAGAAACAAGCATTTTAAGCCTATTCACTACGCAAGCAAAACTATGACTGAAGCTCAAACTCATTACACCACCACAGAAAAAGAGCTATTAGCCGTGGTGTATGCATTTGAGAAGTTTCGGCCATACTTAATCTTGACCAAATGCGTAGTATATACGGATCACTCGGCTCTCAAATATCTCTTTGCAAAACAAGATGCAAAGCCGAGATTGCTTCGTTGGATTCTCCTCCTCCAGGAATTTGATATCATTATACGTGATAAAAAAGGAGCTGAGAATCTAGCTGCTGATCATCTGTCCAGATTAGAAAACCCTCACCAAGATGTTTTCGAGAAAAAGGAAATAAATGAAACATTTCCTCTCGAGACACTCAATGCGGTTTCTTTTCGTGGAAATTCTACCACCCCATGGTTTGCTGACTTCGCAAATTACCATGCGGGTAACTTCATTGTGAAAGGGATGTCGACCCAGCAGAAGAACAAATTCTTCAAGGATGTTAAACATTATTTCTGGGACGACCCCTTCTTATTCAAAATTTGTGCGGATCAAGTCATCCGACGGTGTGTTTATGGACAGGAAGCTATTGACATTCTCACAGCTTGCCATGCTGGACCCACCGGGGGCCATCATAGTCCAAACTACACCGCCAAAAAGGTGTTTGATTCCGGATTTTATTGGCCCACAATCTATATTGATGCCCACGATTTTGTCAAAACCTGTGACGCTTGTCAACGTCACGGAAATATATCTCAAAGAAATGAAATGCCACAAAATGCCATTCAAGTTTGTGAGATATTTGACATATGGGGTATTGACTTTATGGGGCCATTTCCTTCGTCTCGTGGAAACAAATACATACTCGTAGCTGTTGACTATTTGTCAAAATGGGTTGAAGCAAAAGCTTTACCCACCAATGATGCCCGAGTTGTTGTGAAGTTTTTGAAATCTCTTTTTGCCAGGTTTGGAACTCCGAGAGCGATAATCAGTGATCGTGGTACACATTTCTGCAATGACCAATTTGAAAGAGTCATGCAAAAGTATGGTGTTACCCACCGTCTCTCTACTGCATACCACCCCCAAACAAGTGGGAAGGTGGAAGTTTCAAACCGTGGTATTAAAAGGATCCTTGAAAGGACAGTAGGCGAAAATCGTGCATCCTGGTCGGATAAACTTGATGACGCACTCTGGGCTTTTCGTACAACTTACAAAACACCCATCGGGTGCACTCCTTACAAGCTAGTGTACGGAAAGGCATGTCATCTTCCGATTGAATTAGAGCACAAGGCTTACTGGGCCTTAAAGCATGCAAATTTCGATATTCAGACAGCTGGTGATCATAGAAAAGTTCAAATGAATGAATTAAATGAACTTCATGATCAAGCTTACGAGAACTCTTTGATCTACAAGCAAAAGACAAAGAAGATTCATGACTCTAAAATCAAGAACTGCGTTTTCAACGTTGGTGATCGAGTCCTTCTTTTCAATTCAAGATTGAAGATTTTCTCGGGAAAGCTCAAGTCCCGTTGGTCTGGTCCATTCACTATTGCTAACGTTTATCCTTATGGTACCGTTGAGTTATCTCAACCCGATGGTCCTAATTTTAAAGTGAATGGTCATCGAGTGAAGCATTACTTTGGAGAGGACATTCCCCCTGTGGTTGTCCCGGATCTACAAACCTTCCCCATGAACCAATGAATGCGGGGATCGAGTCAAGCTAGTGACTCGGGAATCAAAAACTTTAGCACACACCATATGGGTTTTCACCCATATTTCTGTCTTCTTACCCCCTTTCTACCACCCTAGTGTGGGGGAGTTTCCCACGCTGTTGTATATAAAATCATGTTCTAAAAAAAAAAAAAAATAAAATAAAAAATAAATAAATAAATAAAAATCTCTCTTTCATAATAATGGCCGTAGTATTTCCCTTTTACGTTCTTTGTTTCGGCATAACCGCCGGTACTTTGAATATTGAGGGCAATATTCATTTCTAAGTGTGGGGGGGAATTCTCACGAATTTTATCATATTTATCCACCCAATTCCCCCGTTTTTGGCCAAATTTTTTTTTTTTTTTTTTGGAGTAAGTGTTCTACACTTACTCATCTTGGTTATCAGTCCGCCATGTCTGTAAGACAAAAGGATTGGCTAATCCAGGAGCAAACGGCTCTTGGTAAAGATTTCTCAAATCCGTTTATATGGTTGCAATTTGCCCAAAATTGTATGGTTCTCAACTCACCATATCCTAAAAAGTGAAGAGTTGGCTAGCCCGCAAAGTTATGGCTTGTGGTAAAGGCAGTGGAAAATCCATAATTGGTATTCAACTCACCAAAGATAATTCTGATAATTTATCTAAGAGTTGGCTAGTCCAGAGCAAACGGCTTCTGGTAAAGACACATCAAATCCGTTATATGGTTTATGATTTGCCAATAAATTAGATGGTTATTAGTGTACCATAGTTCTTACTTGAACTGAAACATTTGGCTACTCCAGAAGTGATGGCTTTTGGTAAAGAGTTTTTAAAATCCATTAAAGATCTAAATCATTGCTAGGGACTAGCAATATCTCAGTGTGGGGGATTGATGAGTGTCTAAATACTCATCATTTTTGTACAATCTAAACTGCAAAATCATCTGAAAACACTCAGAAACACATCAAAATGATCAAAATATCACAAATCAGTGTTTTATGTGTTTTAAATGCAAAAAGATCAAAATCAGATGAAAAATGTATCAAGTTTGCAAAATTGGCAGTTTTAGTCCCCCAAGTTTTAAAAGTTGTCAAATCTAGTCCCTGGAATTCAAAAATGTGAAGTTTTATCATTCAAGGCCCCTGAAATATTCTAAATTGTCAAAAATGGTCCTTGAATGATTCTTTGGTCAAATGGCAGAAAAGGCCCCTAAACTTTGAAAATTTGCAAATATAGTCCTTGGACATTTTAAAATGGATTTTATGCAAAAAGGGTCCTTGTACTATCAAAGTTTGTCAAAATTGGTCCTTGTGATAAGTTTGGAAATGTGGCATTTTCAGACCTTGAGGTTTGGATAAATTACATTTTTGGTCCTTGTATACCACTTAAACCAAACGGACACATTTTTAATTATACAAGCCCAAATCCAAGCCCAACCCTTTGCCTTGAACCCTTGACCCCCGTATTATTGCTTCGGTCAACGTAAGTCAAACAAAGAGAAATACCGCCCACCACTGTTCACTTGCCTCCTCAACCTCTGAATCCCCAAAACCAGTCATGGTTTTCCCATTTTTTCTTCAACCCCCCCTTACCTTGTCCCCTCCACCTCCACTAACACCAAATAGTCTTAATTATCTCAAACCAAACCCATTAATGGCTCAAACCTGCTCAAAGAAAAATTGGCGCCAAAATCAGTTTTGATGGCTAGGATCTGTTTGACTACACCAATGGCCAAGATTATTGATGGGATTTACTCAGAGACATGTGGGGATGCTAAAAAGTCTATAAAGAAGAGGAGTGAAGCAATGTATCTATCTATCGAGAGTAACTTTAATTTCTTAATGTCGTTTTTATCATTTTAAGAATTCTAGTGTAATTTTAAAGCTTTCAAGTACTGTTCTAGCTATTTCAGTGTATTGTAAAACTTTTTCAATTATCAGTTTCAAGTTGTAATCATATTTCAAGTTTATGCAAAATTTCATATTTATGCAAAATCTCATGATAGTTCAAATGTTGTTGTTAGTTGTTGGTAAGGACTGAATAGGCACATATAAGCTCCTATATAGCTTATTTAAGCTATTAGAGACCTTTAAAATCAGTTTAGAATAAAAAACAGGAAAATCACAAAAATACAAATTAATTAGTGAAAAATCAAAAATCTCATGGAAATGGTGTACACAGCTGGAGCAGGGTGAATTGTGGATGGCCTTGGGTTAGAAGCTTTGTGGAAAGCTATTAGGATTGGTCTTGGTTATTGGTTCTTGGTTTTCATTTGGATAAGCATTTGTAAGCACTTTTGATTATCTTGGCATTTTACTGTTGTAATTGTTCATAAGCTTAAATTTCTGTTTCTTTGTGTTAATTAGTTATAGTTAAGTCTAGTTGATCATTAAAATCAGTGTGTTGTTCTTTTAAATTTGTAGTTTATAAAAATCTTATTTTGACAGTAAAAACATCATAATCTTCATTAGTGAGTTTCTTGTTGTTAATGTTGTTGTTTCATGCTTCATCAGTTCTAATATATGATATTTCATGGTCTTGAATCAGTTTTATGGTTTAAATTTGTGATTTGCTTTGAAAAGTTTCAATACAGTCATATAAAGGCTTGTTTGGATTTGAGAAGTGAAAATGAGTTAGAGGTGGATTAAGTTTGTAAATGATGTTGTCTTGAGTCACACTTGGTCACAATAGACAGTGCAAACAAGAAAAACCAGTACTCCTTTGGATAAAAGTCAAAATTTCTTTTGATCTCATCTCATTTCTTGTCTGTATGATTTTCATGATCTATGATCATTATTTTGTGTTTACAAATTGTTCAAATTACTCAAATCAGTCTTAGTTTACCTTATAACAACATAATCAGTGCTTAGAATCAAATCAAAGTTCATCTTGGTCAACTTTTCAGTTTTTCTCAAAAAGTCAAATTCTCATTTGGTCGATTTTGAATAAACTTTGGGATTTCACTGTGTGCTTAATATTAAGTTTTAGCTTAAAAGCTCTTGGGATATTAAAGATCAGTTGCTAAAAAAAATTAGAAAAATAATAGATCTCTTTGAATCAGCTTATAAAGTGCTTATTTTCTAGCTTTTTGTGGATACTTGTTCTGAAACCATGCCCTGTGCACAGTGAATGGCACCATTTTGAAAAGCTTGCACAGAGCTTAATTGTTGGTTTTAGCTTGTGATCTTTGGTTCTTTGGATAGCTGACCTAGCCCTCTTAAGGTTCCAAGTATGCTTTTTCATTTTCTAGCTTGTTTGGTAGGGCTGCAATAAGCCTCTATCTTGTCCCATTTCTGTGTTTAAGCCAAGTGCTTATTGCTTGTTTCTAGCTTATCAGTGTGCTTATCTGTCTCTTTTAGCTTCATTTCAGTTCATCTAGCCTACTTGCATCTTATTTTGGCTTTTGTTTCAGCTGGTTAGCTTGTTTGAGCTTATTTCACCAAATAAGCTCATAAGCATAACTGTTGTGATCATAAGCTTGTAATTCAGCTTATTTGTAGTTTGTAAATTTTTTGTCTTTGTTAAAGTTTCATAATATCAGTAGTAAAGTAGTTTTCAAAAAGAAAATCCAGAAAAACATCAATATAAAAATAGTGATAGCGTTTATTTAATATTTTTTAGCTTTTTGATTTTTCTTTTTAGCTTATTAATAAGCAAATCTTGTTTTTCTATTTTTCTTAGTTTTATGTCATCATATAGTATTTTTAGAAAAAGTTTCATAATTTTCCTAATCTTTTTAGTATTTATTATAATTTTAAATAGTTAAAAATAGTAATTAATTAGTAATAAATAATTAAAAAGCATAAAAAATATATTTTCAGTTTTAAAATTAGTTTTATCATATTTTAGATTTTTCCAAGTTAAAATTTCATTTTTCCAGGTTTATTTTATATTTTCTAGTAATTAAGTGTATTTTAAATAGTTATTAATTAGTAATAATTAGATAAAAAGTGTGAAAAATATATTTTTAATTTTAAAATTAGTTTTATAATATTTTAGATTTTTCTGAATCATAGTTTTATTTTTCTAGCCTTATTTCATATTTTCTTCTATTTTAGAGTATTTATTAAATAGTTAAAATAGTTTTTAATTAATAATAATTAAATAATTAGTTGTAAAAATAATTTTCTTTTTCTAATAATTTTCTTTTATTTTTAGGATTTTAAAAATGTCATTTTCATATTTTTAGGTCTTTTATTTTTTAGATTCACTTTTTATTTTGTTCGTATACGTAGTTTTTAAAACGTAAGTTTTGCGTTTCTTTTATCTGATTGTTGTGCTTTCCAATTCTGTATTCCATTCCATTCCAATCAATCAGTAGTGTAATTTCTTAATCTAAACCTTTACTGATCACTATCCTTAGTGATCACTCTATCATCTGAGTTTGTTTTGACACACCATTGAGTCTCCGTGGGACTTAACGACCCGGGAATTCATTATATTCTCCAGGACTTCATTGTATTGGTTTCTGAGCAGTTTTAAGTCTATTACGGTTAGCCATTAACAAGTGGCTAGCTTGTGTGATTAGACTTGACTAGTTCAGCACCGATCACATACCCATTACCTTAATTTGTACTCGATGTCAGTCCTTGTATCACACCATCCCTGTGGCAAGACTAATCTATCCCACAGATCAATGAAAATAAACTTTAATGAAAAGGATGGCTTAGTTTTGTTGCTACGTTTCTGTGATTGAATAAGAGATTGAGGCGGAATTAGTTGAGATTGATTAGGGTCAAGATGAGCAAGGTATGAGATTAATTAGTCTGATGAGATGAGATTGGAAAATAAATTGGTGATGGGGGCGGATAATTAAGGGAAATATATTAGGGTTTGATAAGAGTAGTATTATTAGGGTAACAATTGGTGTGATACTTGTGTTTTATACCCGAATATTAGGGCAACATGCCTTAGATAATCTGGATCGAGTACTTATTCTTTTACTAGGCCGTGTATTGAGTTGTGGAGTGGGCTTGGTAAAGTATTAAAGGGATTGGGTGGTATCTCCTTAATAATTGGGCCGTGTATAACTTTATTACCTTTGGGTTGTATATCATGATTGAGGGATGAGCTGATCTCTTGGATCCGGTGGTGTTAACAATTACAAGATGAAACGTGAAATTTATCTGATGTGTATCACGTATGTTTTTGTTATATTGGTTGAGTGTTCATGATCCGAATATATTGGTATTCATTGTTATATCACGAAAGACTCACATTTTTGGGATTCGAGGTAATTATGTGTCATGTGATACGGTTAATATTGGCCTAATGTGATGTTATATTATGGGTTGAATTGGTATTTGGACCGGGCTTGGAATTGAAAGTGGGAAGTTTGGATTTGGATTTTCATGGAATTTGATTTGAATGATTGGACTGGGCTGATGTAGTTTTTGACAATAAGTCTTGCGATTTGATGAGTATTGAATAATAAGATTTGTTGTGCTATAAGATTTGATGATGAGATTTGTTGTGATACGAATTGATACTTTGGTTTATGCATTTTCTCGAAGGGTATTTTGTCACGGCTTGAATTATTATTGGAACTTGGTTGATTACGGGGTTGTTTGTGTTCGGTATTTCTTATTTGGATTTGGAGTGAGGTTTTCCGGGTGTGTTTACTTATTTCGTCTTCTTTCTGTCTACCCTTCCGCAAAGATGACTTGTTTGGGCATTTATAGAATGTGAAAAAGACTTGGCTATTTAGTTACTTTTGTGATTCTTTCTCGCTTAACCCACAACGTAACTATCACTTCGGTATCTCACGCAGTTGAGGATACGTCAAGAGGTTTTGTACATTGGGTACACCATTTCCTTTTCACAAGGATTAGTACAAGGTTAAGTAACAAATCTGGGGAATTCTACTTCATGTTCAAGTTTGGTATATTGGGTTTACTTCACCATGTGGTCACATCAATAGCCGACAGAATTTGTGGATGATGTGCTTACCAAAGTATTTAATGGTTGAGATGTAATAAGCAATTCTTATGAGATATTCGAAGACACAGAATATCAATGATACTTCACAGTCTAAGCAAAATCTTTCAAGAATCTTCAACGTCATTTAAGATTTTTTTCAAGATGTTTGCTTATGACAAGAACTTCTCGTGCAAATGGTCGTACACGTTATGATGCTTCCGAAAGTTCGAAACTATCATGGGGGAGAAACGTGTACTTTGATGTGTTACGGTCAACCTCCAGGGGAAAGTAGTGTATACTATTTGACTTAGTATGGTTTGTGAAGTATTCTACATATGGGAGAAGAATTGTTGATGATTGAGAATGAACCATTGATGAACCGCTGCATGTTCCCCTAAAACAGATATTCACCGAAACCAAAGTTGTCATAACACATTCAAGCTGACATTGTTTACGGTTTAGTCTTGGTTTTGTAAAATCCCGCGAAAGAATCTATTTCTCGGTTTAAATCATAGACTTGTAAAATCCCGTAGCAATGGAAACATCCCGATGAAAGAAAAAGTGCATTTCCGAATCTATTTCTCGGTTTATTCTTGGTTTTGTAAAATCCAGCGAAAGAATCTATTTCTCTATTTAAACCATAGAATTGTAAAATCCCGTGATGATAAATTCATCATGGAGAAAGGGAAAATGTAATTCTAGATCTTTTCTGATGCTGATGCTATGGTTTCTACTTCGAAGAAGGGATAAAGAGTGTACTTCATGAAGTGGATGTGTGTTTGGATTTTCTTCATGACAGTTTGGTTATTATAAGGTTTTACGGGGTTATATGCTTTTAACCATGGTCGGGATGAAATCATTATCATAGTTCACTTAAAACGTCAAAGGAGGCTAGATTTGTGCTTTTAACCAGAAAATGTGACAACGGCGTTAATTAATTATTATCTATTTGAGGTTGAAGTGAAATTTCACGGGCAAGTGTACTTAGTATCTGAAGGTATCGGGGATGGTTGGATGAAGATTCTTCGAGATCCTTGTTCAAGCTTTTAACATTTTCAAAAACAAAGACTTGTAAATCTAGTTATTTTTGGGTGATTTTTCTTTTTCTTTTTACCACCACAAAATAACTATCACTTTAAGGAGTTACGTTGTAGTGCTCAGTGTCACATTAAATTGTGGATTTTCAAGAGGTGATGTACGTCTTATACTTGATGGTTGGTTGGATGAAGAGTATAGAGTACTTAGGGATTCAATGGGGGATGAACTCTCGGCACCGCTCTTTGTTACATTTGTGCAAGTTTAAGTCACGAATTCGGGTAAATTCTCTTCAGGGTCAAATTCTTCATATTGGGTTTTCTCCATCTGCTGTCAAGACAAAGAGCCTACTGAAGGATAATGGGGTTGATTACAAGTTTGCAAAGAGTAGTAGAAAAGAGAGAGATTATAACGTTTAAACACAACAGTTCAAGCCTCGTTCTCCAAAGAAAAGAAAAGTGTACGTCTCAGTGCGCTTTATCTTCGAAAAAAGAGAAATCTTTTTATGACGTTTGAACACAACAGTTCAAGCCTCGTTCTCTAAAGAAAAGAAAAGTGTACGTCTCAGTGCTCTTTATCTTTAAAAGAAGATAAATCTTCTTATGACGTTTGAACACAACAGTTCAAGCCTCGTTCTTTAAAGAAAAGAAAAGTGTACGTTTCAGTGCGCTTTATCTTTGAAAGAAGAGAAATCTTCTTAAGACGTTTGAATACTTCAGTTCAAACCTCGTTCTCTAAATAAAAGAAAAGTGTACGCTTCAGTGCACTTTATCTTCAGAAGAAGAGAAATCTTCACGTCTATCACCATTCTCATCAACATGCTTCATGCTTTTTCCATTCGCGCTAATTCATCAAGTGAACTGAGTTATCATTGCTAGTAATCTTATTCCACTTGCTCAATTAAAATGGCGATGGTGACATCATACGCAAATTTTGCGGGGGAGAAGTGTAGATAGACTACATTTGGATGATTTCACTTATCTAATCAAGAATGGCATCTCTGTATGCAATTCTTGAGGGGAAGAAGAAGTATGATAATTCTATATGTTGAGTTATATCTGAGAATATATGGTCATATGGCTCCTAACTCATTTAAGAACCGAGCTTCTTCTTATCGGGTCATCTTTACATGGAGTTTCTTCTAAGAGCCGTTGGTTGACATCTTCTCACGGACTCATGAGTTTAACGACAAAGTGCTTCCAGTTACGGGGCTGATTTCCTTGATGAACATCTTTGCTATATATACGTTAACGGGAATGCATTTAGTGAGAAGAAGATGTTAACTTTCTATTCCCCAATTGGACAATCTTGAAGTAGGTCGAGTCTACAGTCGTTTCTAGATTTTATGAAATGTTAGAAGACTAAAGACGAGTTGCATTTGATTATCTAAAGACTTCTTCAGATTCCGGGCATTTATCAAAAGGATTGTCAGTTTAGGGGAGAGCACTAATTGGGGGAGAGTGAAATGTCTTATTTAATCCCTAATTAGATTTTCTCACACTATTCTCCAGCAAGTTGATTCTCACAAGATTTCATGTGCTCTTCTCATAAGATTTCTAGAATATGGGCTTATAATGTGTTGCTGATTCTGAAGCATCAAAACCAGCAAGGGGGAAGGAGACACGCATCTAAACGCGAGTAAACTTGATGAACTTAATACTTCTAAGTGATTAAAGATATCCCGCGAAGACAAATGTCATTACCGCAGAGAAACTCAAGGTTTGACTCATGGCGTTTAGTGTTCTTATTCCAACTACGTGGGAGAAGAGATGGGAGAGTTAGTTTCTGGTGTTAAAAGAGGTACACAAGTGTGTGATGATTTCGATGTCATCGAAATCATCAGGGGAGAGATATTGTGTACATTTGGGACGCAATGTTGTTTCACTTAAGAGCTTAATCGGTGATTAAGTGATAATCACTTATTCTGGAGTTGACATCCGCAGAGATATTCAATGATTCAGCATGCTACTTTAGTGTTATCAGTTATTCTTTCTTTGGGCATTTGGGTACTTCGGTTTCTTGAGCTTCATACATTATCATCAGGGGAGAGAAAAGTATACATCGGGGTTATTCTTTGGCTATTGGACTTAATCTGCTACTTCAATGTTATAAGTTTCTCTGTCTTTAGGTATATGTGTATTCGGGTTCATGAGCTCTATTCTAAGAGACTGACTGCATCAATTCATCTACTTGGGAAAAGTGGTCTCTTGACAACTTTTTGGTATGGATCGCTTCAGACTTCAGTAGAAAAGAAATTTGAGAAGAATCTTTCAAGCATGGGATGATACGTTGCTGTTCTTTTGGATGATATAACCCCGAACGGAGATTCACGATGATCATTTTTAAGAGGAGCAGCAAGATCGATGATATGGTGTGCTCCCTTTTGCACCTAGCTAAGGCAAGCTTGAAAGAGAGCTTAGAATCTGCTCAGCATGATGATTTTCGGTTTAATGGGAAGCTGCCAAAGTCTCCCTTTCAGAAGGTTCAATTTCTCTCAATTCAGGAGCCTCGAAAGCTTTGGTGGTGAAAGTTTAAGAGATGACAAATTCTATCTTCTACAACGGGGCTGTTCGATATCCTTATCTCGGTAATCGTATCATCATCCTCTTAAACTATATTATCTATTATATCTTTGTAAATATCTATCAAAAACCAAAATACAAAAATATAAAACCTGCAAAAAGAAAATAGAAAAATATAAAATCATCTAAAATCCATAAAAATTAATTTTTTTTTGAAAAATACCAAAAATAATGTTTTTCTCCAAGACATGTCTTCTGGTATCGATAACATCTACGGTCTTAGAAATGTCATTCAATAATGGCACGGGACCATAGATGAAGTTCAAACAGGAGGTGTAAATACTTTTTTTCCAAAACATGTCTCAAAATATGGCTTGCAGTTACTTCAGACTGTGACCCGCACTTAAACCATGGTTTTCTATTATTTCAGATAGCAACCCGCTCTTCAAAGAAGGAAAGTGTTGCGCTAAACTCATTTTCACATATATCGAGCACTTATCCAAAATCAATATGAGGAAAGTATGTCGAAGGACTGCTGTTCCTACACAAATGTTTTTTCGTCTAAAATTCTTCAGAAAAATATTTGTTGTTTTCTAAATGGTGGAAAATAAGTTGCTTGAAAATCAATCAGCATCAGAGTTTTCATAAATTTGCAAAACTCAATCAATGACTTCAACATGGTTAAAACTTTTTATGAAATGAGTTATTGATTGAGGGGGAGAATGTTTTCAAATCTATATCATCTATCGGGCTTATCTAATTATCCTACATACTTAACTGAAAAATATGTTTGCCTACGTCGAAGGACTAGGAGTCTAGGATATGATTATTAGGATTAGATGATTTGAGTTTGATGAACACATAATCCTCATACCTTTGTATGATCTGATTGATATGTTGGATTGACTTTTATTAGTCGATTGCTGTTTGGGTGATGTCGACCACCATATATCTATATGTATGTCCACTAACATATGCAGGTATACTGGTATATAAGAATGTTCCCGATCCGGATCCCATAGAAGCAGATGATTGGATGCCGAAAGGAAAGGGTAACTATATCTTGGGTCGAAAAAAGAAGAAACGTAGCTTAATTGGATCTCTATGGAAAGTTGGCATGATAGATGCAACGTCAGAGGTCTCACTGCATCAGCAGATGGTTTTCTTTCACTCTAAATAGCAACAACAGAAGCAGCTTCTACTACACCTAATGTATCTTTGTGCAGGAAAAAGTAGTAGATGATACCATATTTCTTAAAACAATTTTGAAAATATTGTTTTGAAAATGGAAAAATATTGTTTTGAAAATAAATTGGACTCAAATTTTGGAAATCATCAGGACTCATTTTAAACATAAGTCACTCAATCAACGACTACGGTCATGGATTGAGGGGGAGAGTGATTTCAAACAAAATATTTTCAAACGATATTTCATCTATTAAGTCCGTTTGTACAAAATAAGTGGTGATCTAAAGATTTAATGTTATGTCATGGTATGATTTTCTTTAAAACGCAAAGATCTTTCAAAATGAAATTTTTTCTGTTCTTGTTTGATTGTGAAATTGTTTTATTTTACTTAAAGATCTCTTAAAAACTATCATACCTGACACTAACAATCTTTAATGTCAAAAAGTTGCTCCTTATCTGTCAATTTCGAAATTAAATCAAGCCACGTCTTTCCCCAAAATTTTCTAAATGATTTAAATCAACTGGGATCACAAATCTCAAATGGTTTGAAATTTTTGATAGGGGGAGAGATCGTGATTTAAATCTCAAATCGGTTTTAAAGGGTGATTGTTTCAAAATCACTCCTTCCTTCATGAGCCAAAAGATTTCAAATACATGATGCACATGATTGAGGAGGAGCATTTAACCAAAAACCAGAAGAGTATTTAATCAAGGCCACATTTTATCCCATGTGTTCTAAACCTTATTAAATCACTTGAGATCCAAAATCTCAAAGGGTTTGATATTTTTGATAGGGGGAGAATTTATGATTTAATTATGAAATCTGATAAATGATGATCGATTTGATTCAAAAGTGCAGGCTGCTCTCCATATATGCTAAACGCTTTCGAATCTCGAAACACATATTGAGGGGGAGCATTTCAAAAGAAAAAAAAAACTTTCAAGGTACAAAGATTTCTATGTTTCAACATAAGTACCTTGATTGATTTTCTAATGGTTTCTTATTGGCAAATGTGATCGTGGAAGTTCTTCAAAAAACCTCCTTCCTCTATGTGTTAAATGATTTCAAATAACCAACGCACATTTTGAGGGGGAGAATTTACCAAGAAAATCAAATGCTTTTTCCACGGAAATTGTGATCAAGAAAATATTTCAAAGTCCTCTTGCCTCCATGTGCTAAACAGTTTCCAAATCATATGCACATGTTGAGGGGGAGCATTTCTAAATGATAAAAAACAATTAAGGTACAAAATGTTTTTATTTTATATCACAAGTACCTTGATTGATTTTCCAAATGATTTTTCAATTGGTTTCGAGAAGGAAAGAACTATACCAAAAGACTGACCTTTTTACTTTATGCATGATGTTATAAGGATGGTAAGGTTAGGTATTAGTTCCCACGATCCTACCAGAACCGGAGGGATCTACCCAGGGACAATCCACTAGATAGTGTAAAAGTCTTTAGGTATGACGAAAAGAGGAGAAAAGTGAGAATATGGGAAGAGTACGGACTGAGATAGAGCTAGAACTGGAATAAACCCAACAAGGTTCTTGTAATGAAGTCTCGGTAAGCACTGAAGGGGTTGAAGAATAAAAAAGAATTGAAATGTGAAAAGGGTGAACATAAATAGCCCTCCATTAATTGAACCTTAGGGCAGAAACCGGGTTCAATACATATGCTATTGGTGTATACTAAGGTAACACTGGTATTGAAGACAAGACGTCATGGACCTAGTGACGCACTGCACCTAACTTCCCAAGCTACTCAAGTTCCTCTTAAAAGGAATTGTTTCATCCTTACGGGGAAACTACAGAATCTATCGACTTTCTCTTAGAGATTGTTGATATTGAAGAAGGAGACCCTCTCCCTAGTCTCCGGCATAGGAAACCAAATGTGCACAACTGAGTCTAGAGCCAAGAGATCGTCCACAAAAATCTTATTAGGACACAAAATTAATGAAGACTTGCTGTTTCACACAATATGGAAAGTAAGTATATATATTAAGAGTCCTCAGCATTATCCCTGTGGTATTGCCAGAACATCTGAGTGATATGTAAAATATTCATGATGAAGATGGAAATCCTTCTAGAGCCAACATCAAACAAGCTCTTGGTGGGTGACATGTGAGATATTTTCCAAAGATCAAGCTTGTGACAACTGGATAGAAACAATGGGGCGATTCACTCTTGAATCAACCTTGGTCCAGGAAATGAATTGACGAATACTTTTGGAAAAACCGTTCGATGTGCAAATCTTCTTTTCTCTAGCACATCGAATGTGTATTCATGTTTCCAAACACAAAAAGTATCTCTGATTGAAAAAATACTTTTGGAAAAACCGTTCGATGTGCAAATCTCTTCTTTTCTCTAGCACATCGAATGTGTATTCTTTTTCAAATGCAAAAAGTATTTCTGATTGAAAATTGATCTTTCTCATAAAACCTTCGTCGTATTGCAAAACTCTTTTTTCAATAAATACGCGATTGTTTTTCAAATCAATTTTTCATCAATCAGTGAATCTCAATTCACTGGTTCACTCAGTCTGTGTTGTCTACTTTGGGACGCTCCGATTTGAGAACGCCTAGATCAAGCTGCGAACCCTGTCAAGGAGATTCTTTGGAATCCTACCTGATCACAAGAAATATTTATACTGATCAACGGGAAACCGTGGTTCTTGCTACTATATTCAACGAAAGTGAACAATAACACTTTCGTATATTTTAGTGCTAACTGTTATTTTCTGGAACATTGGACGGTTGCAGCTGATCGATATTGAGAAGTCAATTCACAACCGCATGCTCAAAACATTCACACTTAACTGAAGAAAATCATGAACATCAAAGATATACAACAAAGATGCTTCCGCTACTTTGATGAAAAGATGTCATGATCCAGAAAGTGTGAGCATGTCGGTCCAAAAGTTACAACATCACATGAAGGAAACACAACAAAGGGTGATCCAGAGATCTTTTGTGGTTGATGATCTTAAAGAAAGCTCAAAGATCATCAAAATGTGGATCAGTTCAAAGTACTCCACTAAAAGTACAAAGTATGTGGACTTTGAAGAATCGCTACTAAAGCACAAAATTACGGATGTGAAGAATTGAAGTCTACGAGCTCAGAACTGAAGACAAAATAGAATGCTAGGATTCAAAATGTAAATCATGGGGTGAACTCCCTTAGGGGGAGATTGTTAGGAATTAGAAATTCCATAATGAAGTGTCGGTCACCCCAATTATAGTCTAGCATATGTTAGCTCGTAGACATATCATTATTTATGCTATTTAGTAGTTTATTAGCTTAGTTAGTTAGTTTAGAGTAACACCGTGGAGGAAGGACGGGTCTTTACCCACTATATACCTGATCCACAGTCCGACAGGAGGACGTTTAGGTTGTAACTATAAATACCCCTTCCATCTTTGGAAGGGGTGGAGCTTCTAATCTAACCTTTCATTCTTTTTGTTTTACTTTCTCTCTCAAGAACTCCCTCTCTACTCTTTCACTCTCTAAACATGGATTACTTGTATCATCACCATCCTAGACCACCCGAATCATCAAACAACATAATATGTATGATCCTACAGTTATAGATCTCATTCTCTGCCATGTCTGAATCATCAAAATCATCTGTGTGAGATGAAATGTGCACGTCAGTATTAATATGTGCACTACCAAAATTAATGAGGTTAGTTCTGGTAATGTTAGGTTCAGGGCCTGCTCCAAATACACTGCCAGACTTAATGTGGTTAGTACTTGTAGTAGTATTTTCATATACTGCACTCCTATGCCTTTGAGTAATGGCATCCAATTATCTTTGAAAAGATTTAATGCTTGCTGAGACCTCAAATATAGGAACCTCTTGCTCTGGCACTCTAGTCTCTGCAGTAGGTTCTTTCCTCTTAGAAACATGATATATCTTCTTTATCCAACCTTTGCTGCAATAGAATGAACTGATCTAGGTACAAAAATGAGCTCTTCAACCTCTTCTTCTTCCTTCAGATTATGATCATTGAAAGTAGATTGAGTACGTGCATTGTTAGTTACATCTGGTGTACCTGCATATGGGTTAGCTTGATTTTCTAAGGACACAGGTTTATAGTTCATAGAGTCGGATAGATAATCCAAGTCAAACATCCATCTATGCCCTATTCCTGGCACATTAGGCTTTTCCTCAAGAAAGTTTACATGGAGAGTTACTTCTACTCTTTTGGTCACTAAGTTATACACCCTAAAGGCCTTATTGATTAGTGAGTAACCTACCAAGAAACCTTTATCAGATTTACCATCAAATTTTCCAAGGACACTAAGAGTATCTAGAATGGTAACATGGCACCCAAAAGGTCTTATATAGCTCATAATTGGTATATGGCCAAACATAAGCTCATAAGGAGTCTTGTGTTGAGGTTTAGTCACCCTTACCTTATTGAAAACATAAGAAGAAAAATTAACTACTTCATCCCAGAAAGTGGTTGGCAAGTGTGAGTCTGCTAGCATGGTCCTAGCTGCCTCAATGAGGGTCCTGTTCATTCTTTCAGCAACTCCATTCTGTTGTGGAGTTCTAGCAACACTATACTCTTGCTTAATGCCCTTATCCCCACAAAATTCAAGCATTTCCATATTCTTAAACTCTGTGCCTTTTTCTGATCTAATTATCTTAACCTTTTGATTATGCTGGTTCTCTATCTGCCTAATAAAAGCTTGAAGAGTGCCTGTAGTTACATCTTTAGTAGAGATAAAGAAAACCCAACAAAATTTGGTGCAATCATCAGTGATTACAAGACAATAGCTGGCATAATTAATACTTTTAACAGAAGTAGGGCCAAATAAATCCATATGAAAGGTGTGTAATGGGTGAGATACAGTCCTAACTGATTGTGCCTTGCATGAGGTCCTATGTCGCTTTCCCTTGTTGCAAGTAATACATGTGTGGTCATTCTTAAAAGTCTTATCAGATAGTCCTCTAACTAGGTTTCCCTGCACAAGCTTGATAAGATTTTTAAAATTTATATAACCCAGTCTTCTGTTCCACAATATAGACTCATCAAGTGAGGCTTTTGCAATCATACAGGCACCATCTTTGGCAGCTGAGGGTGTCTTCATATCAAAACTGTATAAGTTGTGTTGTCTTGGGACCTTAATAAGAATCTAATTTTCATCAGGCATCTTAAAGTCAGAAGTCAACACAAAGCATTCATTTTTAGTAAAAAGAACCCGATGCTTTTTATCACAAATTATTGATATTGAGAAAAGGTTAAAGTGCCCAAGTTCTTTTACAAAAGCACACTCTCAAATTCTAAATTGCCCACTCTAATTTTACCTCTACCAGTAATGTAGCCTTTGCTACCACCAAAAGTAACAACACCTCCTTGGACCTCCTCAAACTCCTCCAAGTGATCCTTGTTACCATTCATATGCCCAGAGCATCCACTATCAGCAATTCCTCTGCTTCCTAACTTATGGTGTGGATATTCATGTAAATCAAAAAGAGAAATTAGTTTCTCTTGGGGACCCATGCCTGTAGAGGCTTGGGTCTGCCTTGTGGACCTTCAGAATTCAAAGTATAAGTTGAAGATGGTCCACTATTACTCTTGGAGTATGGTTTGGTCTGTCTCCAAGTATAACCTGCTGAGGGCTTAATAGCAATCCTCCAATTACCCTTTGCAGCATAAGATTTAAACATTTATGTTGGATCGATATACTCTAACCAAACTAACTTTAAGTAGCTTGTAAGGGCTTAGCAACCTCGGATAAATCCTAAGTCACTAACAATGAAACACTGAATAAACTCTATTAAGTATGCGGAATTTACTTTAATAATGCTAAGAAGAATTAACTTTAACTTTAACGATTATATTAAAACTCTGAACCTGCTTGATACACAGATTCACTATTAATCCCTAACAGCTCTAATATTGAAGTTAGTAAACTCTAATATTGCACGTATGTCTAATGCCAATCTAGGGGTCCTTTTATAAGCATAAGGATAACCCTAGTCGGTTTACAACTCTATTCCTTGTACAACAAGTAATACTAAACTAAACTAAGAACATTCTAGAATTACACAATAATCCTTAACGTATTGCATAACAGTCCTTTATCCTTGCAGTACTTTGATGAGTGAGCAGTACTTTGACTTTCTTTATTAAGCAGTACTTTGACTCTTCAGTACTTTGACTCTTCATCACTTTGACTTTCTGTATCTCAACAATCCTCCCCTAACTTGAATTCTACTTGCTTGATTTCAAGTTCCTTTGTATATGTATCTTTAACATCTTTGTCTTCAAGGAAAGATTGTGTCTTTATCTTCAAAGTTTATCTTTGTATTCCCTGTGCTTATATTATCATCATCAAAGTAGTCTTTATCAGTAATTCTTTACAGCAGCAATCAGCAAGCTCCATCTTTTCAGCAACATATGACAATTTGTACATCAGTTCATAAAGTTTCAGTCTATTCTCATCACTTCCAGGTGTGTAAAATCCTGTGAGAGGTGAATCATTGAAATTTTAATGGTTTTGATGTCTCTTTACCAAAGCCATTAACTCTGGAGTAGCCAATGTTTAGATGTGTAAGATCATGGTACATTGATAACCACATGATTTTTAGCAAATCATCAGCTATCAACGGATTTGTTTTGTCTTTACCAAAAGCCGTACCCTTTTGGACTAGTTAGTTCTTGCAACCATGGTGAACTAATTACCATATAAATGGTTTTTCCACAGCCTTTACCACAAGCCATTTTTCTTGTGGGCTAGCCAATTCTTTACATTTGCTGATATGGTGAGTTGATTACCATACAACTTATTAGCAAGTTGTCAACTATATAACGGATTTGAGATATCTTTACCAGAGCCGTTTGCTCATGGATTAGCCAGTCCTTTTGTTAAACATGGTGAACTGATAACCTTTTGTTGTAACCATCTCAAAAACCATTTATTGCAGTTAACTTTTGTTTCAAAATATTTTACACTTAACAAAAGTTTGCCTCCCATTTAAAAAAAAAATCATTTACTGATTTTGTGCTGCAAGCAGTACTTTGATTAAAGTACTATTTGTCTAGCAATACTTTGAATAAAGTACTTGTTTTAAAAAAATTTATACCATTAAACATCATACCAGTACTTATGCTTCATCATCAGCCATAGTTGTCCATCTGATATATAACTCAATAACCATTAGGGCTGTTTCATTTTCTTCTTCAACTTCCATTCCATGATCCAGCATCCTTCTCATAAGATCACTAGTAAAAGGATATCTTCTTTCAGCTAAAATATGGATCATAGTTCCATCTTCCAATTTCAAAGCATGCACTCCTGATTCTTCAAAGAATCTCCAGCTTGTAATTTCCCAATTTTCTTGATTTAGCCAAATTTCTTCAGTGCTTGACTCCTCAGTTTCCCAGATAGTTGTCAGATCTCCTAGCAATACTAAGCCAACTCCAGTTGATGGAATATGTTCAAAGTATTCTAGCACTAATTGATATAATTGAAACAGATCTGCTCTATCTATTATGTTCAGTATATCCCATAGCAAATTGAATACTCTAAAGCTTTCATCCTCCCTATGGAACATCAGATAGTTTCCATATTTTGATTCTACAACTTCAAATGTAGTTATCTTGGACTTCTTTACTGTAACATCTTTGGATTTAGGATGATCAAAGTCGACAACTCTTATGTAATTTCTCAGCTCATCAACTGTATCAGACCTTAACTCAATCTTATTTGATGACTGTTCAGCTTCAGTTGTTCTTTTTCTTTGTAAGCTTCTTTTAGTATCATCCTCCTTTTGCTTATCATCATCTTTAAAAGAAATAATACTCTTAACTTGTTTTTGATGGGCTTCTCTAACAGCATCATATAAATCTTTCATCTCTATATAATTCAACTTTTGTAATCCAGAATATCCTTGACCTTTCAAATAAGCCATCATTTCATTTCTTTCTTTAGCCTTACTCATTGGTCTTCTAGTTATAACAACTGACTTTTATGGTATAGCAGCTTCATCATCAAATTTAGCTTGTAGCTCCCTAGCAGCTACTTCATTCTTAGCCACTTCAATAGCTCTTAACTCTGCTAAAGTAAGTTTCTTCTTCTTCTTTGTTTCCACCAGTTTGCCTTTGCCTTTGTCCTTAGGATGTAACACTGGTTGAGAAGCTTGAGGTTGTTCTTCAGCAACTCCTGGAATAGAAACACCCCTTGGTCTTGATATATTTTGCAATATTTGTGCAACCGTTTCATCATCACTTGCAGTATGAACTACTTTGGGTGTATCAACTTCTTCTTCTTGTAGAATTGTTGAAGGACCAGCTTCTTTTTCAAAATCTAGAGTCCTTGGTGTGATTAACTCTTGTCTTTATGTTCATTGAATAACAGCAGTACCTTGATCACCAACACCTTGATCATCAGTACTCTCTACACAAGCACTTTGAACTCCAGTTCTTTCAGGCTCAGTACTTTCAATGTTTACATGTGCTTCAGTACTTTGAGGTTCATTTTCTTTATCTGCATGAAACTCAACATCTTCTTTCAAATTATCTTGCTCCAAATTCCTCCCTAATTGGATAGAAGAGTGCTGTTGAACCCTTTGGCCTGTAGAAGACTTTTTAAACTTCCTTTCTTTCTGCTTTTGAGACTTTACCCACAACCTGTGATGTTGAACCAGAGGCCAGACAAATTTCTTCAATCTTTTAAATTTTGTGTTCAACTTCATAAGTTGTGCAGCTTGAGCTTCAGTAGTTTTCTTCAGTCTCACTAATTCCCTTGTCAAAACATAATTATCCAGAACCAATCCCTCAGGAGGTATTACACCTGCATCTCCTCCAGATGATGGTAGGTTGATTTCGGGTTCTGACTCAGCATATTCAGTATGTTGTAGAGATGGTGTAGGTGAAGCTGCAGTACCTTCTTGTGCAGTAGTACCTTGTGAAGAAGCAGTATGTTGAGAAACAGTACCTTGAGTTGATGCAGTACCTTCTTTTTCTTCATGTGCAGCATCTTCATTGCTAACTGCCTGAGCAATCTCCATCATTGAAGTAGTCAAAGGATTATGCCTTCCAGAAAATCTATCACTCTTCTTAGCCATGAAGGTGAATATCTTAGCAGGTTATACCACAACAGGTAATAAGCTCTCAGGCTTTGGTACATCATTAAGTTGTTTATTCAAGAAAACTTGAATAAATCTTGGATACATTAACCAGGGAGATCCATTAGAAATGTGAGATAGCATACCATCTAGAATGAGTCTTGAAAAGTTGAAAATACGATTTGTAGCCAATCCCACCAATGCAGATGCTATATTAGATCCAAATTGCTCCCATGAAGTACTCTTAGAACTGATACAATGAAGCAAGACATGTACCAAGTACTTCCAATGTGGACTAAACAAGGGTTTCTTGAATGTTGTTTCAGTTAAAGACCCTTCGTACCCAATATCTCTTAAAGTATCCCAAAGAAGCTGTTTGTCAAAACGGATAGCTCCTTCGTCATCATCCAATAATAGATCTTCTCGAATTGAGGCTTTACTAACTCTAATAACCTTTCCAGCAACCTTAGCCTGTATATATGACTCATCATCTTCCATGTGAGATCTAGCAGTTGCCCAAAACTGTTGAATCCATGGCTCAATAACATCTGGTTCCACCAAAAGTGCATAACTGATTGGAGATCCAGTGAGAAAATCAATGATGTCATGGAATGCGACATTAGCTTCAGTTTTATCCAAATTAGCCACCATGTTGTGTTTAGAAACTGTGTTTCGATTCGCCATTGATTAATGTTTACAAAAGAAAATGGTTTGATGAATAGTAAATGTGAAATAGAGAAATATATGGAAAAGATTGATAAGTATAAAGATGAGAGGGAAAATCGGAAGGTAGTTATTTATAGGTAAGATTTGAAAAATCACAACCCATAATAACAAAGTTACCGTTATTTGAATTTTACCCTATCTTTTGACCGTTGGAACAGTACGTTGATAAGACAAGCAGTGCTTTCCACGTGTGCAGTACTTTCTAAAGCAGTACTTTCAGAGCAGTACTTTCATATAACCAAAGAGCAGTACTTTTCCATTCACTTCTTCACAATAGCAAAAACTTCAAATAGGCATTGAATTTCCTCCCCTCAAGCAATGCATAGGACTGTCTAACTAACTACTCAGTCCTGCCCTTAAATATAGCTTAGTAATTAATCATACCAATACTCACCACCAAGTGATTGAATCTTGAAACATCAAATCTTTTGGTGAGTAGATCAGCTACATTATCATCTGTGTGAACCTTGACAACATTAATGAGCCTATGCTCATAACAATCTCTGATAAAGTGATGCCTAATATGAATGTGCTTGGTTTTGGAGTGATAAACTGGATTCTTCACAATGCAAATCGTACTCTCATTATCAGTGTTGATAGGAGTATTCTTGAAGTTGAACCCATAATCCAAAAGTTGATTTTGCATCCATAAAACTTGTCCACAACAACTTGCAGCAGCAACATATTCTGCTTCAGTGGATGATGTTGCTGCAATAGTTTGCTTCTTACATTGCCATGAGACTAATCTTCTTCCAAGATACTGGCATCCTCCAGTGGTTGAACTTCTATCATAATTATCACTATATGAAAAAGCTTCCAAGTGAAAAGGTGAATCCTTTGGATACCACAACCCTAACATAGGTTGTTGTTTCAAATAACTAAAAATTCTCTTCACTGCATTCATATGAGAGACCTTAGGTGAGACTTGATATCTTGCACATAAACAGACAACAAACATGATATCAGGCCTAGATGCAGTTAAATACATAAGATAGCCAATCATAGATCTGTACAGCTTGATTTCAACAGGTTGACCATCTTCATCCTTGCCCAATGAGTTGATAGATTTGATAGGTGTAGTGACTGGCTTCATAGCATCAAAATTGAACTTCTTAAGAATGTCAGAGACATACTTATCTTGACTTATGAAAATTCCCTCCTTTGACCCAAAAAGAAAGTTAATTCACCCATAGAACTCATTTGAAATTCATGTTGCATTAGCTGCTCAAACTCCTTCACCATGGACTGTTTTGTAGCTCCAAAGATGATATCATCTACATAAACTTGAACCAGCATGATATCCTTCTTATCTCTCTTGATAAACAAAGTTTTGTCAATAGCTCCCCTCCTGTAACCATGTTGCAATAAGAAAGTAAAGAGCCTTTCATACCAAGCTCTAGGTGCTTGATGAAGGCCATAAAGAGCCTTAACAACTTTGTAGACTTTGTTTGGATGGGCAGGATCCTCAAAACCAAGAGGTTGTTTGACATAGACCTCCTCTATAATAGTACCATAAAGAAAGGCACTTTTGACATCCATTTGATAAACAAGAAAGCCCATATATGATGCAAAATCAAGAAATATTCGAATGGCTTCAATCCTTGCTACAGGAGCAAACACTTCATCATAATCTACTCCTTCTTCTTGTCTGTATCCTTGTGCTACTAGCCGTGCTTTGTTCTTGATAACATTCCCTCTTTCATCTCTCTTTACTCTGAAAACCCATCTTGTACCAATGACTTTCTTTCCATCAGGTAGATCACATTATACCCAAACTTCTTGAAGTTTGAATTGAAGTAGTTCTTCTTGCATGACTTCAACCCAAATCTCTTTAGTTAATGCTTGAGCTACATTCTTGGGTTCTTCTTGAGAGATAAAGCAAGTGAATAAGCATGTTTGGTGATCCTTATGATTCAGCCTGTTCTGTTTGTATACAAAGCTAAGTAAATCATTATGTGGTTTAGAAAAACCTTTAGCTTTGGTTCTTGTAAGCACTCTAGAAGTAGAAGGCCCAATGATTTGACCAGTGGGATGATCTTTGTGAATCCTTAATGTAGGAGTCTGTTGTACTTCAAGATCATCATCCAAATTTGTGAAATCAGCTCCTTCATTGGAATTAGGGAAAATACCTTCATCATCTAATTCATCATCAGTATCTTCTAAACCAGGCATGGTTGGATCATCATCAAAAGTACTGTCAATAGGTGCAGCAGTACTTTGATCCAAAGTACTATGATCAAAAGTACTATGAGGGTGTTCTGTAGACTTACCCTTTTTCTTTTGTTAGGATTTAGTAAATCCAGTTATTAAAGAGTCTGTCACCTCAAGTATATGTAATCGTTAGAAAGCTCGTAGTCGTAGATTATTTAATGTTTAGTAGTATTTAGTTAAGTAACACCGTGGAGGACGGACGGGTCTTTACCCACTGTATGCCTGATCCATAGCCCGTAGGTGGCGTTTTATGTAAGAACTATAAATACTCTCTACCTCCCAAGGTAGAGAGTTGGAGCTCATAATAAGATTTTTCTTTCTCTTACTAAAGTTCCCAACCTCTAACTTTCTCTCTCTAAAACCATATTATACGCCTACTTGTGGTTATGATCTAGTGTGTTTGTGAAATCCAATATGTTACAAATGGTATCAAGAGCCATGGTTTGATCATCTCTTACATATCCTTGGATTTCTAGTGGTTTTTAGATGGTTTTTGAGTTTGAAAACGTTTAGTGGTTTTTGCATCATTTGGTTCATTTCTAGTGTTAAAGTTTGAATTTTGGGTGTACTTTTGTGTTTAGAATCATTGTATGTGCTTGGGTTTTGATTTGGTAAGCTTGAATCACTGTGGTTGAGCTTGTTTTGGATTGAAAAGTGTATTTTTGAAGTTTTTTCTTGGTAGCGACTTGGTTCTCGTAGTGAATTTCATCTTAGCGACTTGCTTCAGTAAAAGGTAGCGAGTTGTAGTGCTTTTTTGGTAGCGACTTGGTCCTAGCGACTTGTCTTTTGAGACAAGCCGAAAAACAGTACACTTAGTGGATTCTCCACTACGGGTAGCGACTTGGTGAAGGTAGCGACTTGCTTTCAATTTTGTTAGCGACTTGTACTTAAGTTTCTTAGCGACTTGGTGTTAGCGACTTGGTCCGTAGCGAGTTGCTATTTAGCGACTTGACGACTTAGCGACTTGGTGCTTAGCGACTTGGTGCTTAGCGACTTGCTGTCAAAATTCGTAGCGACTTGGAACTTAGCGACTTGGTTCAAGGTTTCTTAGCGAATTGGTTGAATTTTTGTTTGTAATACGGTTTTCTCTTGATTTAGTAAAATACCGTGAAAGAATCTATTTCCCGGTTTAATCATAGAGTTATAAAATCCCGTGTAATCTTTAAACATGTCTACCAACGTACCTACAATTATCTCCACTATTGCCGAGGATGTTCAAGCAGCTGGTTCAGATACTCGTCCACCCATGCTTGACAGAACTGACTACGACTCGTGGGCTCAACGAATCAGATTGTACTGTCTTGGAATGGAAAATGGGGTCAACATTCTCAAATCCATTGATGAAGGACCTTATCAGATTGAGACTACAAGAGACTAAATTGATACAGCTGCAGATGGAACAATGATCTATGGAATAGACAGACCAAAGACGTATGATGAGCTCAATGATAAGGAGAAAAAGAGATTCGATGCTGATATCAGGGCTTCTAACATTATACTTCAGGGTCTTCCAAAAGATATCTACAAGCTTATCAATCACAACACTGAAGCCAAGGCAGTATGGGATAATGTCAAGATGCTTCTCTCAGGTTCTGAATTAACCAAGGAAGACAAAGAATCACAACTGTATGATGAGTTTGAGCACTTCAAAATGAAACCAGATGAGAGTGTCTATGAATACTATGTGAGATTCCATAAGCTTGTGAATGACATGAGGAACATCAAAATGACCATGCCAAACATTCAGCTGAACTCAAAGTTTGTGAACAACATGAATCCCGAATGGCATAAGTTTGTCACCGCTGTGAAGCTAACCAAAGGATTGAAGAACACCAACTATGAGCAACTTTATGCATTCCTTCTTCAGAATGAGAGACATGCTATGTTTTAAAAAAGGATTCTTGAACAGTTCAAAACCAACCAGGGAGAAACAAGTTCGTCAAATGACTCTACAACTTTTTACACCAATGTTGGAATTACCACCAAAGCTTTTCAAGTCATACCCATGGGTAATGGTAATTACAAGCTCATCCATGATCCAACATATAAGCCTCCTGACCCAAACACATTCATGGAAAATTTCATCACTCAACTGTCTCTCATGGTTAGTCAAAACATGAACTCTCTCCCACACACCAACAATAATCTCAGAACTGCATCCAATCCCCACAATCAAGCTACTATCAGAGATGGGAAGGTTATGGTGCAACTAGTTCAAGAAAGGCAGTATGAACAGGGAAGAGGTGGAGTTGGTAGAGGATATGTGGCTAATCAGAATCGTGGAAGGAATCCAAATCAGGGTCAAGCTAAGACAATTAAGTGCTACAACTGTGGTGGTGATGGACACATAGCACGGAACTGCACCTCTCCAAAACGCCCTCAAAATGCAGAGTACTTCAAAGACAAGATGTTACTAGTGCAAGCTCAGGATAATGGAGCTGTGTTGGATGAAGAGGAGTTGTTTTTTCTTGCTGAGGGAAATGCAAAGACATATGATGCAGATGTGGATGAGCAACCAATTCAGGAGATAGGTCATAATCATCAGAATGCCTTTCAAGTCGCCGACTGTGATGCATACGACTCAGACGTTGATGATGAACCTACTGCACAGACAATTTTCATGGCTAGCATTTCTCCAATGGTCTATCCAAAGGTCCCCTCACCACATCAAGCTAGTCCATCCAAAGAATCAATCATCTCAGAGGTATTAAAACTATACGATGATGTTGATGAGCAAAAGATACATGATAAAGTACAATCAACTGAAACTTTTGAGTCAGATATTGAAAATATGGGTAATATCAATGTTGTCCCATATGATCAATATGCGAGACAAAGTGAAAGTGAGACTGTACCAAGTAATGCATCTTCTGTAGTCAATGATGACTATGTTTTTGATGAATTCACTGCATGTGCCCCTGATGATTCTATTATCTCTGAACAGAATGCCTATAAATAACAAGTAGCTATTTATGAACAATGTGCTAAGTTTGAGTTAACCACCCGTGAGCAGGAAATGGATGACCAAATGCGTACAACTATTAGAAAAAGTAAGTTTAGAGAAGAAGTATTAAAACAAGTGTTAAACTCCTTACAAGAAAAGCTTTCTAAAACTGCTACGCAAAAACAAGAACTTCAAGAAAATGTTAAAATGCTTAAGCAAGAATTCAGTGCTAAGGAATCAAAACTTTTGAATGATTTTTCTAATCTAAAAACCTTGAAAAACAAGCTTGAAAATAAGTTGTACGTACAAGGGAATACAATTCAGACTGCTCACATGATCACTAAGCATAGAGTTCTCAGTGATAAGCATAGTATCCCCATTATTAAGGAATCTAATCCTGAGTATGGTAAGATAGCAAAAGCTGCTCAAAATGTAATCTATGATGGCAATGAGATTCTTAAACCTAGACAGAAACCTAGTTGCATTAAGTGCACTGAGGAAGATAGAAAACTAGATGATGCATCTAGGGAGAAAATGAATAAGAAGCTTAACGATCCTGCGTGTAAAGAGAATAACATAACAATCAAACCTCATGATTACACTAAGGAAAATTGGATATCCTTGAACATGTTTAAGCCTCAAACTCAATTAACCCCTGAACAGATCTTTTGGAAGAAAGGCATGGATAAGCTAAAAGTTAATGTACTTATTGAAACAAACACTCCCCTTAGGAAAATGCCTGTAGCTACTGTGTATCCTCCAAATACACCAATGCATCTAGTTCCTAGATCTATTGCCACTAATAGCAAGACCTTAATTAGCCTATATGTTGTTTATCAGCTGTTTGTTGATTTTGAGAAAACTTGTAAGAAGAGAATCACACCTACTGGGATAACTGAGGGGGAAAGGGGTTTTGAGCATACTAAAGAATGTTATTTAACTGAGGTCATGCCTTTCTTCAAACAATTTAAAGGTCAATTTGAGAGTCTTCAAAAAGGGATAAATTCAGATATTAAAGAAATGGAAAAGGAATTTGATGCAATGATAGTTGAAGTCAATGATTATGAACAGGAACTCAAATATAATGAAGTTGAAAGAAAGAACTTGCACATCTTAAATGAGAATTTGATCTCGAGTTGTGTTGCTCAAGATGTGTTTTATACTGTTACTAAGCACTCTATTACTGCTTCTCGATTTCATGAATTATCTATTGCATTGAAAGTTTCCCATGATCGTGTCATTGAGCTTGAAAAAAAAAAACTCAGAACTAAGTGAGAAATTGATCAGGATGATCACGATAATTTGGTAAAACATTTTTCTAAACTAGAAGTTGAACATTTTGATTTACAACTAAAATATCAACATCTTAAAGAAAATGTCAAAACCTCAAATATCAAGACATCCTCAGATGTTCCAGAGTTTGATGCAGTTTTTCAGATAAACAAACGTGACGAACAGATTCAAGCTCATTGTAACACGATCAGAAAGTTGAAAGCCCAAATCTCTTAATTAAAGGGTGAAAAGAACAATGTGACTGGCTCCCAAATGCCTCCTCCTTTAGATTCTCATTATTCTCAAACTTTTCATCTTCAAAACCTAGTTAATGCTTTACAAAAAGAAAACGAAAGTTTTCTAGAAGAAAATGAAAAAGTTAAACGACACTTTAAAGAGTTATATGATTCAATGAAAGTCACTCGTGACAAAAACAACGAAAAAATAACGTCTTTACAAAAAGAAATTGAGAATCTGAGGAGTCAGGAGAAAAGGAAACTGCCACTAGTTTTTAATGAGAATGTTGCATCAAAGTCATCCTCAGACTGCAAATATACTGTGACTGTTAAATACATTCCTCCTCATCTTAGGAATAATGAACCTGTGTTTCACAAATATTGTGCTCATCTTAAGGATAGTCTAGAATGTCTCCGTGAGATTGTGGAAGAGGATTTTATAAATAAGCCTCTTGACAGTGAAATTAGGTTTGCGTGCATTCAAGCCAAACGATCTCAAGAACTACTAGAATGTTTAATAGCAACATGTCCTAAATCCTTATATGCAAAAGGAAAAGCTGTGATGCCTTGTTCTATGCCTAGTGCCAAGCATACAAACCATTCCATGTCCACTTTTAAGAAAGTAAACACTAATGTGCCTTCAAGTAGTTCAGATCCCTGCACTTCTAGTTCAAGAATGCAAAAAGTAGCAAAACCAACTAATGTTCCAATTCCCTCTACAGGAGTAAGAAGTGACACCAAAGCAAGCGGGTCAAAGCCTCAAGGCAACACAAAGAATGATAGGACCTTGCATGCTAGGAATGCTCAGTGGAAGAAAGTAGAAGATCACCTTAGGGAGAATTTGAATATGACGAATCGTGTTGATTCTAGTATTAGCTATAAGCGTACTGTAATTAATTCGAATTCTGCTACTATCTGCAAACCATGTACTGATGATTGCTTGAATTCTGTTACTAATCATGAATGTGGTATGCATGATTTGTCTAATGTTGTTAAATGCCCAGTTAAAATTGTTAATATTAAAATTTAAGCTAAGAAGGCAAAAAGGCAAAGGCAAAAGAAAGTTAGAAAACAGTGGAAACCCAGAGGAAGGAAATTTAGTAATATAGGTTATCAATGGATACTTACTGGGCGTAAGGTTAATGAGTTTTGCCCTAAATTTGCTAAGTCAATGCCCACTAGAAAATGGATGCCTACTGGTAGAACTATTCCCTTAAGAAGTGAACATACTTTGAATAGGTCAAATATGGACACTAGCACTGCATCTATTTCTAATGATTCCATTGCTTCTACTTCTAATGTGGGTGTTCCAATCACTGTTACTAACCAAATGGAACCCATTCTTGCATGGGGATCCCAATTATCCAGTTATCCATTCTTGTCTGTGTTCAACTGCGGATCGTTCAAATCGTTCTGTGGTACCTGGACTCAGGCTGTTCCAAGCATATGATTGGAGACCGGTCACGGCTCATGAACTTCGTGAGTAAATTCATCGAAACTGTGAGATTCGGAAATGATCATTTTGGTGCTATTATGGGTTATGGAGATTACGTGGTTGGAAATAGTGTGATTTCCAGGGTATATTATGTTGAAGGTCTTGGACATAATCTATTTTCTGTCAGACAATTCTGTGACTCAGATTTCGAAGTGGCCTTCAGAAAACATACATGCTTTGTTAGAGAACTTGATGGTGTGGAACTACTCAGAGGAACTCGTGGTTCAAACCTATACACCATCTCTATCGAAGATATGATGAAATCTTCACCCATCTGCTTGCTGTCAAAGGCTTCCAAAACTAAGTCATGGCTATGCCACCGTCGTCTCAATCACTTGAACTTTGGTACCATAAACAATCTTTCCAGAAAGGACTTAGTAAGAGGATTACCCAGATTAAAGTATGAAAAAGATCATCTTTGTTCAGCTTGCCAATTGGGAAAAAGCACAAAATATGCCCACAAACCAAAACCCACAAACTCAGTAATGGAAGTTCTTCATACACTTCATGTGGATCTGTGCGGCCCAATGAGAGTGCAAACAATAAATGGGAAGAAATACATTCTAGTAGTTGTTGATGACTACTCTCGATTTACTTGGGTAAAGTTTTTGAGGACAAAGGATGAAACTCCAGATGTCATCATCAAACTTATCAAACAGCTTCAGGTTCGACTCAACAATATTGTTAGAATTGTTCGAACAGACAATGGCACAGAGTTTGTTAACAAAGACTTAATTCAGTTTTATGAAAGTGTTGGAATCAGTCATCAAAGAAGTGTTCCACGAACTCCTCAACAGAACGGTGTAGTTGAAAGACGAAATCGAACTCTTGTGAAAGCCGCAAGAACAATGCTAATTTATTCAAAGGTTCCAATGTTTCTATGGGCTGAAGCCATTGCCACTGCTTGCTACACCAAAAATCGTTCCCTTATTCACACCTCTCATGGAAAAACTCCATATGAACTTATCCATAAACGAAAACCTGATCTATCCTACCTTTGTGTGTTTGGTGCTTTATGTTACCCAACTAATGACGGTCAAGATTTAGGTAAACTAAAAGCTAAAGCGGACATTGGAGTATTTGTGGGTTATGCACCAAACAGAAAAGGATACCGAATCTACACAAGAGAACCCAAAATATCATGGAAACAATTCACGTTACGTTCGATGAGCTGACCGGTTAAATAGCTCCAGGACAATCCAGTTCTGGACCCGCATTTCAACCTTTATCCAGTAGTCCTATCAGTTCTACTCTTATTTCTAATCCCTCACCAACAACTCCGTATGTACCTCCTTCAGAAGATGATTTGAAGAAATTATTTGATCCAATGTTTGATGAAAACTATGAGCCAAGTGCTAATGATATGTCAGTTCCATCAACAGAGGCTGCTTGTATCCCTGTCAATGAAGTTAACCCTTCGGTTTCAATGTCATTAAGTCAAGAAGCGCCTGCTGCTGATCACTCTGTCTCATCAACAAATCATCAATCATCGAGTGTACCCAATGGAAATGTTTCTGCTGTTACAGATGATGGAAACCCTTTTGCTCCTCCAGAAGATGAACCCTTTGAAAACATATTTGCTCCTGAGTCATCATCAGAACCATCTTCTTCAAGAGATATCAACTCTGCTACTTCAGTTCCTCAACAGCAACCACATGATCATCCACTGGACAACATCATTGGAAACCTTTCCCGTCCAGTATCCACATGAAAACAACTTGCAACCGATGCCTTATGGTGCTTCTTCAACTCCGTACTCTCTAAGATCGAACCAAAAGACGTGAAAACTGCCATGAATGAAGAAAGCTGGTTCAATGTCATGCAAGAAGAAATTCATGAGTTTGATCGACTAGATGTATGGGAATTAGTACCTACTCCAGATTGTGCTATGATTATTGCTCTAAAGTGGATCTTCAAAGTGAAACTTGATGAGCATGGTGATGTTTTAAAGAACAAGGCTCGATTGGTTGCAAAAGGATACCGTCAAGAGGAGGGTATTGACTTTGAAGAATCATTTGCTCCAGTTGCTCGTATCGAGGCAATCAGAATCTTCTTGGCTAATGCTGCAAGTAAGAACATGGTAGTCTATCAGATGGATGTAAAGACGGCGTTTCTTAACGGAGATCTTAAAGAAGTCGTTTACGTCAGCCAGCCTGAAGGCTTTATGAATCCAGAGCATCCTACTCACGTCTATCATTTGAAGAAGGTTCTTTACGGGTTGAAGCAAGCTCCAAGGGCATGGTATGATACGCTATCAAATTTTCTTCTATCTACTGGATTCAGCAAAGGAGCAGTTGATCCGACATTGTTCACCAGAAAGTCAGGCAAACATTTAATTCACGTTCAAATATATGTTGATGATATCATTTTTGCCTCGACTGACCCCAATGAATGTGACCATTTTTCAAGTGAAATGGGTTCTAAATTTCAAATGTCAATGATGGGACAAATGTCATTTTTCTTGGGATTACAAATTTCACAAAGTCCCGAAGGCATTTTTATAAATCAATCTAAATATGCAAATGAGATTTTAAAGAAATTTGGATTTGATTCTAGTGACCCTGTTGACACTCCCATGATAGAGCGTACTAAACTGGATGAGGACCACTTAGGGATCATGGTAGACCAAACGAAATACCGTAGTATGATTGGATCCCTGATGTACCTCACAGCCAGTAGACCAGACATTCTGTTCGCTGTTTGCATGTGTGCTAGATATCAGGCTAAGCCTACCAAAAAGCACCTTGGAGCGGTTAAACGGGTCTTTCGATATCTCCAAGGAACCATCAATATGGGACTTTGGTACCCGAAGGACACCGGTATGTCACTAACAGCCTATGCAGATGCTGATCATGCAGGATGTCAAGATACACGACGAAGTACGTCTGGAGGTGCTCAGTTTTTGGGTGATAAGCTTGTGAGTTGGTCTTCAAAGAAGCAAATGAGTACTTCTATTTCCTCTACAGAGGCTGAATACATAGCCATGTCATCTTGTTGTGCTCAAATCCTATGGATGAGATCTCAATTATCTGACTATGGCTTTGAATTCAACAAAATCCCTCTGTACTGTGATAATAAAAGTGCTATTGCTCTCTCATGCAACAACGTACAACACTCAAGAGCAAAGCACATCGACATTCGACATCATTTCATCAGGGAGCAAGTAGAAAACGGTGTGGTGGAACTCTATTTTCTGAGGACTGAATACCAGTTAGCAGACATCTTCACCAAAGCTCTTCCTAGAGAACGTTTTGAGTTTATCCTCCCACGACTTGGTCTAAAGAGTCTACAACCGGAAACACTCAAATGTCTTCAAGAGGAAAACGAGGAGTAAAGGTCTTTCTTCATCTATCTCTTGTAAATAGTTATTTGAAAAACAAAATACAAAATTTCAAAACCTTCAAAAAGCAAATAGAAAAATATAAAACTTTTAAAAATCCATAAAAAATGAAAAATCTTGAAAAATTCCAAAAATATTGTCTTTTTGTCATGTTTTCCTCGATTCGATAATATCTACGGTCTTTGTGCTGTCATTCAAAGAATGACACGGGACTTTAGATGTTGTTCGAATGTTTAAAAAAAAATTTCAAAAAATCAAAAAATATTTTTGGGAGAAAGTGAAAAAAATTGGTTTATTGTCATTTCAGGCAATAACCCGCTTTTCAAAGAAAGAACAGATCCATGCTTTATCTTGTTTTTCAAAACTCATGCTCGGATTCTATAAACAATTACTTACTATCTAATGAAAACTAATTGCTTTGAAAAATAACTCGGACTCTAATTTTGAATATCATCTGGACTCAACGTTTGTCAAAAATATCTATCTCTCAATCAACAACTTATGTCATTGATTGAGGGGGAGAATGATTTCAATTAAATCAAAAAGTTATTTGTCATACAATTGTTTTCAAAAGATAATCATGCATGTTTAATCCATGGAGTTTAAAGTCTCAAAATCCGATCCTTATCAGTGAAAACGTTTTCATAATCAAGTCACAATTCTCCTTAAAAGCTTTCAAAATCAATTTAAATCTACAGAGATCACAAATCTCAAATAATTTGATAATTGTGATCGGGGGAGAATTTGTGATTTAAATTGGTGTTAAACTGATAATTCGGTAAATGGTTTTATAAGGATGTACAAGCTCTCCTTCCCACATGTGCCAAACGACTTCAAATTTTCCATGCACATGTTGAGGGGGAGCATCTATCTTAAACCACAAAGATTTGAAACGTGATCAATTTCTTTCAATGTGCAGTCTTTTCCTAATATGTGCAAAACATCTTCAAATATCTATGCACATATTGAGGGGGAGCAACTATTTTGAAAACCACATTCTTTATATAACTACTCTTAGATGCAAGCCAACCCCTCAAAGATGAAAATTATTTCTATTACAAAATGATGCTTGATGCACATGTTGAGGGGGAGATCTTGTTCTAAAAATATCAAAAACAATTCAGGTAGAAAATGCTTTGATAATATATCACAAGTATCTGGATTGATTTTCAAATGGTTTTCAATTGGTTCCAATGGCAGATGAACAATACCAAATAGACCGACCAATTTTACTTTATGTATGGTGATATAAGGACGATAAGGTTAAGTTTTTGTTCCCATGATCCGCCAGAACCGGAGGGATCTACCCAGGGACAATCCACTAGATAGTGTAGAAGTCCTTAGGTATATTGAAAAAAGGAGAAAAATGAGATATGGGAAGAGTGCAGACTAAGACTGAGCTAGTACTGAAATAAACCCAACAAGATTCTAGTTATGAAGTCTCGGTAAGCACTGAAGGGGTTGAAGAATGAAAAAGAATTGAATGAGAAAAGGGTGAAAATAAATAGCCCTCCAATTATTCAACCTTAGGGCAGATACCGGGTTCAATTCATATGCTACTGGTGGTTACCAAGGTAACATCGGTATTGAAGACAAGACGTCATGGACCCAGTAACGCACTGCACTTCAACTTCCCAAACCACTCAAGTTCCTCTTAAAAGGACTTGTTTCATTCTCACGGGGAACTGACATAATCTATCGAATTTCTCTTAGAGATTGTTGATATTGAAGAAGGAGACCCTCTCCCTAGTCTCCGAAATAGGATCCAAATATGCACAATTGAGTCTAGAGCCACGAGATCATCTATAAATCTCATTAGGACATTGTCTATGTGTCAGGATTTAGTAAATCCTGTTATTAAAGAGTTGGTCACCTCAAGTATATGTAATCGTTAGAAAGCTCGTAGTCGTAGATTATTATAAGTTAAGTAGTATTTAGTTTAAGTATCACCGTGGAGGACGGAAGGGTCTTTACCCACTGTATGCCTGATCCACAGCCCGTAGGTGGCGATTTATGTAAGGACTATAAATACTCTCTACCTCCCAAGGTAGAGAGTTGGATCTCATAATAAGATTTTATTTTCTCTCACTAAGTTCCCAAACCTCTAACTCTTTCTCTCTCTAAAACTTCATCTTATACGCGTATTTGTGTTTATGGTTTAGTGTGTTTGTGAAATCCAATATGTTACAAATGGTATCAAGAGCCATGGTTTGATCATCTCTTACATATCCTTGGATTTCTAGTGGTTTTTAGATGGTTTTTGAGTTTGAAAAAGTTTAGTGGTTTTTGCATCATTTGGTTCATTTGTAGTGTTAAAGTTTGAATTTTGGGTGTACTTTTGTGTTTAGAATCATTGTATGTGCCTGGGTTTTGATTTCGTAAGCTTGAATCACTGTGGTTGAGCTTGTTTTGGATTGAAAAGTGTGTTTTTGAAGTTTTTCTTGGTAGCGACTTGGTTCTCGTAGTGAATTTCATCATAGCGACTTGCTTCAGAAAAAGGTAGCGAGTTGTACTGCTTTTTGGTAGCGACTTAGTCCTAGCGACTTGTCTATTGAGACAAGCCGACAAATAGTACAAGTTAGTGGATTCTCCACTATGGCTAGCGACTTGGTGAGGTTAGCGACTTGCTTCAGAAATTGTTAGCGAGTTGTAGTGTAATTTCTTAGCGACTTGGTGTTAGCGACTTGGACCTTAGCGAGTTGCTCTTTAGCGACTTGACTGTGTAGCGACTTGGTGCTTTAGCGACTTGTGTCCAGCGACTTGGGTTTTAGCGACTTGGTTCACAGGAAATTGAGATCTTAGCGATTTGCTACTTAGCGACTTGGTGCTTAGCGACTTGGTTCAAGAATTCTTAGCGACTTGTTGACTTTTCCCGACAAAACTTCAAACGGCCATAACTTTTGAACCGTAACTCCGTTTTCAGCGTTCTACCCATCAAAATGACCGTGAGAACAAGGAGAATGGCACACCAAATTAACTAGTCAACCCTCGAGGCCTAAATCCGCTCTAAAAAGAATTTATTGAGGTTTTTAAGTTTTTAGACCTGAAAGTCTCCGTAAAAACGTGCATCAACCAATCCAAATCTCAACCAAACAACATTTTAGCATTTCCTACGAACAACCTATAGTCATCCGTCATCTTAACACACTCGACTGGTCATTGCTTAACGGTTTCTTCTTGATTTTATAAAATCCCACGAAAGATTCTATTTCTCGGTTTAAATCATAGATTTTCAAAATTCCGTGCACGTCAACAACATGCCTAAAGTTTTGGATTTAGTTGTATCTAAGATACTCAGTTTATACGACGTGACCAATGAACAAAAGATACCCAACAATGTACTACAGACTATCGTGTTTGAGTCGGATAATGCTAAAATGGAATCTTCGTGCTCAAATTCACAAGAGAAAAAGGTGCACCAGCCACAACCTGTGCAAGTTAATGCAAAGGAACGCTCCATGGAAGCTTCAGATTTACCCAAGATAGAGGTACACCAGCCACAACCTGTGCACGTTAATGCAGAGGAAAGCTGCATGGAAGTTTCTGGTATACCTAACTGTGCATCTTCTACTCAAAATGATGATTATGAGTTGCATGAGTACTCTGCATTTATCCCTGAGGACTCCCTTACCACTAAGCTTAACATATATAAGGATCAAGTTGCCATCTATGAACAGCGTGCTAAATTTGAGCTGACCACATGTGAGCAGGAAATGGATTGTCAAATGCTTACATTAATCAGAAAAAGTAACTTAAGGGAAGAAACATTAAAACAAGAGTTAAATTCCTTACAAGAGAAACTTAATAAAACTGCTAAGCAAAAACAAGAACTTCAAGAAAATGTAAAAGTGCTTAAGCAGGAGTTCAAACAAAAGGAATCAAAACTTTTAAATGATTTTTCCAACCTTAAAACTTTAAAGAACAAACTTGAAAACAAGTTGTATGTACAAGGCAACACCATTCAGACTGCTCACATGATCACTAAGCATGGAGTATTAAGCGATAAGCATAGTACTGGCCTTGTAGAAGAACCCAATCCTGAGTATGGTAAGAAAGCAAAAGCTGCTCAAAAAGTGATCTATGATGGTAATGAAATCCTGAAGCCTAGACAAATGCCTACTTGTTTAGAATGCACTGAAGAAGATAGAGAGTTAGAAGATGCCTCTAGAGAGAAAATGGAAAAGAAACTAAAAGATCCTTGGTGTATAGATCATAATATAACGTTCAAAACTCCAAATTACACTAAGGATAATTGGATTGCCTTAAACAAGTTTAGACCTCAAACTCAGTCAACTCCTGAACAAGTGTTCTGGAAATTAGATATGGAAAAGAAAAAGGCAGATGAACTTGTTGAAAATAATCCTCCCCTTAGGAAATTGCCTCCAACCACTGTGTGTCCTCCAAATACACCAATGCATTTAGTTCCTAGAACTATTGCCACTAATAGCAAAACCTTAATCAGCCTATATGTTGTTTATCAACTATTCGTTGATTTTGAGAAAACATGTAAGAAGAGAATCACACCTATAGGGATAACTGAAGGGGAAAGGGGTTTTGAGCAAAATAAAGAATGTTATTTAACTGAGGTCATGCCTTTCTTTAGACAATTAAAAGGTCAATTTGAAAGTCTTAAAAAGGGGATAAACTCGGATATTAAAGAAATGGAAAAAGAATTTGATGCAATGATTGTTGAAGTCAATGATTATGAACGGGAACTCAAATATAATGAAATTGAAAGGAAGAATCTTCATATCTTAAATGAGAACTTAGTATTGAGTTGTGTGGCTCAAGATGTGTTTTATACTATTACTAAGCTTTCATTTACTGCTTCTCAATTTCATGAAATGTCTGTTGCATTGAAAGTATCCCAGGATCGTGTCATTGAGCTAGAGACATAAAATTCAAAATTGAATGATAAAATCGAAAATGACGATCATGATAACTTGGTCAAACATTATTCTAAATTAGAAGTTGAATATCTTGGTTTACAATTAAAATATCAACATCTGAAAGAAAATGTTAAAACTTCAAATATCAAGACATCTTCGAATGCTCCTGAGTTTGATGCAGTTTTTGAAATCAACAAACGTGATGAATAGATTCGAGCTCATTGCCACATGATCAAAAGATTGAAATTCCAGATTTCACAATTGAAAGATGAAAGGAATGAAGTGACTGGCTCCCGAATACCTCCACCTTTAGATTCTCAGAATTTCCAACTTCAAAACATTATTGATAAATTGCAAAAGGAAAATGAATGTTTTAAAGCTGAAATTTCAAAAGTTAATGATCAAAACAAAGAGTTATGTGATTCATTCAAAGTTAATCATGATAAACACATTGAAAAGGTAACTTCTTTGCTTAACGAGATTGAGAATCTGAAGCGTGAGGTGAAAGGAAAATTTCCAATTCCTAATTGCAAATATTCTGTTCCAAAGGTTCCTGCTTGTGATAAGTATCCTATTTATTTGTTATATATTCCTCCCCCTCTTAGGAATAATGAACTGACACATAAAACATATCTAACACAACTTAAGGATAGTTTAAAGGGCCTCCGTGAGATAGTAGAGGATGATAGATTAGATAAGCCTTTTGATAGTGCAATCACTTATGCCTGTATGGATGCCAAACGATCTCAGGAACTCTTAGAGTATGTAATTGTCACAAGTTTGAAAGCGCGTAATAGGCGAGATAGAATAGTTGCACCTAGTTCTATGCCTAAGGATAAGAATGTGACTCTTAATGTGCCTCTGAAAGCCTCAGAACCCAACACTTCTAGACCAGAAAATCAAATGGCAGTGAAACAAACTAAGGCTCCCATCATCACTTCAATTGATGTTAATATTAACACTAAAGTTAGCGGGTCAAAACCTTGTAGCAATACAAAGAAGGACAGAATTTCGCTGACTAAAAGTGATCATGAGAAGAAAGTGAAAGAACACCATAGGGAAAATAAGTTTGACTTGAACAAAAAGAAATGTGTTGGTTCTAGTATTAGCTCTAAGCTTACTGAAATTAATTCGAAGTCTTATGCTGTCTGCAAAACCTGTAAAGAATGTCTATCTTCTGGTAATCATGATAAATGTGTTGTGTTATTTCTGAGATATAAGAATCATACCCCAGTTAAGAAAGTTTGGAAAGCGAAACAGATTAAGCAATCCTGGAAACCTACAGGGAAGGTTTTTACCAATATAGGATTTCAGTGGAAGCCAACAGGTCGAATATTCACGAATGGCAAACCTTGCCCCTTAACTAAATCCACTATGCCTAGAGTAGTGCCTGTTAAGGTTTGGAAGCCAACTGGTAGAATAATCCCATTAAGCACAAAATGTCCCTCGACTAAGTCTGATGCTTCTACTAGTTCAGCTCCTAGTGACAATGGCATTGCACCTAGGGTTTCTGCTGATTCAAAGATTGTTTGTGCTAACTAAAAGGACCCCATGAGCACGTGGGGATCCAATGTTTCCAATTCTCTGTCTTCGTTTGTTGTCCAAAGCAGGTCGTACAAATCATCCCTTGGTATTTGGATTCGGGCGGCTCTAAACATATAACTGGGCTCTAAACGATGACGTCTGTTCACATCAGTTCAGGCCTCGTACTTCAACATTATGGCATCTGCAGATAACACTTCAGGCCCCGTTCCTCAAAGAAAAGAAAAGTGTACGCCTCAGTGCGCTTTATCTTCAGAAGAAGAGAAATCTTCATTTTTATGACCATTCTCATTGACATTCTTCATCAACAAGCTTCATGTTTTTCCATGCTCATTCAATCCTCAAGTGGATCTCCATTCATTGGTATACATTCTTATTTACTTGATTAATCAAAAATGGCAAACTTCATTTGCAATTTTTGAGGGGGAGAAGAGGGAATATACTACATATTGATGGATATTTGAATAATGGTCATACGACTTAATGTTTGATGACTCTCCTCCAACGCCTAATGTTTCACTCACTAAGGATAAATGGGATTTATTGTTTGGGATTCATTGTTTCAAGATATGTTTGATGAGTATTTCCAACCGCTAGCGAATGTTGATCATCCAAGAAGTACAACTCAGACTACTCAAGAAGCCCAATCTCCAGTTATTCCTTAAGGCGTTGATAATGACTATCAGAATATTGCAGTTGCACTCATGAATAATGATCCGCTCTTTGGTATTACTTTGCCAAATCTTCACGGATTATTGTTGTAATGATCCGCTCTTTGGTATTCCTTTGCCAAATCTTCACGGATTATTGGTCCTCACAATGCGCACGTAATAAATCAACCACATGAACATTAAGGAAAATGACTACCTCATCCGCTCGAAGACATTATTGGTGAATGATTCGTGTAAAGTGAGTGGTGAAAAACACAATATCAACGTATATCAAAATAACCGTAAAAATTCGACAAATTAACCCTTTAGGAAAAAGGATAACTTATCAAATCTTACGGGTGTGATAAAAGTGATACCGGAAAAGTGATTTCCCGGGTCGTGTCCCAACGAGGTGTGAATGGAAGGAATCGTTGAGTTTCGTGATTTGAACTTGAATTGGTTTTTAATGATTTGTTTGAGTTGAATTACGTTTTTTACAAATTATTTAACGGGATGGTAATTAAGGCAAGGGAACCCTAATAAACTAAAAATAAACTATCGCTAAGCCTAAGGAATGATAAAACGAAGCTACACTAAGTCCTAGGGTGCTAAAACGTAAAAATGTAAAAACCGGCAAACAACCCGAGCCATAAACGTAAAAATTTTGCAATTTAAGGGCTAACGGGTGTGAAATTAATTTTCCTACGTCCTAATTGACTAAAAATAATTTTAGAAAAAGACCGGGTATTTTTTTGACTTTCAAATTATTTATTACGAATTAAAAACGATTTTGAACTAATTAAATAATTAAAAATACTAAACGTTTTAAGAAAAATCTGAAAAATTCACAAAAACTACTTTAGATATTACTGATTCTAGGAAAAATAAAAAAGGTGGTGGTTGCTATTGAAAATAAGCAAGAAATAAGCTAAAAATAGCTTATGAGCAAAACTGTTTTTAAAGGTTAAGAGGATTGTTTGTGTAAATTCCAACGAGACAAGTCCCAAGGGCGCGTTGGTTGAGGCGTTGTGTTTGTGGTCGTGTTCTTTGAGCTGAGAGACCAGGGTTCGAATCCCTTGGCTCCCACTTTTTTTTTTTTTGAAATATTTTTTTCTTCTTGGTTTTTTATTGGAACTTGGAGTTGAGAATAAAACAAGTACTTTTGTGAAAAGCCTTTCTTAAGGAAAAACTTAAATAAGCAGTTTACTCAGCTTATTCACAACAGATCTTAAAAGCTTAAACAAACATCCTTTAGCTTTAAAATAAAATGAGCAGACACCAAAACTTCTTTATAAGCTCTAAATTAGCTTCAAATCAATTTGAAAACAGGTTTTATAAATTGCTAAGCTACACACAAGAATCATTTACCTAAGTTAAGCTAACAACTGATTTGAGGAGGGGGTGAAACAGTTGGCATAGACAGTTGAACTAGGAAATCTTAATACTAAGCTAGCCTAAAAAGGATCACTAAGCTTACTCTAAATAAGCACTAATGGAGACTACTTAAGCTAAATCCTAGACTTGTTAACCTAAACAGCTTTTATCCTAACTAACTCTACTAACAACTATTAATTATAAGCTAAAGGAAGGGAATTAAAGTGACCTGCATTCATCAGTTAGCAGGCTGCGAGATAGCCTAAGGGGGTTTGTTTAAGCTTAATTATAAGCTGGAAGGAAGCCCCTTAAAGCAATAAAAAAGCTGCACAAATAAAGTTAAGCTACCAGAGATGTTAGAAATAACAATTAGGGACCAAGTAAAAGCTGTTGGCAACTTTAAATTAAGCTGAGATCAGCTCGAATTGGCCACTGGATTGCTGATACAGAACAGATAGTTGGCCAACCCAGTCACTTTAACCTACTAGCAGCCATGGTAAAAGATTTTTGTGATTTTTTTTTCTTTTGACACAAGTTAAACAAGCTAGTAAACTCACTATTTTTATTTTTTACAAATTTTTATCACATATAAAACTTGACCAAACTACTAAGGAAAATCTGACAAAACTCATTTTTATTTTTATTTTTAAACTAAAGAAAATTTAAAACCTGTGAAAACTTGTAAAACCTTTTTCCAGTTCATTGATCTTGTTTAGAACACTCAAAATATGTTTGACTTCAGTGGTCAAACTGGGTAAAAACTGTTTTCAGACCCATTTAGAGCTTAAACCAAACACTCCCTTAGGGAAGTGTTTCTTTGAAAAATGACTTAAAAAAGAGAAATCTTGGGTATATCTTGGTTGTAAACTGATGATAGACTAATTTAGGACTAAGTAATAAATTAAATAAAGTAAACAACAAATAAGCACTAAGTGCTTATTAATAAGCTGAGACATAAATAACAAAGAAAGATTTTTTTCATTAATTAAAACTGGATATTACAACTGAATTAAAACTAAAACTCTTTTAAAACAAAAATTTCCTAGGTGCCTTATAACTTTGGCATACAAAGTCTATTTATACTAAAAGCTACTTGGGTCTTTCTCAGCTCTTGTGTTTCTTCTGTGAGGGGAAACTAGCCAAGTTCTCCATCTTGTGCTTTCTTGAGACTGATCAAAGCCATTCAACTGTTAGGTATGGATTTTGAATAAATCACAGCCGTCCATGGGGTCTTTTTGACATGGATTTCCACAGTGGCACTTGGGGAAGAGGGATAGTGGGTTTGGGATTTGGGGGTAACTGGGTAATAGAGGGGATTAAGGTTGAGTGTTTTGGGTGATGGGGAAAAGAGGATAAAAGCTTGGTTTTTCTGGGTAGCAGAGAAAGGAAGGAGGAGAGAAAAAAAGGTCGTGGGTGGTTTTTATTTTTGGTGATGGGGTTCAAATGGTAGGGAGGTCAAGTGGTTTTGGACTGGGGGGTCACGGGTTTATTGGCAGGGGGTTCAAGACTGGTTTGGTGGACTTGGTATTAATAACAAGGACCATTTTTGTAATTCACCAAACTTGAGGGACCAAAACTGTAATTTTGAAAGGTTTATTATAAGGACCACTTTTGACAAGTTTGAATTACCAAATGACTAAAAATATTAATTTTCCAATTTAAAGTGTCTAGGGGTAAATTCTATCAATCTTTGAAACTTCAGGGACTAAAGTTGCCATTTTGCAAAACTGAACTTTATAAGGGTAATTTTGACAACTTGAAAATCCCTGAGGGCCTTTTATGAAAAATTACATGTTTTGAATAACCAGGGACTAGATTTTGACAATTATTGCATAAAATACAGTCTAAATATTTTTTCTGTCTTTTTGAGACTTTTCAAAGTGTTTTTGACTGTTTTTGCAGTGCAGATGGAATAAAAATGATGAGTATTTAGACACTCATCAATCCCCCACACTAAACTATTGCTAGTCCCTAGCAATCTTTTGAGAAAACTTAATGGATTTGAATCTCTTTACCAAAAGCCATTACTTCTGGAGTAGCCAATTGTTTGAGTTCAAGTAAGAACCTTGGTACAATGATAACCAAATGATTTTGAGCAAATCACCAGCTTTCAACGGTTTTGATTTGTATTTACTAGAAGCCGTTTGCTTCTGGACTAGCCAACTCATAGATAAAATATCTTTGGTGAGTCGATTACCAATTATGGTTTTCCAACTGCCTTTACCACAAGCCATAAACTTGCGGGCTAGCCAACTCTTCACTAATTAAAGATATGGTGAGCTGAACACCATACAATTTTGGGCAAATTGCAAGCCGTCAACGGATTTGAGATATCTTTACCAAGAGCCGTTTGCTCTTGGATTAGCCAATCCTTTTGTTTATTAGACATGGCGGACTGATAACCGTAAGCTGAGTAAGTGCAAAACACTTACTCCAAAAAATATTTTGGCCAAAAATGGGGGAATAAGATGGTAATACATATGATAAAATTCGTGAGAATTCCCCCCCACACTAGAAATGAATATTGCCCTCAATATTCAAAGTACCGGCGGTTATGCCGAAACATAGAACGTAAAAGGGAAATACTACGGCCATTATTTGATTTTTTTTTTTAGAAAACTTTATATACAACAGCGGGGGGAAACTCCCCCACACTAGGGTGGTAGAAAGTAGAAAGAAGTCAGAAATACGGGTGAAAACCCATATAGTGTGCTACTGTTTTTGATTCCCGAGTCGCTAGCTTGACTCGACCCCGTATTCATTTGTTCTTGGGGAAGCAACGTGGAAAACCAATCTCGATCGAACTTTCGTTCACAGTGTTAATAAACATATGAACATTAGAAAGTTCCACACCGACGAGATACAACCGCGGTATTGTTAATAGTAGAAACTATAAAGGATGATACCGGGGTCAAAATTTTCCAGAAAAAGGATGTCCTCCTCCGAATCAAAGTAAGTATTATCAATTCCTGTTGGAATCGACTCATCACTAAGAAAGGCATCGACTTCATTCCAAAAGTTGTCATCTTCCTCATCCGGAGTGAGAGAAGGGATGGAAGAGTCGGAAATAATAAGACTAGGGGATGATGGATCATTTTTGAGCAATTCTTCAATGGGAAGAATGTCTCCCATTGGATCACAAACATCATCATCCAATCCAGATGAAACTGAAGAGAGTTTGGTTTCATTCATAGAGTTAACAAACTCAATACGATAAACTGATTTCGGAGGTGGGAAAAGTGGTGTGCTCTTAGAGCTAGCAATTTCCACCACTTCCGATAAAGTCTCCGATTCTAGATCATCATCATCAAGAACACTCTTGACTTCCTTGGTACAACTTTCAAACCATTTGTTTGAACCAGAGTTGATTTTCAAAGCTTTTAGCTCAGCACGTTTTTGGTGACTCCTCTTAACCGTGAAATTTGAGAGTGTTGCATTGATTCTTTCAGATTTTTGATCAATTGTGGCAACACTATGTTTGTATAGAGGTTTGGAGTTCTGGTTGATATTAAACGTGAGTTCTTCGTTGTCAACCCGTATGGTCAACTCTTCAGCAAATACATCAATTAGAGCACGGCTCGTTCTCAAGAAAGCTCTCCCTAAGATGAGGGGAACTCTAGGATCTGCATCAAAGTCTACTACAACAAAGTCAGTAGGAAAGTGAAACTTTCCTACTTTCACCACGACATCCTCGGCTATCCCAAGTGGACGAGTTTTGGTACGGTCCGCTAGCTCGAGTGTCATACAAGTGGATGTAAGTTTAGGAAGAGACAGTTTCTTCCATACTGAGAGTGGCATGAGGTTAATGCTTGCGCCAAGATCGGCCAAGGCGGAGCATTGAACCATCCCCAAGAAATCACACGGGATTAAAAACCTGCCGGGGTCTTCAAACTTTTTGGGAAGCTTCTTGAGAAGGACCACTGAGCATTGCTCATTGAGAGGGGTTTTAGCCATCTCAGATAACTTATCTTTGTTGCTCAGTAAGCCTTTAAGCGTGGATGCAAATTTGGGCATTAGAACGAGAGCATCAACGAAGCTTATATCAAAGTGCAGTTCATGGAAAATTTGGAAATTTTTTTCCATTTGCTCTTTGGTTTTGTCTTTGAGCTTCTCATCATGCAATCTTGATGGGTAAGGAAGCTGACTAGACTTTTGAGCCGGGACGGAAGTCATTTCTGGCTCAGAATTTGTCTTTGGAACTTCGGGTTCCGGACTTAAAGCTTGGACTACCGAAGGTGGGACGTGTGCGGTACGTCGTGGGCTTGAGAAATGCACCTTGTCCGTTGTATCCTTGGTAACTTGACTCATTGCTCCTGGTGGAGGAGGCATTGGAGTCGAAGGTCCATTGTGCGTCTTACCACTACGAGTGGTGACGGCTTTTAACTCGGCATTTGGATTTGGAACTGTATTGCTTGGGAGTCCTCCAGAAGATGACGAAGCTTTGTTCATATTCATGTTCATGAAACTGCTCATCATATTCTTCAACTCATCTGTCTGCCGAGACATTATGGTATCAATTTCCTTTTTTAGCTCAACTCTCATGTTATTGATCTGAGTTTGCATTGAACGTATGCTTGACTCAGTAATTTTCATGAAGTCATTTGGTATGGGAGCTTGAGAAGGTTGTTGATAACTTTGCTGATTTGGAGCTTGATATGGTTGGTTGAAATTGTTCCGGTTCTGATTGAAATTTTGAGAGTTATTGAAGTTTTGTCCTTGATTCGGAACAAAGCGATTTTGATTGCCATGGTTTTGCACAGGAGGAAAACCAGGTGGTGTCATACTGCTAGGTGCACGGTAGTGAGGATCAGCTTGTGGTCGGTATTGATTGTGGTTTACAGAAGCTACGGGAGCTTGGTAAAAAGAAGCATCGGTTGCTTGACAATCATAATACGCGTGTGGACCACTACAAGTTTCACACACTTTGTTCACGGCTTTGATTGGTTCCGGTTTATGAATTTCGCTTTTGATTTCCTTTACCTCTTTCATCATACAACGGATGACGTCCGTTAGAGCGGCTAACGGAGCGGCTAACTCGGAAGAGTTACCGGATGAAGAAGCAGGTGTGTTCGGAATATTGACTTTGTTGCGAGAAATAGGAACTTTTGATTTTTTCTCGCAAATCTCAATCACATCTTTAGGCTTACGATTCAAGATATTGCCACCGGCGGCTGCGTTCAAAGAATCTTGATCGTTACCGTTCAACCCATTATAAAAGATATTAACTTGCTGAAGCTCCGTGAATTCATGATGGGGGCATTTCCTGAGGAGATATTTGAATCTCTCCCATGCCTCTCCAAAGTTTTCATCGAAATTTTGACGAAATCCAGAAATTTCATTTTTAAGATTAGTCGTTGATGAGTGTCTAAATACTCATCATTTTTATACTGTTAGAATGCCAAAAACATCTGAAAACACTCAGAAACACATCAAAATGATAAAAATATCACAAACAAGTGTTTTATATGTTTTAAATGCAAAAACATCAAAATCTGGTGAAAAACGTATCAAGTTTGCATAATTGGCAGTTTTAGTCCCCCAAGTTTCAAAAGTAGTCAAAATCAGTCCCTGGTAATTCAAAAACTTGTAAAATATCATTTTAGGTCCATGAGATTCAAAAGTTGTCAAAACAAACCTTTAAAGTTTAAAAATCACAAAATGACAACTTTAGTCCTTCAACTTTGGAAAAATGTCAAAAATAGTCCTTGGTTAATTTAAAAAGTGAAAATTATCAACTTTTAACCTTGTTCTATTTATAAATGACAAAAATGGTCCTTATGATAAACTTTGGAGAAAATTACAATATTGGTCCCTCAAGTTTCTAAATTGGCAGTTTTAGTCCCTGGATCTACAAAAATGGAAATTATCAATATAAGTCCTTGTACTATTCTTACTTGGCAGGTTTGACCCTTGTGAGAGCTTTGTAAACTTGTCAAAGTCAGTCCTTGAAGAATTGGCAAATTACACTAATGGTCCTTGTTGTTAAACTAAACCAAACGGACCCTCTATTATAACTAAGCCCAATCCAACCCAAAACCAATACCCAGGCCCAACATTTAAACCCGAAATTTAAACAGATAAACCGCCATCCCTGTTCACCTCCTTCACCCACCTCTGTAACCCAAAACCACCATGGTTTTCTCACCTCCACCTCACCCTTTCCACCTCATTCAACTTTCCAGCTCAACCCCCCTCCTCTCATTAGCCTACCAAGCATTAAATGCTTCCTCACCACTTTAACCCCTAAACCTCACCTCATCCCCTGTTTTTGCTGCAAAAATAACCCCTAAACCCATTCCTACTTCCCAACTTGTCCCCTACACCTCTACTATACTCCAAATTTCTTTAATTGGTTTAAAACTGTCTCAAGCAACCTTATCTCAATTTTGGCGCCAAAATCCAATTTGATGGCTGTGATCACTTTGACTGAATCAATGGCTGAGAATGTTGATGGGATATGATCAGAGACATGTGGGGAGTAAAGAAAAGCTATAAAGAAAGCAGAAGAGGCAATGGAGAAGTAATCTAGAGTAATTTTTAATTATTAATGTCGTTTTTAGTTTAAGTTGTAATTTCAGTATTTGTTTAAGCTTTAAGCTTTGTGTTTCAAGTTATTTAAGTGAAATAAAACTTTTGTTAACATAAAATTTCCAGTTTCAAGTTTTATCTCAAGATATGCAATTTTCTTATTATCCAAAAATATCAATATAATGAAATGTTGTTAGCATCTGTTAGTTTGGACTCATAAGCCCACATAAGCTCCTTATAAAGCTTATTAAAGCTTTTAGATACCTTAAAAGCAGTATTAGTAGCCAAAACCAAAAATTCACAAAAATATCAAGAAAATAAAGAAAAAATAAAAATCAATGGTGAAACCTGATGAATGCTTGGAGCAGGGTATATTTTGGATTGCCCTAGGTTAGATGCTTCTTGGGAAGCTATAGGAATTGGTTACAGTCCTTGGTTCTCAGCTTTTACTTGGAATCTCATTTGTAAGCAGTTTGATCATTTTGGCATTTCAATATTAGAGTTGTTCTTTAACTTAAATTCCTGTTTGTTTATGTTTATTGGTCATATTTAATCACAACTAATCAATAAAATAGATAGGTTGTTCTTTTAAATCTGTATTTAGAAAAAAATCTCATTTTGACAGTCAAAATAGTATAATCATCAATCTTGTGATTTATGTTGTTAGTATTGTTATTTTATGTTTATTCAGTCTTATTACATGATATTACAAGCTTCTTCATTAATTACATGGTCTTAATCTACAAGTTGCTTTGTAAAGTTCCAAAACAGTCCTTTGAAAGGGTGTTTGGATAAGCCTGTTTAACTGAGTTCAAAGAGTGATTGTGTATTTGCCTTTACTTGTTTCAAGTCTCATTAGTACCTAATAACTAATCTCAGCATTGAAAACCAGTTCTTCTTTGATCAAAAGTCAAAATAGATTTTAAACCCATATTATATCTTGTCTGTTTGATTTTCTTGATCAATGATCATTATTCCATGTTCATTAGTTGTTAGCATAGCTTAATCTAGTCTTAATATAACTTAATACATCTTAATCAGTCCATAGAATCAGTTTAAATCTCATAATAGTCAACTGCTTCTTTTTCTCAAAAAGTCAAAAAGGTGCTCTGTGCACAGTTGTGGTACCCTAGTTCACAAGCTCTTAGGGAGCTTATCAGTTAGCTTAAGTCTGTGTATTTTATCATTTTGAGAAGCTCACCTAGCTGTCTCAAGATTACAAGCTTAAATTTTCAATTTGCAGCTTATTTAATAAGCCTGCAAGTGCTTATTTGTTTTGTCCAAAACTCAGCATTCACTGAGTATTGACTCAGTGGTTTTTCCATTTTTTCAAAAGCTTCTCACAAGCTCATTATTGAAATCCAAACTTTGTAATTTAGTTTTTTAGAGAGCTTAACTGGTCAACTATCTTATTCCAGTTTTTATTTTTAGTTTCTAGCTTATCTAAGTGCTTAAAATCAAGTTCAAAAGTGCCTAGTGATTCATAACACTGCCCTGTGCACCAGTTGATAAAAGTGCTTATTTGAGTCAGTTTTTGTGCTTATTCCTAGCTTATTTGCATTTTCAGCTGTTATACTAGCTTATTATCAGTATTTAACTCATTTCCAATTCTCACTTTGCTTATTTTAAGCTTAAAAGCCATTTTGGCTTACTCTTTAGCTTATTTCCATTTTGTTGCTACTGTTGAGAAAATAAGCTCATACTGAGCTTATTAATCTGTTTCATAAAAAGTTGTAGTTATTAAAAGTGCTTAATTTCTTGTGCTTAACAAGTTTGTGAAGAAAAAGTCCAAAAATAAAAAGTTGCAAAAAAGTGCCACTGCTGGGATTTGATCTCTGGCCACCCAGCTCACCACACCACACACGCACCAACTGCCCTAGGGACTTTTTCAGTTCTTATTCACACTATTTAATACTTACCCCTTTTGTGTCCAAATAAGCTTATACGAGCTTAATTGCTTATTTACAGCTTATTCAGTCTAGCTTTTTCAGTTTTTGTATTTTTTATAAATTTGTATTAGTATTAAGTATTTTATAAAAAAAGTTTCAGATTTTTCTCATTAGTTTTAGTATTTTTTAACATTTAATTAGTGTAAAATCTTATTTAATTCATAATAAAAAATATAATAATCAGAAAAATATAATTCTTTTTCCTAAAATTTTCTTTTATCAAATAGTACGTAAGAAAATTAGTTTTACACTCTTAGGCCTTTTATTTCAATAATTTTACGTTTTATCTTGCGCTCCAGCGCCATTTTCGTAAATAACGTTCGTTTTCAGTTTAAGTAACGTTTTTAGATATTTTGAGTTTACGTTTTAGTTAAAATAGTTTATTTAAGTTATTTTGTTTTATAAAATAAACGTTCATCGATCTGTAAAAATAGTGATAGCGTTTATTTAATAGATTTTAACTTTTTAATTTTCTTAATTTGCATTTAAGTCGCTGTAATTTATAAATCTTTTCTTTAGGTAATTATCCATCCAAAACCTTACTGATCACTATCCTTAGTGATCATTCTACCATCTGATCAAGTGTTTATACACCAATTCATCCTCCGTGGGACTTAACGACCCAGGAATCCACTGTACTCCTCTGATCTTAATTGCATTAGTGTTTGAGCAGTTTTAAGTCTGTTACGGTTAGCCATTCACAAGTGGTTAGCTTGTGTGATTAGACTTGACTGTTTAGCACCGATCAAATTTTGGCGCCGCTGCCGGGGAGGCTGTAAGCGTGTTTCTAGCATTATCAGACCCGTACTTGCACATATACCACAGTTTGTAAAAAGTTTTCTGTAAAGTTAATATAAATCAAAAAGTTCATTAACACTTTTCCTAAAGTGTTAAAAACCCAAAAACAATATAAAACAACAAAACAATCGTAACGTTTTCTAGTTTGTGTTTCTTTTAAGGTGATTCTTAAAGAGATACGATTTGGTTAAACGGGACGATACCAAAAATATTGTCAAAAGTTTTTAAACCCATCAGCACAAATCATACCTACGTCTTTTCAGTGGTACTTAAATTATACATAAAAATCAACCACCGCAAATCAAGGCAGTGCACTACCTAACTGGGGGTGCGACCATAATAAGTTCCCGAACCACAGATTTAAAACTTGCCTTTGTGTCACTTGTGATTTGGTGTACCTTTTTCAAAGAAGCCAGTTCATTTGTGATTATTGGTTAAGTTCACTTGTGTTTTGCCTCATTTGTTTTGAAAAATTGATTTTTATACTTAGTGCATGCGCACTCGTTCTTCTAGTTCTACAAGTCCACTTTCAGAACTTGGAAACATTCCTCGTAGACGTAGAGGACGTTCAGCTCCTTCAGCCGTGACTGAGGAACGTCTACCACCACCACCACCTGTCGAAATGGCAGAAGACAAACCTATGAATGAGCTTCTCCAAGCACCCATCGAGGGTTACGGAGATGCCATTGTTGTCCCAGCCATTGTGGCTGATACCTTCGAGCTCAAAACCGGGTTGCTTAATCTGGTAACCCAAAGCCATATCTATGGTTTTGAGCGGGATGATCCTCATGCACACATTCGATGGTTTAACAAGATAGCATCTACCATCAAGTACAAGAATGTCCCACACGAAGCTATCAAGCTTCTTCTGTTCCCATTTTCTCTAGAGGGACAAGCCCGGAATTGGCTTGAGAAACAACCCCCTCATTCCATTGAGACATGGGAAGATCTAGTTACCAAGTTTGTTAACGAGTTCTATCCTCCATCCCGAACCACAAGTCTTAAGAATGAGATAATGAAATTTTCTCAGAGATTTGATGAATCATTCGGGTAGGCATGGGATCGTTACAAAGAATTGCTCCGCAAGTGTCCACATCATGGTTTTACCGAGTTAATGCAAATGGATACTTTCTATAATGGTCTGAGACAAGCTGACCAAGACTCTTTGAATGCCTCCGCGGGAGGTAATTTCCTTAGCAAAACCACCAAAGAAGCCTTACAAATCATTGAAAACAAGTCCCAGGTCCGCTCTTTCCGCACCAAGACATATCAGAATCAGTCTAATGCAGGACCTTCTACTTCATCTCCTGTGAGTACATCTAGCACCGATGCTAAGATTGATAAACTCACGGACATTGTTCAGGCTTTGGTTCTTGCTAACCAAAAGAAAGTCACTTTCACTCAAACACCATCACATGGTGAAGTGAAGAAAGTTGAATTTTGTGTTACTTGTGGTGGTCCTCATGCATACTACAACTGTACTGCCACCGATGGTAGTCCGTTTGAAGCAAATGCTATAGCCGGTACTTCAAATCAAGGAGGTAATCAATATCGTCCTCAAAATGATCCAAGTTACCGTGCTAACACTTATCAGGCACCACCCGGTTTTAACCAGAATCTTAACCGGAATCAGAATCAACCTAGAATGAACCAAGGTTATCAAAACCAAGGTAATTTCTATCCTGGACCCAATCAAGGTTTCCAACAACAAGGGAACCTTTATCAAAACAATTTCAATCGAGGGAATCAATTTCATGGGAATGTGAATCCTAATCAAGGGAATTTTCAACAACAAGGTCATAATCAAAACATCCGACCTCAAAATTTCCCTCCTAATCCACCTCCCATCATTACTCCTCCAGGACCATCATCTGATGAGTTACTGAAGCAGTTTATGAAATCCCAAGATGAAATGAACATGTTGTTGGTCAGTCAGATTGCTGATCTCAAAAAGTCTTTAAATGATCAACCCTCGGGCTCAGGAAAACTTCCGAGCAACACGATCGCTAACCCGAGGGGCGATGCTAAGGCGATCACGACCAGAAGTGGTGTTTCATACAATGGACCCGCTATTCCTACTACCTCTTCTTCTTCTTCTCTTCCAAAGGTAGTGGAAAGTGAACCTCCGACTCACAATGGACCTACGACTCCAATGCCCCCTCCTCCTGTGGCAATGAGTCAAGTTACCAAGGAAACAACGGACAAGGTGCATTATTCAAGTCCACGTAGTACCGCACAAGTCCTACCTTCGGTAGTCCAACCTCAAGTTGTCCAGAAACCCAAGTCTAATCCAGGAGTTGTTTTTGAACCACCTGTTGCTCCCGTTGAAAATATCAAATCCAAATCTTCTATTCCTTATCCATCACGTTTGAATGAGCAAAAGCTCCGTGAAAAAGCTAGTCATCAAATGGACAAATTTTTCCAAATTTTCCAAGAGTTACATTTTGACATAAGCTTTGCGGATGCTATCATGCTGATGCCCAAGTTTGCATCAACTCTCAAACACATGTTAAGCAACAAGGAAAAGCTGTTTGAAATGGCTAAAACTCCTCTAAACGAGAACTGCTCAGCAGTTATTCTGAAGAAGCTTCCAGAAAAGCTTGGAGACCCTGGAAAATTTCTCTTACCTTGTGTATTTCCAGGAATGGTTGAATGCTTTGCCCTAGCAGATCTTGGTGCAAGCATTAATCTTATGCCTTATTCAGTTTGGAAGAAACTTTCTCTTCCGGAACTCACTCCTACGTGCATGACTCTCGAGCTTGCAGATCGTACAATATCCCGTCCTCTTGGCATTGCCGAGGACGTATTTGTGAAAGTAGGAAAGTTCCATTTTCCAGCTGACTTCGTGGTTGTTGATTTTGATGCCGATCATCGGGTTCCTCTCATTGTTGGTCGAGGATTCCTGAGAACGGGCCGTGCTCTCATAGATGTATTTGAGCAAGAAATCACATTACGTGTTGGTAATGAAGCTGTCACTTTTAACCTTGATCAGACTTCGAGGTACTCTGCAAACTATGATTCTGAGTCGGTTAACCGAATAGATATCATTGATGTTGCTTCAGAAGAGTACTCTCAAGAAGTTCTTGGTTATGATCATAATTCTTCGAGTGATAATCTCACTCATTCATCTCAACCTATCATCGCCAATTCTACTCTTTCTCTCACCCCATTTGAGGAAAGTGACTTCATCTTAGAAGAGATTGAAGCTTACTTATCTAGTGATTATGTTCCATGGGAAATTGATCACGCTCCCATCGACATTGAGGGGGACATACTTCTCATTGAGAAGTTGCTTAATGATGATCCATCATCATCATCACTCCCTCCCGTCGAACTTCATAACAAGGAAATCAAGTCAGTTGAGAAAACTGAAGAATTTCCTGAGGTTGAGCTTAAGGACTTACCACCTCATCTCGAGTATGCATTTCTTGAAGGTGATGATAAATTACCAGTCATTATTGCTAGAGATTTGAGTAAAGATGAAAAAGCTGCTCTCATAAAAATCTTGAAGTCACACAAGCAAGCAATTGCTTGGAAACTCTCCGACATTAAGGGTATCAACCCTGAGTTCTGTACTCACAAAATCTTGATGGAGGATGACTTTAAGCCAGCAGTTCAACATCAGAGAAGAGTGAATCCAAAAATCCATGATGTTATCAAACAGGAGGTTATCAAACTTCTTGATGCAGGATTGATTTACCCAATCTCAGATAGTCCTTGGGTTAGCCCAATTCATTGTGTTCCTAAAAAGGGTGGCATAACTGTTGTCACAAATGAAGATAACGAGTTAATTCCAACTCGTCTGGTTACGGGATGGCGTGTTTGCATTGACTATCGTAAGTTGAATGACGCCACTCGTAAAGACCATTTTCCTCTGCCCTTTATGGACCAGATGCTTGAGAGATTAGCAGGAAATGAATACTATTGTTTCCTTGATGGTTTCTCGGGGTACTTTCAGATTCCCATTGATCCAAAGGATCAAGATAAAACCACATTCACCTGCCCATACGGAACTTTTGCCTATAGACGTATGCCTTTTGGCCTATGTAATGCTCCTGGCACGTTCCAACGATGTATGATGGCCATTTTCCACGACATGATCGGGGAAACAATGGAGGTGTTTATGGATGACTTCTCGGTCATTGGGGATTCTTTTCAAACATGTCTCTCCCATCTAGATAAAATGCTCAAACGGTGTGAAGACACCAATCTTTGTCTAAAATGGGAGAAAAGCCACTTTATGGTCAAAGAAGGCATAGTCCTTGGCCATAAGATTTCCAAGAACGGTATTGTGGTAGATAGAGCAAAAGTCGATGTTATTGCTAAACTACCTCATCCTACTACCATTAAAGGTATTAGGAGTTTTTTAGGTCATGCCGGTTTCTATCGTAGATTCATTCAAGATTTTTCCAAAATCGCCCGGCCAATGACCCATCTTCTTGAAAAGGATGCTCCTTTTATCTTCTCACCCGAGTGCATCGTAGCTTTTGAAACATTGAAGAAAAATCTTACTGAAGCACCCATTCTCGTTGCTCCCGACTGGGACTTGCCTTTTGAGCTTATGTGCGATGCAAGTGATTTTGCTATCGGCGCAGTCTTAGGGCAACGTAGAAATAAGCATTTTCAGCCAATTCACTACGCAAGTAAGACTATGACTGAAGCTCAAACTCATTACACCACCACAGAAAAAGAGCTATTAGCCGTGGTGTATGCATTTGAGAAGTTTCGGCCGTACCTAATCCTGACCAAATGTGTAGTGTATACGGATCACTCGGCTCTCAAATATCTCTTTGCAAAACAAGATGCAAAGCCGAGATTGCTCCGTTGGGTTCTCCTCCTCCAAGAATTTGATATCATCATACGTGATAAAAAAGGAGCTGAGAACTTGGCTGCTGATCATCTGTCCAGATTAGAAAACCCTCACCAAGATGTTTTCGAGAAAAAGGAAATAAATGAAACATTTCCTCTCGAGACACTCAATGCGGTTTCTTTTCGTGGAAACTCTTCTACCCCATGGTTTGCTGACTTTGCAAATTACCATGCGGGTAACTTCATTATGAAAGGGATGTCGACCCAGCAGAAGAACAAATTCTTCAAGGATGTTAAACACTATTTCTGGGACGACCCTTTCTTATTCAAAATCTGTGCGGATCAAGTCATCCGACGGTGTGTTTATGGACAAGAAGCTCTTGACATTCTCAAAGCTTGCCATGCTGGACCCCCCGGGGGCCATCATAGTCCAAACTACACCGCCAAAAAGGTGTTTGATTCCGGGTTTTATTGGCCCGCAATATATAAAGATGCCCACGAATTCGTCAAAACCTGTGACGCGTGTCAACGTCATGGAAACATATCTCAAAGAAATGAAATGCCACAAAATGCCATTCAAGTTTGTGAGATATTTGACATCTGGGGTATTGACTTTATGGGGCCATTTCCATCTTCTCGTGGTAACAAGTACATACTCGTAGCTGTTGACTATCTGTCAAAATGGGTTGAAGCGAAAGCTTTACCTACAAATGATGCCCGAGTAGTTGTGAAATTTTTGAAAGCTCTCTTTGCCAGGTTTGGAACTCCTCGTGCAATAATCAGTGATCGTGGTACACATTTTTGTAATGACCAATTTGATCGTGTCATGCAAAAGTATGGTGTTACCCACCGTCTATCTACTGCATACCACCCCCAAACAAGTGGGCAGGTGGAAGTTTCAAACCGTGGTATTAAAAGAATACTTGAAAGGACAGTAGGTGAAAATCGTGCATCCTGGTCGGATAAACTGGATGACGCACTCTGGGCCTTTCGTACAGCTTACAAAACACCAATTGGGTGTACTCCATACAAGCTAGTGTACGGAAAGGCATGTCATCTTCCAATTGAACTAGAGCACAAGGCTTACTGGGCCTTAAAATATGCAAACTTCGATATACAGACAGCCGGTGATCACAGAAAAATTCAAATGAATGAACTAAATGAACTTCGTGATCAAGCTTACGAGAACTCTTTGATCTATAAACAAAAGACAAAGAAGATCCATGACTCCAAAATCAAGAACCGCGTTTTCAACGTTGGTGATCGAGTCCTTCTTTTTAATTCTAGATTGAAGATTTTCTCGGGAAAGCTTAAGTCCCGCTGGTCTGGTCCATTTACCATTACTAAGGTTTATCCTTATGGTACCATTGAGTTATCTCAACCTGATGGTCCTAATTTTAAAGTAAATGGTCATCGATTAAAGCATTACTTTGGAGAGGACATTCCCCCTGTGGTTGTCCCGGATCTACAAACATTCCCCATGAACCAATGAATGCGGGGATCGAGTCAAGCTAGTGACTCGGGAATCAAAAACAGTAGCACACACAATATGGGTTTTCACCCATGTTTCTGTCTTCTTACCCCCTTTCTACCACCCTAGTGTGGGGGAGGTGCCCCACGCTGTTGTATATTCTAATCATGTTCTGCAAAAAAAAAAAAAAAAAAAAAAAAAAAAAAAAACAAAATGTGTATATATCAAAAACAAAATAATGGCCGTAGTATTTCCCTTTTGTGTTCTATGTTTCGGCATAACCGCCGGTACTTTGAATATTGAGGGCAATATTCATTTCTAAGTGTGGGGGGGAATTCTCACGAATTTCATCATGTAATTATTCCACCCAATTCCCCCGTTTTTGGCCAAAATTTTTTTTTGGAGTAAGTGTTTTTCACTTACTCAGCAAATGGTAATCAGTCCACCATGTCTAACCCACATAAGGATTGGCTAATCCAGGAGCAAACGGCTCTTGGTAAAGATATCTCAAATCCGTTAATGGCTTGCAATTTGCCTAAAATTGTATGGTGTTCAGCTCACCATATCTTTAAACTAGTGAAAAGTTGGCTAGCCCGCAAGTTTATGGCTTGTGGTAAAGGCAGTGGAAAATCCATAATTGGTATTCAGCTCACCAAAGATAATATTGATAATTTATCTAAGAGTTGGCTAGTCCAGAAGGGTACGGCTTCTGGTAAAGACAAATCAAATCCGTTGAAAGCTTATGATTTGCTCAAAATCATTTGGTTATCATTGTACCAAGGTTCTTACTTGAACTGAAACAATTGGCTACTCCAGAAGTAATGGCTTTTGGTAAAGAGATTAAAATCCATTATGTTTTCTCAAATCATTGCTAGGGACTAGCAATATCTTAGTGTGGGGGATTGATGAGTGTCTAAATACTCATCATTTTTATACTGTTAGAATGCCAAAAACATCTGAAAACACTCAGAAACACATCAAAATGATAAAAATATCACAAACAAGTGTTTTATATGTTTTAAATGCAAAAACATCAAAATCTGGTGAAAAACGTATCAAGTTTGCATAATTGGCAGTTTTAGTCCCCCAAGTTTCAAAAGTTGTCAAAATCAGTCCCTGGTAATTCAAAAACTTGTAAAATATCATTTTAGGTCCATGAGATTCAAAAGTTGTCAAAACAAACCTTTAAAGTTTAAAAATCACAAATGACAACTTTAGTCCTTCAACTTTGGAAAAATGTCAAAAATAGTCCTTGGTTAATTTAAAAAGTGAAAATTATCAACTTTTAACCTTGTTCTATTTATAAATGACAAAAATGGTCCTTATGATAAACTTTGGAGAAAATTACAATATTGGTCCCTCAAGTTTCTAAATTGGCAGTTTTAGTCCCTGGATCTACAAAAATGGAAATTATCAATATAGGTCCTTGTACTATTCTTACTTGGCAGGTTTGACCCTTGTGAGAGCTTTGTAAACTTGTCAAAGTCAGTCCTTGAAGAATTGGCAAATTACACTAATGGTCCTTGTTGTTAAACTAAACCAAACGGACCCTCTATTATAACTAAGCCCAATCCAACCCAAAACCAATACCCAGGCCCAACATTTAAACCCGAAATTTAAACAGATAAACCGCCATCCCTGTTCACCTCCTTCACCCACCTCTGTAACCCAAAACCACCATGGTTTTCTCACCTCCACCTCACCCTTTCCACCTCATTCAACTTTCCAGCTCAACCCCCCTCCTCTCATTAGCCTACCAAGCATTAAATGCTTCCTCACCACTTTAACCCCTAAACCTCACCTCATCCCCTGTTTTTGCTGCAAAAATAACCCCTAAACCCATTCCTACTTCCCAACTTGTCCCCTACACCTCTACTATACTCCAAATTTCTTTAATTGGTTTAAAACTGTCTCAAGCAACCTTATCTCAATTTTGGCACCAAAATCCAATTTGATGGCTGTGATCACTTTGACTGAATCAATGGCTGAGAATGTTGATGGGATATGATCAGAGACATGTGGGGAGTAAAGAAAAGCTATAAAGAAAGCAGAAGAGGCAATGGAGAAGTAATCTAGAGTAATTTTTAATTATTAATGTCGTTTTTAGTTTAAGTTGTAATTTCAGTATTTGTTTAAGCTTTAAGCTTTGTGTTTCAAGTTATTTAAGTGAAATAAAACTTTTGTTAACATAAAATTTCCAGTTTCAAGTTTTATCTCAAGATATGCAATTTTCTTATTATCCAAAAATATCAATATAATGAAATGTTGTTAGCATCTGTTAGTTTGGACTCATAAGCCCACATAAGCTCCTTATAAAGCTTATTAAAGCTTTTAGATACCTTAAAAGCAGTATTAGTAGCCAAAACCAAAAATTCACAAAAATATCAAGAAAATAAAGAAAAAATAAAAATCAATGGTGAAACCTGATGAATGCTTGGAGCAGGGTATATTTTGGATTGCCCTGGGTTAGATGCTTCTTGGGAAGCTATAGGAATTGGTTACAGTCCTTGGTTCTCAGCTTTTACTTGGAATCTCATTTGTAAGCAGTTTGATCATTTTGGCATTTCAATATTAGAGTTGTTCTTTAACTTAAATTCCTGTTTGTTTATGTTTATTGGTCATATTTAATCACAACTAATCAATAAAATAGATAGGTTGTTCTTTTAAATCTGTATTTAGAAAAAAATCTCATTTTGACAGTCAAAATAGTATAATCATCAATCTTGTGATTTATGTTGTTAGTATTGTTATTTTATGTTTATTCAGTCTTATTACATGATATTACAAGCTTCTTCATTAATTACATGGTCTTAATCTACAAGTTGCTTTGTAAAGTTCCAAAACAGTCCTTTGAAAGGGTGTTTGGATAAGCCTGTTTAACTGAGTTCAAAGAGTGATTGTGTATTTGCCTTTACTTGTTTCAAGTCTCATTAGTACCTAATAACTAATCTCAGCATTGAAAACCAGTTCTTCTTTGATCAAAAGTCAAAATAGATTTTAAACCCATATTATATCTTGTCTGTTTGATTTTCTTGATCAATGATCATTATTCCATGTTCATTAGTTGTTAGCATAGCTTAATCTAGTCTTAATATAACTTAATACATCTTAATCAGTCCATAGAATCAGTTTAAATCTCATAATAGTCAACTGCTTCTTTTTCTCAAAAAGTCAAAAAGGTGCTCTGTGCACAGTTGTGGTACCCTAGTTCACAAGCTCTTAGGGAGCTTATCAGTTAGCTTAAGTCTGTGTATTTTATCATTTTGAGAAGCTCACCTAGCTGTCTCAAGATTACAAGCTTAAATTTTCAATTTGCAGCTTATTTAATAAGCCTGCAAGTGCTTATTTGTTTTGGCCAAAACTCAGCATTCACTGAGTATTGACTCAGTGGTTTTTCCATTTTTTCAAAAGCTTCTCACAAGCTCATTATTGAAATCCAAACTTTGTAATTTAGTTTTTTAGAGAGCTTAACTGGTCAACTATCTTATTCCAGTTTTTATTTTTAGTTTCTAGCTTATCTAAGTGCTTAAAATCAAGTTCAAAAGTGCCTAGTGATTCATAACACTGCCCTGTGCACCAGTTGATAAAAGTGCTTATTTGAGTCAGTTTTTGTGCTTATTCCTAGCTTATTTGCATTTTCAGCTGTTATACTAGCTTATTATCAGTATTTAACTCATTTCCAATTCTCACTTTGCTTATTTTTAGCTTAAAAGCCATTTTGGCTTACTCTTTAGCTTATTTCCATTTTGTTGCTACTGTTGAGAAAATAAGCTCATACTGAGCTTATTAATCTGTTTCATAAAAAGTTGTAGTTATTAAAAGTGCTTAATTTCTTGTGCTTAACAAGTTTGTGAAGAAAAAGTCCAAAAATAAAAAGTTGCAAAAAAGTGCCACTGCTGGGATTTGATCTCTGGCCACCCAGCTCACCACACCACACACGCACCAACTGCCCTAGGGACTTTTTCAGTTCTTATTCACACTATTTAATACTTACCCCTTTTGTGTCCAAATAAGCTTATACGAGCTTAATTGCTTATTTACAGCTTATTCAGTCTAGCTTTTTCAGTTTTTGTATTTTTTATAAATTTGTATTAGTATTAAGTATTTTATAAAAAAAGTTTCAGATTTTTCTCACTAGTTTTAGTATTTTTTAACATTTAATTAGTGTAAAATCTTATTTAATTCATAATAAAAAATATAATAATCAGAAAAATATAATTCTTTTTCTTAAAATTTTATTTTATCAAATAGTACGTAAGAAAATTATTTTTACACTCTTAGGACTTTTATTTCAATAATTTTACGTTTTATCTTGCGCTCCAGCGCCATTTTCGTAAATAACGCTCGTTTTCAGTTTAAGTAACGTTTTTAGATATTTTGAGTTTACGTTTTAGTTAAAATAGTTTATTTAAGTTATTTTGTTTTATAAAATAAACGTTCATCGATCTGTAAAAATAGTGATAGCGTTTATTTAATAGATTTTAACTTTTTAATTTTCTTAATTTGCATTTAAGTCGCTGTAATTTATAAATCTTTTCTTTAGGTAATTATCCATCCAAAACCTTACTGATCACTATCCTTAGTGATCATTCTACCATCTGATCAAGTGTTTATACACCAATTCATCCTCCGTGGGACTTAACGACCCAGGAATCCACTGTACTCCTCTGATCTTAATTGCATTAGTGTTTGAGCAGTTTTAAGTCTGTTACGGTTAGCCATTCACAAGTGGTTAGCTTGTGTGATTAGACTTGACTGTTTAGCACCGATCAGTCGTCTTTGATGGAGGAAAGAAATAATTGACAAACTTTTGAACAAGATCCTCCCAAGTTTCGATGGTTCGAGGGGGTTCTTTTTCCAACCAAATCCGGGCTGCCCCCTCAAGTGAGAACGGAAATAGCATCAGTTTGATCACTTTTTGTGGTACATCCTTGTAATTGATAGTTGAGGTCAACTTGTTAAACCAACGGATGTGTGCATACGGGTCTTCTCGATCAAACCCGTGGAATTGATTCGTAGACACAAGTTGGATCAAATGCGTCTTCAATTCAAAGTGATCAGAATTGATTGGTGGTAAAACGATGGCATCTCCATAACCCTCGGTGGGTGCCTGGAGCATTTCCGCCATAGTTCGTTCGTCTGCCATATTGTTGTTTGGAATAGTACGAATCTCGGGTTCGACTATTCGGGCAGCACGTCTATGAGAACGTCTTCTAGGAATTTCTGCTAGATCACGAAAAGGGCTCAATGATCTAGAAGAACGAGTGCGCATGCACTAGACGTAACTCAAGGAAACAAGAGAATTATGAAAATGGGGAAAGTAGAATCTTTTTGGGTTTTATTGTTTTTTGAAAAGTAAAAGATAATAACAAATCCAATTAAAACAATATCGAGGCAAAACGACAGTGAACTTAAACCAATAATCCCAAGTGAATTGATCACTTCTATAAGATAAACGCACAAAGGAGCGGAGAAGCTTATTAGGTCAGCGCGAAGCTTATTAAAAACCCGCCTCTTTTCAGCCGCAATTTAATGTCAGGCCGTCCTTATACCCCTCACACAGTTTGTTTATCCGATAGAAATAAACCAAATCACGAGCGACACAAAGGCAAGTTTTAAATATTTTGTTCGGGAACTTATAATGATAACACCTCAGTTGAGAATGTTATATTGATTGTGTCTTCTATATTATTTAAAACAACAAGGAAAATCTTTTTGTATTTTTAATCTTTTACATATATATACAAAGAAAAGAAAAATATTTTTGTATTTTTGTATTTTTATAAAAACAATAACTTCACGAGGAAGGTTCTTCAAGTCACTAATCGCAAAAGTCACGATATTGTCGCAACACACCTCCCCGGCAGCGGCGCCAAAATTTGATTCGTGTAAAGTGAGTGGTGAAAAACACAATATCAACGTATATCAAAATAACCGTAAAAATTCGACAAATTAACCCTTTAGGAAAAAGGATAACGTATCAAATCTTACGGGTGTGATAAAAGTGATACCGGAAAAGTGATTTCCCAGGTCGTGTCCCAACGAGGTGTGAATGGAAGGAATCGTTGAGTTTCGTGATTTGAACTTGAATTGGTTTTTAATGATTTGTTTGAGTTGAATTACGTTTTTTACAAATTATTTAACGGGAAGGTAATTAAGGCAAGAGAACCCTAATAAACTAAAAATAAACTATCACTAAGCCTAAGGAATGATAAAACGAAGCTACACTAAGTCCTAGGGTGCTAAAACGTAAAAACGTAAAAACCGGCAAACAACCCGAGCCATAAACGTAAAATTTTTGCAATTTAAGGGCTACGGGTGTGAAATTAATTTTCCCACGTCCTAATTGACTAAAAATAATTTTAGAAAAAGACCGGGTATTTTTTTGACTTTCAAATTATTTATTACGAATTAAAAACGATTTTGAACTAATTAAATAATTAAAAATACTAAACGTTTTAAGAAAAATCTGAAAAATTCACAAAAACTACTTTAGATATTACTGATTCTAGGAAAAATAAAAAAGGTGGTGGTTGCTATTGAAAATAAGCAAGAAATAAGCTAAAAATAGCTTATGAGCAAAACTGTTTTTAAAGGTTAAGAGGATTGTTTGTGCAAATTCCAACGAGACAAGTCCCAAGGGCGCGTTGGTTGAGGCGATGTGTTTGTGGTCGTGTTCTTTGAGCTAAGAGACCAGGGTTCGAATCCCTTGGCTCCCACTTTTTTTTTTTTGAAATATTTTTTTCTTCTTGGTTTTTTATTGGAACTTGGAGTTGAGAATAAAACAAGTACTTTTGTGAAAAGCCTTTCTTAAGGAAAAACTTAAATAAGCAGTTTACTCTTTATAAGCTCTAAATTAGCTTCAAATCAATTTGAAAACATGTTTTATAAATTGCTAAGCTACACACAAGAATCATTTACCTAAATTAAGCTAACAACTGATTTGAGGAGGGGGTGAAACAGTTGGCATAGACAGTTGAACTAGGAAATCTTAATACTAAGCTAGCCTAAAAAGGATCACTAAGCTTACTCTAAATAAGCACTAATGGAGACTACTTAAGCTAAATCCTAGACTTGTTAACCTAAACAGCTTTTATCCTAACTAACTCTACTAACAACTATTAATTATAAGCTAAAGGAAGGGAATTAAAGTGACCTGCATTCATCAGTTAGCAGGCTGCGAGATAGCCTAAGGGGGTTTGTTTAAGCTTAATTATAAGCTGGAAGGAAGCCCCTTAAAGCAATAAAAAAGCTGCACAAATAAAGTTAAGCTACCAGAGATGTTAGAAATAACAATTAGGGACCAAGTAAAAGCTGTTGGCAACTTTAAATTAAGCTGAGATCAGCTCGAATTGGCCACTGGATTGCTGATACAGAACAGATAGTTGGCCAACCCAGTCACTTTAACCTACTAGCAGCCATGGTAAAAGATTTTTGTGATTTTTTTTTCTTTTGACACAAGTTAAACAAGCTAGTAAACTCACTATTTTTATTTTTTACAAATTTTTATCACATATAAAACTTGACCAAACTACTAAGGAAAATCTGACAAAACTCATTTTTATTTTTATTTTTAAACTAAAGAAAATTTAAAACCTGTGAAAACTTGTAAAACCTTTTTCCAGTTCATTGATCTTGTTTAGAACACTCAAAATATGTTTGACTTCAGTGGTCAAACTGGGTAAAAACTGTTTTCAGACCCATTTAGAGCTTAAACCAAACACTCCCTTAGGGAAGTGTTTCTTTGAAAAATGACTTAAAAAAGAGAAATCTTGGGTATATCTTGGTTGTAAACTGATGATAGACTAATTTAGGACTAAGTAATAAATTAAATAAAGTAAACAACAAATAAGCACTAAGTGCTTATTAATAAGCTGAGACATAAATAACAAAGAAAGATTTTTTTCATTAATTAAAACTGGATATTACAACTGAATTAAAACTAAAACTCTTTTAAAACAAAAATTTCCTAGGTGCCTTATAACTTTGGCATACAAAGTCTATTTATACTAAAAGCTACTTGGGTCTTTCTCAGCTCTTGTGTTTCTTCTGTGAGGGGAAACTAGCCAAGTTCTCCATCTTGTGCTTTCTTGAGACTGATCAAAGCCATTCAACTGTTAGGTATGGATTTTGAATAAATCACAGCCGTCCATGGGGTCTTTTTGACATGGATTTCCACAGTGGCACTTGGGGAAGAGGGATAGTGGGTTTGGGATTTGGGGGTAACTGGGTAATAGAGGGGATTAGGGTTGAGTGTTTTGGGTGATGGGGAAAAGAGGATAAAAGCTTGGTTTTTCTGGGTAGCAGAGAAAGGAAGGAGGAGAGAAAAAAAGGTCGTGGGTGGTTTTTATTTTTGGTGATGGGGTTCAAATGGTAGGGAGGTCAAGTGGTTTTGGACTGGGGGGTCACGGGTTTATTGGCAGGGGGTTCAAGACTGGTTTGGTGGACTTGGTATTAATAACAAGGACCATTTTTGTAATTCACCAAACTTGAGGGACCAAAACTTTAATTTTGAAAAGTTTATTATAAGGACCACTTTTGACAAGTTTGAATTACAAAAGGACTAAAAATATTAATTTTCCAATTTAAAGTGTCCAGGGGTAAATTCTGTCAATCTTTGAAACTTCAGGGACTAAAGTTGCCATTTTGCAAAACTGAACTTTATAAGGGTAATTTTGACAACTTGAAAATCCCTGAGGGTCTTTTTTGAAATATTACATGTTTTGAATAACCAGGGACTAGATTTTGACAATTATTGCATAAAATACAGTCTAAATATTTTTTCTGTCTTTTTGAGACTTTTCAAAGTGTTTTTGACTGTTTTTGCAGTGCAGATGGAATAAAAATGATGAGTATTTAGACACTCATCAGTGAATCTTCCAGATCAGTTTCTACATGTATACCTTAAGGAAGAATGCATTAGTGTTGAGGAATCATTTGTTCCGGTTCATTCAGTGGATCAATGTACATCCGATTGTATGTTTATTCATGTATTGGGCATTTGACACAAGTTGATTACTTCAGAGTTAATCATTTATGACTTATGTGAGATTAAAGTTTACTTTCACAAAGGCGTGTTCTTATTTGATAACTTGCTCAGGCTTAAGAATTTGAGTTGAAGACTTGGGTTATCTAGTTACCAGCAGTCGAGGTGGATGGTTGAAGACCTGTTTAACTATCACTATTAGGAGTTACTTTGTTTTACTCAGTGTCACATGCATATGACGGTGTGGATAATCGCAAGAGGTGTTAATGTCTCATACTTTGTTTGAGTAGTGAGTACTTAGAGATTTGCTTGAAGCATTGATTCTCGACACTGTTCTTCCATCATTAAGTGCAAGCTTAAGATACAAATGCGGGGAATTCAACTTCAGTTTCAAGTTTGGTATATCGGGTTTTCTTCAATAGTGGTCACTTCAAATTGTCTACATATGGGTTGATAAAGATAGTCAGAGAGAGATTCTGTAGCAGTTGATTCTCACAGGGTTCATTTGGGCTATTTGAGTTCTTCTCACAAGATTTCAAGTTTATGGGTATATTATGTTTTGCTGATTCTGAGGTATCAAAACCAGCAAAGGGGAAGGAGACATTTATCTAAAAGCACAACGAGTACACTTGATGAACTTAACACTTCTACCTGATTGAAGTTATCCCGGAAAGACAATGGTCATAACCGTAGAGAAACTCAGTGTTTAACTCGTAGCCTTTGGTGTATTATTCCAACTATTGGGGGGAAGGATATATTATTCCAACTATTTGGGGGAAGGATGTATTATTCCAACTATTTGGGGGAAATGGTCTCTGGAGACTTTTGATATGTGTTACTTCAGCGTTCAGTTGGAAGAAATGTGAGAAGAATATGTGGAGCGTGAGATGATATTGCTTATCGACATCTTCTATATGATTTATGATAAAGTGCTTCCAGTTAGTGCTTCATGTACACAATGTAATGATGATTCCGATGAGATCGCAACCATCAAGGGAGAGATATGTGTACATCTGTGTCACACAACATATTCACATGATCGAGCTTAATCAGTTATTCCGGAGTTGACATCCGCAGAGAAGATCAGTGATTCAACCTGTTATTGTGATGTCATTGTCTCTTCTCTTGTTGGGTACATGTGTACGTTATGGGCTGATTAGTTATATGTTAAATAACTGGAATGCATTTGGTGAAATGAAGGTGTTGATATATTGTTCCCCTGAATAGACAACTGGTCAATCTCGAAGAGTAATGTGTACATCGGGGATGCACAACAGGTTCATGTGATCGGACTGAATCTATTATTCTGGATTTGATAACCACTGAGACGATCAATGTTTCAACTTGTTACTTCGGTGTTCTCGTGTTCTTCGGGGTGCTGAGCTTCATTCTATGAGACCAAATGGTCTTTATTCGATGTTTGTTGGTTTGGGGAGAAGCTACCAAAGATTCAGATTGAGAAGGCTCATGTTCAGACGATTTTCTTAGGAGCCTCGAATGCTTTGGTGGCGAAAGTTTAAGAGATGATGATTCCTTTCTTCTACAACGTGCTGAACGATATCCTTATCTCGGTACTCATTTCATCATCCTCTTAAACTAATTTATTCTCTTGTAAATATTTATTCGAAAAACAAAATACAAAATTACAAAACCTTCAAAAAGCAAATAGAAAAATATAAAACTTTCAAAAATCCATAAAAATTTGAAAATCTTGAAAAAAAAATTGTCTTTTTGTCATGTTTTTCTCGATTCGATAATATCTACGGACTTTGTGCTGTCATTCAAAGAATGACACGGGACTTTAGATGTTGTTCGAATGTTCTTAAATATATATATATATATATATATATATATATATATATATATATTTATATATATATTTGGGAGAAAGTGAAACTATGGTTTATTGTCATTTCAGGCAGTAACACGCTCTTCAATGAAATAACAGAGCCATGCTTTATCTTGTTTTTCAAATCTCATGGTCTGATTCTATCAACAATTACTTACTATCTAATGAAAACTAATTGGTTTGAAAAATAACTCGGACTCTATTTTTGAAAATCATCTGGACTTAACATTTGTCAAACACTATCTCTCAATCAACAACTTATGTCATTGATTGAGGGGGAGAATGATTTCAATTAAATCAAAAGGTTATTTGTCATACAATTGTTTTCAAAAGATAATCATGCATGTTTAATCCATGGAGTTTAAAGTCTCAAAATCCGATCCTTATCAGTGAAAATGTTTTCATAATCAAGTCACAATTCTCCTTAAAATCTTTCAAAATCAATTTAAATCTACAGAGATCACAAATCTCAAATAATTTGATAATTGTGATCGGGGGAGAATTTGTGATTTAAATTGGAGTTAAACTGATAATTCGGTAAATGGTTTTATAAGGATGTACAAGCTCTCCTTCCCACATGTGCCAAACGATTTCAAATTGTCCATGCACATGTTGAGGGGGAGCATCTATCTTAAACCACAAAGATTTGAAACATGATTGATATGTCTGTAAGTGCAGGTTCTCTCTAGTATGTGCAAAACTCTTTCAAACCTCGAGGCACATTGAGGGGGAGAAAACTTTTGAAAACCTCATCCTTCCCCAATATGCTTTATCTACTTGATTTAATCAGGGAAGTGATGATGACAGCTTTTAGAAAATGGTAAGCAAAGAAGTTAATTCTTCCTCTTGCCTCCGTGTGCCAAACAATTTCAAATACATGAAGCACATGTTGAGGGGGAGATCTTTTTCTAAATATATCAAAAACAATTCAGGTACAAAATGCTTTGATAACATATCACAAGTATCTGGATTGATTTTTCAAAAGGTTTTCAATTGGTTCCAATGGCAGATGAACAATACCAAATAGACCGACCAAATTTACTTAATGTATGGTGTTATAAGGATGATAAGGTTAGGTTTTTGTTCCCATGATCCGCCAGAACCGGAGGGATCTACCCAGGGACAATCCACTAGATAGTGTAGAAGTCCTTAGGTATATTGAAAAAAAGGAGAAAAGTGAGATATGGGAAGAGTGCGGACTGAGACTGAGCTAGTATTGGAATAAACCCAACAAGGTTCTAGTTATGAAGTCTCGGTAAGCACTGAAGGGGTTGAAGAATGAAAAAGATATGAATGAGAAAAGGGTGAAAACAAATAGCCCTCCAATTATTCAACCTTAGGGCAGATACCGGGTTCAATTCATATGTGACTGGTGGTTACCAAGGTAACATCGGTATTGAAGACAAGACGTCATAGACCCAGTGACGCACTGCACTTCAACTTCCCAAACCACTCAAGTTCCTCTTAAAAGGACTTGTTTCATACTCACGGGGAACTGACATAATCTATCGACTTTCTCTTAGAGATTGTTGATATTGAAGAAGGAGACCCTTTCCCTAGTCTCCGGCACAGGAACCAAATATGCACAATTGAGTCTAGAGCCACGAGATCATCTATAAATCTCATTAGGACACTTTCAATGAAGACTCTCTGTTTCACACATTGTGGAAAGAGAGATTATATCTTGAGTCCTACGCATTATCCTTGTGGTATTGCCAGAACATCTGAGTGATATGCAAACATATTCACAATGAAGATGGAAAGCCTTCTGTAGCCAACATCAAACAAGCTCCTGGTGGGTGGCATGTGAGATCTATTCAATAGATCAACCATGTGACAACTGAACAGAAACAATGGGGCGATTCAATCTTTTGAATCAATCCTGGTTCAGGTTATGGATTGACGGATACCTTTGAAAAACCAATCGTTGTGCTTAAAAACTTTTTTCTTTAGCACATCGACTGTGTACAAATATTTCAAAATAAAAGGTGTTCATGATTGATAATTGATTTTCATTAAAACCTTCGTTGTATTGCAAAAACAATTTCTATTGAGCGATACATGATTGTTTTTCAAATCTCTTTTTATCAATCAGTGAATCTCAATTCGCTGGTTCACTCACTCCGTCTTGTCTTCTTTGAGACGTTCCGGTTTGAGAACAACTAGAGCAGCTGCGAAACCCTGTCAAGGAAATAATTCAGAATTATACATGATCACAGGCAGTACTTGTACTGATCAACGGGGAACCATGGGCCGTGTACCTCAATTCAACGAAAGTGATCAAAGACACTTTTGTGCACTTTATTGCTAACTGTTGTATGCAGGTACGTGTCACACCCTCGCCGGAGGCGGAAACACGAGGTGTAACGGAAAGGAACATAAGCACAAGATAATAGAACATACCAACGTTAAGATTAAAAAGAAATAGTACACCATTACAATACCAGTTTAGCCGACATCGGCAAATATAGTACAAAGTTTAGATTCCAAAATATTGCGTTTTATTACATAACGATTTGTAGTGACAAGTGAAAACTTCATTATGCAAGACCTGGTAGAAAAGCTTACTAACGATCACCTGAAATGCATGAGAGAAAAATGGGTCAACTATGAAAATAGTTGGTGAGTATACACGTTTCGTAAAATAAGAAACTCGTAAGAGAGATTCAAAGGTTTCGGTCATCGGAAATAGTTCACAAAGCAAAGGCATTGTAAATCCACTCAGTTCCAAGTTCCGCCCATACAAAACTTGCAACCTATGTGTTCACAACCCATTGCACAAAATGTAGCGTGTCAAGTAGTCAAGTATAAGTGGTCATAATAGTTCACAATATAGTACCACGTATATAATAATGTATGCCAGGCAAAGCCCCTAGAATAAATAATATGCGTCCTGTAACATGGTGGACGAGAGGTTGGCCGACCTCTAATAGCGCTATCCATACTACCTACTAATAGGAGACTAACAATGCGAATGTACGAACAATACATCATACAACTATTATATACAATTAAGAACACTCCGAACAAGGGAGAATTTGCACACTCCACCAATAAGGCGAGAATTGGTATTGCTCCGTTCACATAGGGAGACTTTGCACACTCCACCAATAAGGCGAGAATTTTGGGTCATAGTACGTACGGTTCAATAAGTTCAAATAAGGCATAATCTTGTAATTAAGTTCAAGGGTTTGATTCAAGTTCAACGGTTCAAGTAAAATGAGTTCATAAACTAGAAATCAATTTAGTTCAAGTATGGTTCATGCATTTCGCCCCAAAATATAGTAAAAACGGTAAAAAGGGGATGTGATTACTCACCTGTTGCAATAGTTATGATGACAGAGTGGATGCACAGAAATGAGACGCAACACTCTAACCGCGACCTATTAGGAATGACATGCTCTAATATAAGTCATGAAACAATGTCGTGCATGCAAACTCATATGATATCCATACCACTTGTTCACTTTTGAAAATAAAGTTTATCGTCGAAAAAATAATCTTATAACGTCTTGACAATTTATAAACTACTTTACAAGTATTTATATTGAAATGATATCCTACGATAGTCATTTAGTGATTTATTATGAAATTGTAACTTTTCGTCGTAAAATAATGTCGTTGAAAATTTTCATGAAAGTGACTAAACGACCTTGAAAAGCTAGTCGTAAAATGGTGCACATCGAGTGTTAGGAAACAAACTCAATGGTTTGGGTAGCTTGTATCATTATCTTAAAGTTTTAGCTCTTGAAAATCACCTCTTGAAAATCCACAATTGAATGTGACACTGAGCACTACAACGTAACTCCTTAAAGTGATAGTTATTTTGTGGTGATACGAGCCCAATCCCCCCAAGTGGTAAAAGAAAAGGTAAAAGACACCCAACAATAACTAGATTTCCAAGTCTTCATTTTTTATAATAAGCTCGAACAAGGATCTTGAAGAATCTTCATCCAACCATCCCCGATACCTTCAGATACTAAGTACACTCGCCCGTGATATTTCACTTCAACCTCAAACAAATAATAGTGAATTAACTCCGTTGTCACATCTTCTTGTTCAAAGCTCAATTCTAGCCTCCTTTGACATTTAGAGTGAACTATGATAATGGTTTTCATCCCGACCATGGTTAAAAGCACATCACCCCGTAAAACCATGTAATAACCAAACTGCCATGAAGACAACCCAAACACACACCCAATTCATAAAGTACACCCTTTTATCCCTTCTTTGAAGCAGAAACCGTAGCACCAGCATCAAGTAAGATCCATAATTACACTTTCTCTTCTCCAAGATGGTTCCATCATTACGGGATTTTACAACTCTATAGTTTAAACCGAGAAATAGTTTCTTTCACGGGATTTTACAAAACCAAGAATAAACCGTACGATAGATCCGGAAATGCACTTTACAATTACCAGGATGTTTCCACTGTCACGGGATTTTACAAGTCTATAATTTAAACCGAGAAATAGATTCTTTCGCGGGATTTTACAAAATCAAGACAAAACCGTAAACAACGTTAGCTTGAATGTGTTATGACAACTTTAGTTTCAGTGAATATATGTTTTAGGGGAACATGCAGCGTTTCGTCAATGGTTCATTATCCAACATCATCAACATCATCACCCATCCAGTAAACACTCTGGTAAACACATCATTCACGCATTCTTTCGGCTATTGTAGTGACCACATGGAGAAGTAAACCCGGTATGCCAAACTTGAGCATGAAGTAAAATTCCTCAGATTTGTTACTTAAACTTGTACTAATCCTTGTGAAAAAAAAATGGTGTACCCAATGTACAAAACCTCTTGACATTCTCAACTGAGTGAGACACCGAAGTGATAGCTACGTTGTGGGTTAAGCGAGAAAGAATCACAAACGTAACTAAATAGCCAAGTCTTTATCACCCTCTATAAATGCCCAAAAAAGTCATCTTCGCGGAAGGGTAGAAAGAAAGAAGACGAAAATAAGTAAACGCGCCCAGAAAAACCTCACTTCAAAGTCAAATAAGAAATACCGTTCAACCAACTCCGTAGTCAACCTTAATTAATTCAAGCCAAGCCGTGACATAATAATCATCGTGAAAATGTATATACCAAAGCATCAACCCTCATATAACAACAATCATCATCATACCAAATTTCCAAACCTCATAACGAATCTCATCATTTCATCAACTCACATAATCAAATCTTAATTCCAGTCTCATGATCAAATGTACCCATTAATCTTGACCCGGTTAAAAAAATATATGCCTAATTCAATCGACATATTACCCGGTTCAAAGCTCAAACGACACATCGGATATTAATTCAAGACAGGAATCTTGAACATATTAAAGATCAACAAATAACTCAAGCCGTGACATTATTTCCCGTGAAATTTGTAACCACGAATACCACTCACTATATCACTTTTCACAAATTTTAATCAATATGTATCCAAAAGCTTAACTTATCGGAATAGAAGTAGCTTATGATAGCAGCTCGTCCAATTCATTATAACGCCAAACCACTGCAGCCCAAAAACGTGTATAGTAAATCAATTACATGAGCCCAAGTTAGAAATTACCTAGCCCAATTACACGATTAATCCTTTCAGCCCGTGAAGTCCAACTTCCGCCCACATAACAATGAATACTTGATCATACTTCGGCCCAGTTGAGTCCATTCAGTTAACCCGAAAATCTCGGGAGTATAAAAGACCACAATATCACTTCAAACCCTAAACTTACTCACAGACAAACCCTAAATACTCTAAATAATCCGCCTCTTATCTAACCATTCTCACAAACCCCTAAGATCTGGAAACAACTCAACCCTAATCTTTGAATAATAATATCAAACCCAACTATTTCTCAATAATCGCCTCATATCAAGTCGCTTCAAACAAAAATACGTCATGTAGCACTTAACCATTCATTCTCACATAACAACTTTCAATCATCATATGCACAAGATGATAAGAATGGTCTCACCACAGAGATGGTTCGAGCCACTGCCACAGGGATGGTTTGGTGATTCATTTGTGACGGCAACAAGATCTACTAGTGGTGACGGGTAGGTTTAATTATGAACTTTGTTGTTATGTTTTTATTATAACCGAATCATGAAGAGAGAATGAAACCCCTTATGGTTTTTTTCTTTATTTAATAATTTCGGATATTTAAATGAGGTGTATGCTTCAACAGATCTATGATGGTGTTTGTGTGAAAGATCTCCAAAGATCAAAACTTGACACGTTAATAAAAACCTGAGATCATCTAGTCTTTATATACTTTCGTTCTTCTTTTCGAGGCGGATTGAGATAGATCTATGATGACTGTACTTCCGTGGGTGTTAAGATCTGAAATGGTCACAAAAACCCACGAACAAGAGAGACTGAGATCATTCGACATTCGTTCACCAATTAATTTTTTGATCTTTTGAATATGTAACTTTTCAGTTTCAAGTCTTGTATCTTGATCTGTGATGTTATCGTTTTAATCTTAGATGTTTGGACTGATGATGGTTGATACCCTGAGGTCAATGATGGTTGTAATATGGTATATTTGTTGTTGTGGTCAAGTCGCTAAATGGTTTTGTCAAACACAAGTTGCTACTTCATTTTTTTTGACATAAGTCGCTAACTTGTATTGTCAAGTAGCTACGACTTGTAAAGACAAGTCGCTACATCCTTTTAAACACCAAGTCGCTAGCATACTAACCAAGTCGCTAGCATAACTGTTAAACAAGTCGCTATATTTTTTTTTCAGTTCATAACTCGCTAACTTGTTCAATAACAAGTTGCTACGACTTGTAAAAACAAGTCGCTAGGCAAAACACGACCAAGTCGCTAGGTAGATTCAGTGAATATGAACATCTTGTTCTATCAACTCGCTAGCATGATTATATGAGTTTTTCGATGAGTTTTTCCGACTGCTTTTCCGACCACCTTCATACTTACCCAGAAAACTATAGAAAACTGCATAAAAACTGCAAACTTTTGACTGTTTGACCATGTTCTGACAACCCAGAAAAGATCACAAACATCACGGATATTGATCCAAGAAATGACCACATACAAGATATGACTACGATAACAGTACCTGAGTTTGACACAAATACATATATCACAAAACTAGTTATAAACTGATATCACAAAAAGTAGGAAAAAAATATTTTTCCGACACAGAAAAACATTTGTACAAAATCAGTTAGAAAAACAAGTTTTCGAGCCATAAAAATCAAAACACAACAACCTTGGATCAAACCGCAACAAAACCAAACAAACCACATGACCCGAACCGTGTAAACAACCATATAAATCATCAACACAACCAAACCTAGGCTCTGATGCCAATTGTTAGGATCCAAATATTATTGTGTTGATGATTCGGGTGGTCTAGGATGATCAAAATACATGTTAGCCATTAGAGAGAGAAAGTTAGAGAGTTGGGTGTTTTCTTGGTAGAGACTTGGTTCACAAATTATGGAATATTAGATTGAAAGCACCACCCCTTCCATGAATGGAAGGGGTATTTATACTTACAACTTATACGTCCTCCTGTCGGACTGTGGATCAGGCATACAGTGGTTAAAGACCCGTCCTTCCTCCACGGTGTTACACTAAACTATACTACGCTACAAACTAACTAATAAACTGCTAAATGACGTAAATAACTACAAGTCTACGAGCTAACTTATGCTAGATAATATTTGGGGTGACCGACTCTTCACTATGGAATTTTCTAATTCCTAACAAGTAACACCGTAGAGGACGGACGGGTCTTTACCTACTGTATGCCTGATCCACAGCCCGTAGGTGGCAATTTATGTAAGAACTATAAATACTCTCTACCTCCCAAGGTAGAGAGTTGGAGCTCATAATAAGATTTTTCTTTCTCTCACTAAAGTTCCCAACCTCTAACTTTCTCTCTCTAAAACCATATTATACGCCTACTTGTGGTTATGATCTAGTGTGTTTGTGAAATCCAATATGTTACATCTTTCCTTCTTCAAAAGCTCTCCTTTGTTCATCCTCATAAGATTGAGCTATTGTTTCTTGAAAAAGCATTCTATTAAGTTCATCTTGAATAGCTTGATCTTCAGCAGACAAAGTGGATTTTGGTTCATGAGTACTTTTCTCCTTCTCGACAGTTATAGGTTTTTCATCAGGAACAACATTAGGTCTAATGTTGACTCCATGAACAATGTACTGTAAATCTTCTTCTTTGTGATTAGCTTGATTTTCTTCTCTAACAGGAACATAATTCATAGAAGGAGTTAAAACCTCAAGATCAAACATCCAATCAGGACCTTTACCCTTCTGATTTTCTTGATCTTCTAAAAATTCAACATGAAGACAATCTTGAACCTTCTTGGTGACCTTGTGGTACACTCTAAATCCTTTGCTGTTGGTACAATATCCCAATGAATATCCTTCTTCTGACTTGCCATCAAATTTTCCCAAAGCATCAATAGTATTGAGAATAGTCAGAAGACATCCAAAAGGTTTCATAAAACGTATATTAGGTTTGTTTCCCATAAGCAACTCATAAGGTGTCTTCATCTGAGGTTTAGTGAGTGATACTCTATTCAGTACATAGCAAGCAGTACTTACAGCTTCAGCCTAAAATTGAATAGGTAGAAGGGAATCTGCAAGCATTGTTCTGGCTGCTTCAATCAAAGTTCTGTTCTTTCTCTCTGCAACACCATTCTGCTGTGGAGTTCTAGCAATACTAAACTCCCTCTTGATTCCTTTCTTGGCACAAAATTCATCCATAAGCTTGTTCTGGAATTCAGTTCCATTGTCACATCTAATACCTCTTACTTTGAGTCTCAATTGATTTTCAAGGGCTATTATAAGATCATGAATAGCATCAAAGGTTTCATCTTTAAAACCCAAGAAAAAGACCCAACTAAATCTACTGCAATCATCTGTCACAACCAGGCAGTACTTCTTCTTGTTTAGACTAGCAACAGAAACAGGTCCAAACAAATCCATGTGCAGAAACTCCAAAGGTTCTCTAATGATTCTTTCCTCAATCTTCTTGCATGAAGCTTTGTGTTGTTTACCTTTCTTGCACGCTAAACATGAGTGATCATTCTTGTATGTTTTGGTAGGTAAACCTCTAACTAAATTTCCTTTAACCAGCTTGTTGATATTCTTAAAATTTACATGGCCTAATCTTCTGTGCTATTGATGTGCTTCTTCAAGTGTTGCCTTTGCTACTAAACAAGTTGCTCTTCCAGAAGAGTGAAGACTCTTCATATCCAGGCTGTACACATCATTAGTTCTTGGTCCTCTCAGTACTACCAAGTTATCATCAACAAGCTTGAATTCAGGGGAAAGAATAAGACATTCTGTGTCAGTGAACAACACAGGGTGCTTCTTGTCACAGATCTGAGAGACTGACAAAAGATTGAACTTGAGCTCCTTCACATAGCGAACATTTTCAAAATCTATGCTTCATGCTTTGATGGTTCCTTTGCCAGTTATTCTTTCTCCACTAGCATCATTCCCAAATGGAACTCTTCCTCCACAATAAGATCTAAAATCTGACATAATCTCTGTGTCTCCTGTCATGCTTCTAGAGCAACCACTATCCATAATTAGATGATCCTTAAGCTCCTCTTCTGGGTTGCCCTGCACAAAGATTAAAGAGTTAGTTAATTTCAGGAACCCAAGCCATTACTGACTTGTGTTCCCCTTGTGGAGTTACATACTTAAATTCTTTAAGTATGCAATTTCCACTATCTTTAAGCACATGATCAATTATCTTTGGTTGTTCCAAAACTTGTGTTGGTTTTTCAATAAAAATCTCTTTTTCATCTAAATTCTATTTATTGTTTTTAACAAAAATCTCTGTTTCACCCACACTTGCTGAAAGTACTGTTTGTTCCCCATCAGTACTTTCTTTCTTAACCCAGCTGGTTTTAACTTTTTGTGTAGGTTTCTTTGATCTAGATACTCTTTTTGGGGTTTAACGCCTTCTAGATTGATAGTAATTAGATCTCTTAGGGCTTCCATTCCAAACAGTGCTATCAGTACCTTGATTGGGTGTAAATCTAGCAGTACTTTGAGAAGGTACTGGTGATTTTGAAAAAGATCTTCTCTGGTGAGGGTACCTATGGTCTTGTGAGAAGTTGTTGTGGTTAACCCTATGTGAATGATTCCAGGCTGGTTTAGTCTCCCTTGGTTTTTGGTTGGCAGATCTGGTCTTTGGGAATTTGTTTAAATAGTCTGAGTGAAAGTCACAATCCTTAATCAGATGATCAGGACTATAACAAACAAAACACAATTTCTTCCTTGAGTTCTATGACCAAACCTAACCTAACTTTTTGGTGAATTATAAAAATTATTTTGACCAAACTTATCCCAAAAAGGTTTAGCAGTATTTTGAAAAGATTTTCTTAAAGGTACTGCTGAAGGTGTAGTAGTACTTTGAGTTGAAGGTACTGCTTGACTCTTAACATTATCAACCTTAGGTTTTTCAACTGTTTCTTTTGGGGTTTCAGAACTAGATTTACCAGTAAGCTTCTTTCTAAACTCTAGGTTGTCTACTTCAAAACAAGAAACATCTATCCTAGTTGGTTGAAAACTACCAGTTGGTGGAGGGACTGCATGATAACCTTTGTCTTTCTTAAATTCTAGAGGTCTTTGACTAATTGATTCCTCATCACTAGATGTGTTATCTACATAATTAATGAGTTCATCATCACTAGTTGTTATATCCTCAGAATCAAGTTGTTCCTGATCACTAGGTGGGTTCTCTTCTATGCTGCTAAAGTCCATACCAAATCCTAGGCCAGTTTTAATGTGTGCTCTTTTATGTTTTTCAACAAAACTAACATGTGAAAGGCCAGATTTTCCCCAAGCAGCAAACTTTTCTAGCAATTCATCCCTTTCTTTAGTCAGCTTTTCAATCTCTGAAATCTTACATCCTAACTTCCACTCATTTAATTTTAACTGATAATCCTGTTGTTCATACTTTTCTGCCCAAGCCATTTCATTTTCATGTGTTATTATTTTGGCTTCCATAGACTCTAAAGTAATTTGATAACCAACTACCTCAGACCTAGCCCTACTATAATTATCTCTTTCAGTTACATAATCATTAAGCACTTTTTGATAAAAATCATGACACTTAGAGCATACCTCAGAGATAGGGGTGAACTTGGTGAAGTAGCGACCATAGCAAGCAGAACAGGTTCATATTCACTCTCCATGCTCCAATCAAAGCTTCCAATACCATCTCTGGATTCCAAAACACCAGATCCAGGTTCCTCATCAAAAGCAATGCTCCAATCAAATTCTTCCACTGCAACCATACAGTAGGTTACTGGTTCATCATCAAATTCAGCACTCCAGTCAACCTCTGATAGATTTTCTTGAGCAACCAAAGCTTTTGTTTCAGTAATGGGGATTTCCTTTAGCTCAAGCTTGGGTTTCTCAGTCATTCTATTTTCCTGATATTTAGCAAACTTGCATTCTCTTGCAAAGTATCCAGTTCTTTGACAATTGAAGCATTCAATCTTGGTCTTGTCAAACGTTATACCCTGCTTAGGATTGAAGTCAATGCCTCTTCCTATTTTCTTCATGAACTTCTTGATCCTAGCAGTGATCATAGCAACTTGCCACCTGATATCAATTTCTTCAAGAGCATCCTCTTCAATTTATGACAAATCATCTTCATAAGTAATAGGTAAAATGGCTTGCTGAGCAAAGAATGAGCATACAACTTCATCAGAATGAATGGTATTTGTAGGTGATGAGCTGGGAGTAGGATAGGTAATAGTACTTTGAGCAACAATACTTTGAGTAGGATAAGCAGTACTTTTAGTGGAAGTACTGCCTCTCTTTTCAGATGACACAAAAGCAATACTGTGAGATTTTGAACTGGTTTGTCCATTCATCTCATTCTCATACACCTTTAAGTGGTTGTAAAGATCATCAAAGTCCATAACATCCAGACCAGGTTGTCCTCTGATCATAGTAGCAATCACATGCCATGTAGATGGCAAACTTCTTAAGAACTTTAGATTTGCATCTTCAACAGATACCTCTGCTTTGTATAACTCCAGCATACTAAGAAGATTTTGGAATCTGTCATAGGCAGCATCAAGACCTTCTCTTTCACCAACAATGAATGTTTCAAACTGTTGCTTCAACAGATTTCTGTGCATCTTCTTGGAATCATCATTACCTCCAAATCTTGTCTTGAGAGTAGCCTATAGTTGCTTGGCATCCTTAGCATCATGGAACTTGAGTAGATGACCATCAGGAATAGCAGACAACAGTATGTTGAGAGCCTTTTCTTGATTTCTTATTGTTGTTGCTGGTAAGACGGCCTTAGGTGGTTTAGGTTGTCCAGGAATCTCTACAGGTTCTGCAACAACTTCATTACCATTGACAATTAAATTCCATAGTGCATGGTCTGTAATGGCAATGTACTGCCTCATCTTCATGCTCCAAAGATCATACTCTCCCTTCTTGATGATAGGAATTCTGAGTGAGGTGATGGATGGGGGTGGTGCAGCTTCAGTCGACATCTTAAGGGTTTGTTAAATCGGTTTTTAAGGGTTTCTTCTTAATCAAAGTTTCCACACAAGCTCTGATACCACTTGTTGGATCGATATACTCTAACCAAACTAACTTTAAGTAGCTTGTAAGGGCTTAGCAACCTCGGATGAATCCTAAGTCACTAACAATGAAACACTGAATAAACTCTATTAAGTATGCGGAATTTACTTTAATAAAGCTAAGAAGAATTAACTTTAACTTTAATGATTATATTAAAACTCTGAACCTGCTTGATACACAGATTTACTAACAATCCCTAACAGCTCTAATATCGAACTTAGTAAACTCTAATATTGCACGTATGTCTAATGCCAATCTAGGGGTCCTTTTATAAGGATAAGGATAACCCTAGTTGGTTTACAACTCTATTCCTTGTACGACAAGTAATACTAAACTAAACTAAGAACATTCTAGAATTACACAATAATCCTTAACGTATTGCATAACAGTCCTTTATCCTTGCAGTACTTTGATGAGTGAGTAGTACTTTGACTTTCTTCATTAAGCAGTACTTTAACTCTTCAGTACTTTGACTCTTCATCACTTTGACTTTCTGTATCCCAACAATTTAAGCTGCATTATGAACTATGGGTCTTCTCACAGGTGAATGTGAACCATAATGAAGTCTTTGGTTGAATTGGTTCACCTGTGGTTTTCTAAACTTTGGACTTGGTGAAGGACTGATAGGTTTTGATTGTTTTGATCTAACATTCATATACCCAGAATTAACTTTGGTTAGACCTGAATTAACACGAACAATATTAACCCTAGACATGTTACCAGTTTTAATATTTTGCCTACCAGAATTAATTGGTACACCAGTACCCACTTTTGGCCTAACAGAATTAACAAATGAACTACCAGTATTAACAGGTACTGGTCTAGAAACAAACTGATTAGCATGGTTAATTCTATTTGTATTATTCAACCCTGGTCTAACTAAACCATTACCAGTGTTTACAAGCATTTTCTTTCTCAACTCAGCCTCTTTAGCCATTCTTTTCTCATGATAATCACAGTCTCTTATTAAATGGCTTAGATTACCACACACAAAACAACTCTTCTTAGTGAAAAAGTATCCATCCCCAAATTATCTCTGCATTAACCCATTCCAATTCTTTCTGTCTACTTTAGGTGCCTCATGTTTAATCTGTTGCCTAGGAGTTTGGACACAACTAGGTTTAACTATTTATGGTTATACAACAGTTTTGGCAGACTCAGCTTGTTTGGGCACATAAGGCTTACTGTTTAAAACTGGTTTAGAAATCTTTATGGGTTCAGATTTAAGCTCAATAGAACATTCAGAGACATTCCCAATGGATTCTTCATTGTCATTAGATTGACAAGTAAAATACTCACGGGATTTATCTCCTGAGACACTGGTTCCAGGACTTTTCCCAAAGGATCCTTCACTGTCATTGGATTGACAGGTAGAAAATTCAATGGAATAGTCTTGAGAAACAAGTCTTTCAGGGTTTTTCCATTTGCTGTAATCAAATAAAGACTCATCAAACTTTTGTTCAGGTCTAGGTGTGTAGTCTTCATTAAGTGGTGGTGGAACTCCTTTATAATTATTAGTTTTAAACCAACATAGTCTTCTTATGAACTACCAAATATACAAGGTTTCATCTCTTCCTCATAACTCAAAACCTCACTATCTGATTTAATCTCATGACCTAAACCCAATTTACAGCTAGAGCTCATGTCAGAATTAATTAGCCTATGTAGATTCTTAGAAGACTCTCCCCAAGACCCAACTATTTTCTTTAATTCATATCTTTCATGTTGTGCTTTCATACCAATTCTTCTATATTTCCTTAGCTTTTCATCCTTAGCAAAATTATCATTAGCTTTAAAAATTAGTTTTCCATTTGGTGATGAATTTTGTTTTTGAAGATTTGAAATTTGTGCTTCTAAGGTTTTGACTACATTGCTATAAGCTAGAATTTGTGTTTCATGTTCTCTCAACTGAGTTAATTGCTCTCACTTTATGCTTTAAGTTGGTTATATGAATCAACACATAGTTTTGAACATAAATATACCTCACTGTTTGAGCCAATGGCCATGAAAGTAGAGTGATTGGTAGACTCCTATTCAACATGTTCTCCCCAATTGATAGCACCTCCATCCATGGTCAGCAGCCCAATCTTTTGACTCTCCTTCTTCTCAGCTTCCTTTGTTTGATAGGGAGATTCCTTCTTCTTCCTATCAGTTTCCACAAGAGATTTACATTCACAAAGTGCCCAGGCTGATGGCAGTTGTAGCACTCAAGCTTCTTTTTATCAAAGCCAAGTGGAGTCTTTGGATCATAATGAACTCTTCTACCATGTCTCTTAAAGTACCTGTTCATCCTAATAGCAATCATAGCTATCTGCCAATTTATATCCATCTCCTCAATATCTGCATCATTGATCTGCTCTAGATCTTCATTGAACAAATATATCTCTTTTGATGATCTAGCAAAGAGAGAGTAGATAACCCAATCAGCAACTTCAGCAGGTGCCTCTCTTTCTATAGTACTTAATGAAGAAGTACTATAACTACCACCAGACTTAACCTGGTTAGTACTGTTCTTGCCATGTGAGACAAAGGCAACATTCTGAGAGCTAGAAGTGGATGGTCTTGACACATTCTTGATAACCTATTCAAAAACCCTTAGGTTGTTGTACAGATCATCAATTGACATGATTTCAATTTCAGGCTTGGTCCTCATGGTCATTGCCAGACTTGACCATTCTTGTGGCAAAGATCTGAGGAATTTGTGATTTGCATCCTCATCAGAGACACCAGCACCATAGGCCTCCAAATGTGACAATAGTTGTTGAAACCTGTCATAGCCCTTCTCTAATCCTTCAGAACTTGAAATAGCAAAGGCCTTAAATTATTGTTTGTAGACAGCCTTTTGCATCTTTTTGGAGTTAGCATTCCCTCCAAATCTTACCTTGATTGCCTCCCAGATCTCCTTTGCATCATCCATCCCATGAAAACGTCTAATATGCTCCTTGGGTACTACCATTAACAAGATGTTCTTGGCCTTTCTCTCCTTCTCTACAGCAAGAATTTCAGCAGCAGTAACAGGTGGCAACACTGAGTAAGTGCCATCTTTTCCTTTGGAAACCCTCTTTTTAGAGTTTCCTTTTTGTATCACCTTCCACACTGCATTATCAGTGTATTCTAGATAATGCTCCATCTCCATAGCCCAGATGTCATATTCATCTTTCTTCAATGGTGGAAGCTTCATGTTAGAGATGGTTGTGGTATTTGTGATTTGGGTTTATTTAGGTTGAGAGTTTTCTGCTCCATCTTCATGGTTGGATTCTTCATCACTAGGGTGGTCAGAGTAGGTTTCAGTTTCTTTATCACTTGCTTTTTCAGACATGTTTGATGTTTTCTGGTTTGGAATGAGTGTTTGTGTTTGTGTATCTTCAACAACAGAGTCCTTTTACTGGCTCTGATACCACTTGTAGGTCCAAAAGATATGGATCTAAATAGCCTTTTAATGACTTATAGTAAACTTGAATAAATCCAAATTCACTATGTGAATAACTCTTAACAAATCCTTAATGTGCTAATACGGAAACTTAACACAATAAGTATGAAGAACACAATAATAAACTAACTTCGTATTTTCTATTGATTGCTTTTAACAATGGTTAAGGCTTACAACTCGTACCTTAACCTAATACCTTAGGGATCCTTTTATACACCAAGGAAACCCTAATTGACTATAATACTTGTAGAAGGGTAAATATATCTCTTCTTAAGATATCTCTACGCGTACATATCAATTCCTAATATAACTCTAACAAACTATTCTGTTTTTATCATAAACAGACTTAACTATCAACACTTTGTTCTGCCAGACTTAACCACATTACTACTGGCAGACTTAACTAACAGACTTCACACTAATAGACTTAATTATGTCTTACCAGACTTAACTATCATACTAACAGAATTAATACTAAACAGACTTAAACAATCTTAAATCTGTTTTACAAAATACAATTCCCTACAGATGGAACATTAGTTTTTCCGTTAAAATAAGGACTAACGATGAAAAATATATTAATGAACGGACTAACGGTGAAAATATTATTTAAAAAGTTTATGGAGAAACTAACGTCCCATCCAAAGTAGGGACTGTATGGGCAACAGGTTTCAAAAATAGGTATGTTTGGTGTAATTAAAATGACTTAAGGACTAAACCTGTTATTTGGGGTAAACCACAAGGACCAAACGTGTAATTTTTTCTAATTTTAACAAAAAGCTTTTCATGATAAAATTTGGAGTAAAATACACCGTTCGTCCTTAAACTTGTCAGAAAACATCACCATGGGACATACCTTGGCATTTTCGTCACAATGGGACATACCTTGGCATTTTTATATCAAAGAAGTCCCTTGACCCGTTTTATTTTGGTCAATGTCCATTTTACTTTTTGGTAAGAGGGCATAATAGACATTTTCACTTTTGTTAATTATTCTGGTAGTACAACCTTAGGGACAAATGGTTTATTTACTTTAAAAAGTTTACACTATCACATCCCTTACCCACACTACCATCACTACCACCACCATCATCTCAGTCACCTCCACAGCAATCATCATCTTGAAACCCAGATTCCGACCACCACTTTCGGCTACCAACCCCATCTTGAAATCCCAATCGCCATTAATTACTTTTGAGACTATTTGTGCATTGGTTATATATCAATTTAAACTCAATTGCTATTAACCATTCATATTCAATTCCTATTAACCATTTAGTGAAAAACGTAGAGGGGGTGAATACGTTTCCATTTCAAAGTTAAAACTTTTGTATCAAATATAGTATAAACCATTGCATTTTCTAATCTTGACGCGATGATGCATTTAACGCATTACGGCATGTTAGGCCAACACCTTAATATCACATAAGATTCCACAAGATTAATGGTTTATTATAAATCAAGTTTCACCATTATTAGTCCTGTTTGTTTTACTTGATCAAGCGTGTCATAATATGTAAAGTGTTAAATATAGTTTATGACTATATTAATACTTAAAAGACCAAGTATACATCACAATCATAAACATCAACCACATAGACAATCAACAATATAAAGCAAGAATAAAAGTAAAGTAATAAGTAAAAGGATACACAAACCAACACGGGGATTTATAGTGGTTCGGTCACATACCTCCTCTTCACCCTAATCCACTCCCTGAGTACCTGACTCGAGAGTTACTTCACTACATCAACAAAGTCCATTCTCGGTGGAGAAAACCTTACAGAATGTTGCTTACACTTTATCCGGTACAAAGAAAAATACTGAGTCCTTCACACAAGGTGGAACCAAACCTTATCACTATGTCGCCTACACTTTATCCGGTACAAGGCTAGATACCGGGTTCCATTACAATAGAGGTCCCAATACCCGAACAACACGACACACCTATGGCACCCGTTATGTTTTATGGCTCAATATAACAAACCTTCTGTTTTATGGCACAAACATATAAACCATCTAATCTAGTTATAGATACAAGAAGATGATACAAGACAAGATCCAAGAACATGTGTCTAATGGATACGAAATCCTCAACCAAACATCAAGAACACAAAGCATGATGTAGTTAGTCTTTCATGAATGAATATGACAAGTTTCCCAAGCTTGTTGTAGAAGATCTTCATGTGCTTGTATGCTTGTGATGGAGGATAACTTCAGTAGGTAAGTGTAAGATATTGGATATCAAAACACCACAATTTAACAAACTATGGAGCATGTATTCTAGAGAGAGAAAGAGAGAGTGGGATGTTTTAGAGAGATAAAACAAAAAAAAGGTTAGATCAGTAAATGAACATCCAACCCTCTCCCTTGTGGGGAGAGAGCTGTTTATACATATGTCTACGCCCTCCTTCGGGCTGTGGATCAGGCATATAGTGGGTAAAGACCCATCCTTCTTCCACGATGTTACTTATACTATTGTAAACTAACTAATATTACGTTATGTCTACGAGCTATAATATGCTAGTCTATTATTGGGGTGACCAACACATCAACATGGATTTTCCAAATCCCAACAATCTCCCCCTAAGGGAGGTCACCCCATGAGTTACACTGTGAATCCTAGCATTCTATCTTTAATCTTTCATGCTCAAGCTCGTATACTTTGAAGCTTCCTTAAGTTCAACTTTGCATATCAGTAGTGGTTCTTTGACTTGAATGTTTTTTTGTTATGTGATCACGAGCTTTCTTCGAGATCATCAACCACATAGAAACTCCAGCTCATCCTTTGAAGTATCGCCATTATGTGATGTTGTGACTTTTGGACCGACATGCTCACAGTTTTAGATCATGACATCTTTTCATCATAGTAGCGGAAGCATTGTTATGTATCTTTGATTGTTATGATTTTCTTCAATTAAGTGTGTGTGCTGTGAGCATGCGGTTATGAAGTGACTCCTCAATATTGATCAACTACAACCGTCAAATGTTCCTGCAAAAAACAGTTAGCAATAAAACACCCAAAAGTGTCTTTGTTCATTTTCATTGAATACAGTTGCAAGAACCACGGTTCCCCGTTGATCAGTATAAATACTGCCTGTGATCAGGTAGAATTCCTAAGAATCTCCTTGACAAGGTTTCACAGCTTGATCTAGTCGTTCTCAAACCGGAGCGTCCCAAAGTAGACAACATGGAGTGAGTGAACCAGAGAATTGAGATTCACTAAATGATGAGAAATTGATTTGAAAAACAATCACGTATTGCTGAAGAAAGAGAGTTTTGCAATACGACGAACGTTTTATAAGAAAGATCAATTTTCAATCATAAATACTTTTTGTGTTTGAAACATGAATACACATTGGATGTGCTAGAGAAAAGAATAGTATTGCACATCGAATGGTTTTTCAAAAGTATTCGTCAATTCATTTCCTGTACCAAGGTTGATTCAAGAGTGAATCGCCCCATTGTTTCAATCCAGTGTCACAAGCTTGATTCTTGAAGAATCTCACATGTCACCCACCAAGAGCTTGTTAGATGTTGGCTCTAGAAGGATTTCCATATATACTCTCACTTTCCATATCACTCGGATGTTCTGGCAATACCACAAGGATAATGCGTAGGACTCTCAATATATACTCTCACTTTCCACATTGTGTGAAACAGCAAGTATTCATTAATTATGTGTCCTAGTGAGATTTTGTGGATGATCTCTTGGATCTAGACTCAATTGTGCACTTTGGTTTCCTATTCAGAGACTAGGGAGAGGGTCTCCTTTTTCAATATCAACTATCTCCAAGAGAAAATTGATAGATTATCTAGGTTCCCCGTGAGAATGAAACAAGTCTTTTTAAGAGAACTTGAGTGGCTTGGGAAGTTTAGTGCAGTGCGTCACTGGGTCCATGACGTCTTGTCTTTAATACCTGCGTTACCTTAGTAACCACTAGTAGCATATGTATTGAACCCGGTTTCTTCCCTAAGGTTGAATTATTGGAGGGCTATTTCTTTTCACCCTTTCACTTTTCATTTCTTTTTCATTCTTCAACCCCTACAGTGCTTACCGAGACTTCATAACTAGAACCTTGTTGGGTTTATTCCAGTTCTAGCTCTATCTCAGTCGGCACTCTTCCCTTATTCTCACTTTTCTCCTTTTTTTCATCATACCTAAGGACTTCTACACTATCTAGTGGATTGTCCCTGGGTAGATCCCTCCAGCTCTGGCAGGATAGCGGGAACGAATACCTAACCTTACCATACTTATAACTTCAATGCATAAAGTAAAATGGTTGGTCTTGTGGTATAGTTCTTTCCACCTTGAAAGCAATAGAAAAATCATTAGGAAAATCAATCAAGGTACTTGTGATATAATATCAAAGCATTTTGTACCTTAATTGTTTTGATCAATTTTATAAATGCTCCCCCTAAACATGTGCGATATGATTTTGAAATTTGTTTAGCACATGGAGGAAAGAGGACTTTGAGAAATTTCCTTGATCACAATTTCCATAGAAAAAACCAATCGATTTTTGTAAATGCTCCCCCTCAATATGTGCGGTATTAATTTGAAATCATTTAGCACTTAAAGGAAGGAGGTCTTTGAAGTACTTCCACGATCACACTTGCCATAGAGAAACAATTGTTGAAACAGACAGACCTTGATAGATCTTGAGCTCGTGGATCGTTATTTATGCCTATGTAATCACAAGCACAATAAAAGACAATCTCTACTACTTATATTTATCAGCGGAATATAAACACAAGTAAATAACTAAGAACTCTGTGATCCTCTATGGATCGTTATATTAACTAAAACTTTGTTTTTCCAATCTGTACATAACTCATACTATTATGTTCCTTTTATAGACAAGGAACCCTAAACAAAACCCTAAACCGTTTCCCAAGAAACGTATAACCATAAAACTAAATAAGATATACACAATCACTTCCTAATAAAGCTCATGTATATCCAAACTAAATATACTAAACACGGAATAATCACTTCTGCAGAAACAAACTAATAACTATTAAACTTCAGCAGATTATGTCTTCGGCAGAATCCACACTACTTCAGTAGAAACTCTTCGGCAGTAATTTCAGCATAATCCAAACTTCACATAATTCCCAACAATCCTCCCCTAAACTGGAATTTGACTTGGTTACGTTCCAGTTTCTTGATAGATCTTTAACTAATCAGCTCCAGAGGATTGTGCACAAACAACAGCAGCAAAGAATCCAAATAAGAACATCTCTTTGATGAAGAAACTCTGAAACTCCATATCTTTGCAGCAACAAATGACAACAGGTACATCAAAACATATTAGTTACATACTATTCTCATCACATCCAGGTGTGTAAACTCCTGTGAGATGTGAATCATTGAAAATAATGGATTTGATGTCTCTTTACCAATAGCCATCACTACTGGAGTAGCCATATGTTTAAGTTCGTAAACTAATGTACACTGAGAACCATCTGATTTATTGGCAAACCAGAAACCATATAAACGGATTTGAGATGTCTTTACCTGTAGCCGTTTGCTCAGGACTAGTCAATTCTTAGAATTGGTGAATTGATTACCAAATATGGTATTACACTGCCTTTACCACAAGCCATATACATGTGGGCTAGTCAATTCTTGGATTCCAAAAAGGAATAAATCATGGTGAATTGAAAACCATACAACACTCAACAATTAAGCATGGGTGGTTGCAGTCCCTATGATTTTGAGCAAACCATTACAGCTATCAACAGATTTGATGTGTCTTTACCAAAGCTGTACCCTTTGGACTAGCTAACTCTTTGACAGACACAAGGTAGATCTGGTAAGTCAATAACCATCAAAAGTATACAACAAACCTGCAAGAAAAGTTAGATTTTTTTTTTTTTTAACTAATAAAGAAAGAAAACAAAAATTACAATCAAGATGAACCTTTATGTTGCAGAAGCTGAGTTTTAATCAAACCAACACATTGAGATGCATGAAGTTCATCATTACCAACTGGATTAGGAGGTACTTCCAACTTATGTCTCAGCAATCGTTCCATAAAAGCAACCGATAAAGGATTAATCTTATCTGATAACATACACATTATCATACCACAGGTGGTCTGAACCACATGAACACAAGGCATAGGATAAAATCTCCAATTCTCAATCTCCCACTGATGTGAATTCTTCCAAATAGAATATCCTTTACCTTCTGGAGAATTAGAATCAAACAAGACTTGAAGATCACCCAATAAATATAAACCAGAACCTGTTGGTGAATGAATAGCATAATACTGAGTGACATGTTCATACAGCATCTTCAAATCATGTCTATTCACCAAATGAAAGATTTCCTTCAAGAAGTTGAACTGAATAACAGTATTATCCAGTCTAGAAACAGTGTTAAGTTTCCCAGCTTTCCAATTGATCAATACCGCATGTGTTCCTTCAGGAAAAACCTCAACAGGTCCAACTTTAATAAAAGTTGACTCATCAGCCTTGAGATCTAAAGAAATATTCTTTGAAAGATGTTTCCTAGCCAGTCTGACAGAACTCCTTAAGGAATTAAATTTCCTTTTAACCAAACTTTTCTGCCTCCTACCAGCTATTTTATCTGTATCAATCTGTAGATCATCTTTCTTACTCAATGGATCACCCAAATCCTCACAAGGCAATGCTTCAGAAGAAACCAAAGAAGACTCAGCAGAAACAACTTTATCAGTAGAAGGATTAGCTTCAGAAGTTGTTTCAGAAGTAACAACTGGAGAGATCACCAGAGGCACAACAGCATCAAAATTATCCACTATATCAACTGTTTTATTTCTCTTTGCTTTAGGAACATCTGACATAGTAGCAATCCTTTCCAATTTAGAAGAAGAAGTAGAACCAGAGAAAGACAACTTCATAATCATATTATACTTTCTGATCAAAGCATCATCAGACAAAGCAGAGATTTGCTTCATTGACATACCAGAATTATAAATAGTAGAACTATGATTCTTCACAACTCTCCTCATATGATTCCTCTTCTGAGCTATAGTCATTGGGTTTTTCTCTTTTTGCTTTATGTCTTTGAGCAATAAGAGCTCTCCTCTTTGCAGCCGCTTCTTGCTTCTTTTGATTACCAAGAGCCACCATTTGATCCACAAAATTCTCATTATCAAAAGATGCTCCTAATATAAGTTTTGCAAGATTTGGATCAGATGCACCTTGAGTAGTATAGGCATCCCATTGATCATCAGTGATCTTAGGAAGTAAGTCATCAAGCTCTAATTTTCTTTCAGTAGACAAATTAGAATTAGACTGAGCTTGAAGAAATTCAGCAACTACACGACTCTTCTGCATGTTTTCATAATCAGCAAACATCCTAGCTTGAGCTTGATTTTCTTCAGCAGTTACCAGACCTGAACCAATCATATCATCAATCACATCTTCCTTTCCTTTGTCAGAAGATTCCTCAGCAGAACCAATTTGAGCTTCAGAAGAAATAACCAAACCAACATCAGAAGAAACATGTTGAGACAATTCCTCAACAGGTGTAGTGAAAACTTCAGAGGAAGAATTCAACTTATAAATTCTCCCATCCATAAAAACTTCATCATCATCTGCTGAAGGTGAAGAATTTGGTTGTTCTTGTACAAATGAGGCTTGACCATGATCAGAAACAACCTCCTCAACTAGAACATCAGCAGATGCATCAACAACATTTAGCTCCTTTGAAGTTTCAGTAGATACCTTATTCAAATATTGTCTTCTTCTTTTTCTAGCAAATATAATAGGCACCTTGCTCCTTGAAGATTCAGCAATAGGAGAAGAAACATCAGATGTAAGAGCTGCATCAGCCAAGATTCCTAGTGATGCATGCTGAGTCTCTTCTTGCTCCTCTTCAGAAGAAACCAAAACTCTCTTATTGCCCCTTTGACCCAATACTTCCTCCAAGTTCTCAACTTTAGTCTGCAATTCCACAATCTTACCACCAAGAGAAGACTTGGTCTCTGCAAGCTCCTTCTTGAGATCAGCCACCTCACCTGCATACTTGTTCACTAGAGCATATATTGAGGTAAGTCTAATATGATCCTCATCTGCACCAACTGATTGCTCAGTGTTAATTGGAGCTTCATTGGACCTTTCAGGAGTAATATTAACATGCTCAACATTAGAAAATCCTTCATCCAATGGATTCCTAATAGGACTAGGTGTGGGCAATCTATCAGTATCAACCTGAACCTCTTCAATAGAAACTTGTGTAGGTGATGGACTAGGACATGGTATAGGTGAAGGTATGGATGCCTCAGCAGCAGCAGAAGGACCCTCATCAATATCAACTGAAAGATTACCATCAGTAGTATTGGTAGAAGGTAAAATAACAACATTAACCTCATCAGCAGTCTCATTCCCCTGAGGCAACATAGCAGCTAATAAAGGAAAATGTGTCCCCTCAAATTTAGTTCTCATTGAAGCAAATAACTTAGAAGATAAAACTCCTATGGGATGAAAAGCTTGGGTTTGGGTAGAAACATCCAATATCATCTGTAAAAACCTAAGGTACATCAAAAACTTGCCCTTTTTCCTAGTTATATTCTCAACCATATTATCGAAAATAAACTTAGAAAAATTATAAGTCAAACCCTGAGATAGACAAATAATACCACATCCCAATTGAGTCGAAAACTGATCCCATCCTCCAGATTTAATGCTTAAACACTAAAGCAATGTATGAACCAAAAACCTCCACATAGGACAAAGCTGATTCTTTAACCACATATCAGTTCTTGTACCTTGATATCCAATTGCTCTAAGCCCATCAAGTACCACCGCAGAATTAGAATGATAAATTCCATTCTCATCATTCAAACGAAGTTGTCTTCTTATCAGTTCCTCTGTCACCACATACTCAGTTCCGTCAACCCTTGCAACAATCTCTGTATCACTCCTTTTCGTAGCCGATGCCCAAAATTGAGTAACCAAGGATTCATATATAGAATTCGGAGAATGTGTTAGAGCATACTGAATCTTTGATCTCTGTAAGAATGCAATCATCGGTCTATACAACTCGTCACCCCTAGCAGTTCCTAGAAAAGCGACCTTATTATGATCATGTTTGAATTGAAGCGCCATGAGAGATTTTGAAAGTTAGGGTTACGATTTACACAAATGGAAGTGTTTTGAATGAGAGTAAAAAGAGAATCACTTAGTATGAGACGAATATATGCCAGTAGAGAATAAGTAGAAATTTCCCAATTTTGGTCAAAGTTGACCAATGCTGACGTGGACTTCTACTTTTACTCAAATTCACTTTCAACTTCGGTAGAAACACTAACCATTCTGCTGAAGAATACCAATCAGCAGAAACAGATCACGTATTCAAGAAGCTTCAGTAAATATTTTTTTACTGTTTCACCTACTCGCATTAAATCTCATTACCACTTGAAACCGTCTATAAAACAATCCCAATGCATACATACTTCTTCATCAAAAAAACCCCAAATATCATTACAAACCCTAATTCCACCAATGCTCCAAAATTAACCACAATAAACCATGAGTACCAAACCTGAGATCATAGATCTCACAACATCATCCTCATCCTCATCATCATCATCATCATCATCAAGTGATGATACAAACCCATGGCTTCATTACTTTCCACAACCATATCCACAACCAAAGAAATCACCCTTTCTCCCTTCTTCAGAAGATGATAGTGTAGTGAATCCAAGTGAATCTGCTGATGATTCTGATGACTCCTATAAGGAGAGAACATCTTACTCCCAACCTCCAGCACCTCAGCCTCAACGAAGGCCACGAGTCCGAAATCCACCACTCCCTAAAGATAGAGAGGTGGTTCTTGGTCTTTCTGCATCAGGTTTTGGTGCATCAACACATATCGTATAAGGGAAGAGCTTAAGGAGGGTAGATGGATTGCATTTTGGTTGAAATGAATAGATGAAGCACAAAGGACATATTATTTTTCTCCATCATCATATGTGGTCATCGTCATCATCAACGTTTGCATCAATCCATCCTCTCCATTTTGATCCTTAGCATCTTCGTCATACTGGTCATGTATCTCCAGCCATCAAGATAGAATGAATGGGTGGTTATGTAAGACTTCATAAATGCATATCCAGCATTTAGTGTGAAAGATGTGAGCGATCATGCATATCCAACATCCTGTTAGATGTTGGAATAGATGATATGTAGTAGATTAGGATTAGCAGATCATGTAGATGCATTTGATGTTGATTGTACTCTGTAAGCTGTAAGCTGTAAACTGTTTCTTAAATGAATGAATGAACAATTTGCTTCAGTACTTATTTTGAATGAACCATATAACTTCAGTACATCATCTTCAGAGGAAACAAATGACTCACTTCAGCACTTTGAATTCAGTAGAAACAAGCTTTAGCTTTCTTGACCATATCCTAAATGAACAACCACTCTGCAAAACAGAACAAACACAGAGAAATACACAAACCAACCAAGAGAAACACACTAAGATTACATTAGCTGGTTAGAGTTAAATAAAAGCAAACAAATATACAAAATTACATAGAAAAATGCAAAGTGTACAAAAATCCTCCCCTGAGGCATATGCCTCCCCTGAGGCCTATGCCTCCCCTTAAACTTTGCAGTTAAGGGTTAAGCATACCGATATGAACCACAAGGTGTTGAAACCTTGGTCCATCAAAAGCCTTTGTTAACAAATCTGCCACATTATTATCAGTATGAATTTTGACCACTTTTATCAAATTTTTATCATATGCATCTCTTATAAAGTGGTGCCTGATTTCAATATGTTTTGTTCTACTGTGAAAAACTGGATTTTTAACAATGCATATGGTACTTTGATTATCAATAAAAATTGTTGTGTTCATGAAATTGTACCCATAATCCAACAATTGATTTTGAATCCAAAGAACCTGTCCACAGCAATTTGCAGCAGCAACGTACTCTGCTTCAGTAGATGAGGTAGCCACAATAGTCTGTTTCTTGCATTGCCAAGAAATCAATCTCTTTCCAAGGAATTGGCAACCTCCAGTGGTGGACCTCCTATCCAGATTAGCACCAGCATAGTCACTATCACTATAAGCTTCCAACTTAAAAGGAGACTCTTTTGGGTACCAAAGACCTAGAAGAGGTTGGCCTTTGAGGTACTTAAAGATCTTCTTAACAGCATTGAGATGGGAAATCAGTGGAGTAACTTGATGTCGTGAACAAACACTCACAACAAAAGTAATGTCAGGCCTTGAAGCTGTTAAATACATCAAAGAGCCAATCATAGACCTGTACAAATGAACATTCACAGGTGGATCTGCTTCATTGTTGGTCTTTGTCTTTGGAGCTTCATAAGGTGTAGTGGCAGTCCTTACACCCTCCATACCAAACTTTTTCAAGATGTCCCTCACATATTTGTCCTAACTGATAAAGATACCATCAGGTTTCTGCTGAACTTGGAGACCCAAAAAGAAAGTCATCTCTCCCATGGCACTCATCTGAAACTCTCCCTTCATAAGCTCCTCAAACTCCCTGCACCAAGCTTCCTTTGTGGATCCAAAAATAATGTCATCCACATACACTTGCACAAGAATAATGTCTGTGGAATTCTTCTTAAGGAATAGAGTCTTATCAATTGCACCTCTTCTATAACCATGCTTCAGAAGAAATGAAGAGAGCCTAGCATACCAGGCTCTGGGTGCCTGATGTAGTCCATAGAGAGCTTTGACTACCTTATAAACATGATTAGGATGATCTGGATCTTCAAATCCTTTAGGTTGAGTGACATAAACCTCCTCTTCAATTTCACCATACAAGAAGGCTCCTTTAACATCCATTTGATAGACCATAAAACCCATATAGGATGCATAAGCTAAGAAAATCCGTATGGCCTCAACTCTTGCCACTGGTGCAAACACTTCATCATAATCTATCCCCTCCTCTTGTCTATACCCCTGTGCAACTAATCTGGCTTTGTTTTTAATGACAACACCTCGTGCATCTCTCTTATTCTTCAGAATCCATTTAGTCCCAATAGCATACTTACCATCAGGTAGTGGTACCAATATCCAAACCTGCTGATTTTGAAATTGTTGCATCTCATCCTGCATTGCTTCAAGCCAACTTGAGTCTTCAAGAGCCTGAGTAACACTGGTTGGTTCCACTTGTGAGAGAAAACAAGCAAACAAACAATGTTCATAGTCTGTGTGATTGTCTCTCTGCTGATTTGAGACATAAGAGATAAAAGCCACCTGACCATATTTAGAACATGCTACAGTACCCCTTGTTCTAACAGGTGCATTAGGATCACCAATAATATTAGTCTGTGGATGAGCATTGTTGATCCTTGTAGTAGTAGTGGTGTTGACATCAATGGAGGATTCAAGATTAGTCACAGTAGGTTCAAAGTCAGTGTCATAGGAAGGTGTGTTGAAGATTCCAGCTTTAGGTTGATGATGACCAAGATCTGAAGGTTTTGGAAACCGTGTATAAGGTTCTCCAAGGTCTGTTGACACTCTAGTAGAGATAGGAGTAGAGTCAACATGTCTTTCAGCCGAATGGGAGAGGTAAGGAGAAACAGAATCACTTTCAGCAGAATTGACGTTTCCACTGATTGCTTCACTGGCACTATCTTCAACATTCCTCTCAGCGTCTAAATTGGCTGCATACTCTTGTTTCTTCAGTCAGGCAAGGTCCTCAGCATAATGGAATTCATCTTCACCCACATCAGTATAATCTTTAGAAGTGTCACCTACAAAATTGTTAGGGGAGAAGGAAGGCACTACAATGGGTTGTTCATCATCTTCAGACCCACTGTCAGAATGAGCATCCATAGTTCCTGCACTGGTAGTTGGAGATGCTTGAGAATCTGCATGTTGGTTAGCCATATGTCTAGAATAACCCAAGTAATCAGTTAAGTAATCAAGGTCAAATGACCAAACATGACCCTGTCCTTGAACATTAGGCTTGTCTTCTAGATACCTCAGATTCAATGTCTCCTCAATCTTCTTAGCAGATACATTGTAAACCCTGTACACCTTACTATGCGCAGAATATCCCACAATGTAACCATCATCAGCTTTCTCATCAAATTTGCCCAACGGATCACTTGTATTCAAAATTGTCACTTGACAGCCAAACAGTTTAAGGTAATGAATAACATGAACTTTCCCAAAAAGAGGTTTATATGGTGTTTTAAGATGTGGTCTAGTAATGGACACTCTATTTAGTACATAACAAGCTGTACCAACAGCTTCAGTCCAAAACATGGTTGGAAGTTTAGAGTCTGCCAGCATAGATCTTGCAGCCTCTATTAAGGTCCTATTTTTTCTTTCTGCCACCCAATTTTGTTGAGGGGTTCTTGGAGTGCTATAGTCCCTTTTGATTCCTTTTGACCTACAGAGTTCTATAAGTACAGCATTCTTGAACTCTGTCCCATTATCACACCTAATTCCTTTAACCTTTTTGTTCAACTAATTTTCAATAAGGGTAATGAAGTCTTTCAACACTATAGATGTTTCATCTTTGGTCCTTAGAAAGAATACCCAACAAAATTTGCTATAACCATCAGTGATCACCAGACAAAAATATTTATGATCAATGCTTCTCACTTGAGTTGGACCAAACAGATCAATATGAAGCAGCTGAAGAGGTTCAGAAATAATGCTTATAGCCGTAACAGGAACACCTTTGTATGAGGCTCTGTGCTGCTTTCCTTTGTGGCATGCAACACAGTTATGATCATTGGTGAATACTTTGGAAGGAAGACCTTGAACAAGGCCCAGTTTAGAGAGCTGGTTAATGGTCTTGAAGTTGACATGGGCCATCCTTCTGTGCCATTTGGTGGACTCATCCACGGATGCTTTAGCCACCAAACACGTTAAGTCACCTGCTGGTTTGAAATTAGTTAAGTTGAATGTATAAAGATTGTGACTGCGAGGAACTTTCAGCAGAATTGAAGATTCTTCTGGAAGTTTGAAGTCTTTAGATAGCACAAGACATTCATCCTCTGTGAAGAGTACTTTGTTCTTGGTGTCACAGATTTGTGAGACTGAAAACAAATTGAAGTGTTGAAGTTCCTTGACATAATATACATTCTCAAAGTCCAGCTGAGGTGTTTTGATGGTCCCTTTCCCAGTAATTCTGCCATCACTTCCTCCAAGTCTTGAGCCTTCTTTCAATTGCAGCAATAAAAGCCTCACTCTTTTCCACGACTTGTTTGGCCCAAAACCTTGTACTTTCTCCCGGTCTCATCTTGAGCTTATACTCTGTTAGCCTTAATAGTTTTTATTAGAAGTGATGGTCATTCACATTTAGGAACTTTGTAACGTGTGTTAGATATCGTATTAGAATAGTCAACGGGCTCGTGGATTGGACTAAGCTAAATGGCTAGAAGTTATGTTAAGCTAGCCTTGTATAATTTGTCATCCAATCCATGTACAACCCATATCCACGAAGCCCATGGAAAGCCCATTAGGGCGTTTATGTCTTGTAGTATATATACCCCTCAAAGTCTCATTTGAGGGGTGTGCTTGAAAGTGTGTGTGTGTGTGTGTTTTCTTTGGAATATACAACATCTTGTGTTCATCTTTCTCTCTACACATACATGGTTTTATAACATCAAGTCACCATCTTTCTCTCATCTTTGTTTCTTGTTTCTTCTACGCATAACGTGGGTGTTTGTTTACGTGTTCTACTCGTTTGGTTAGCTTTAGTATAAGCGTAAAGTTGATATATTTAAGGTCCTACAATTGGTATCAATCGCCTAACAATGGTTTAGGAGTTTGTGTGTTCATTTTTTGTTAAAGCTTTACAAGAAAAGTTGCGTTTTTTCCTATAAAACGTGGGCTTTTTGCATAAAGTTTTGATTTTTACGTGGTTTTAAGCTTAAAGTTGTAGACTTTATTGATCATTAAGTGTTTTGGAAGAAGTTTGTGCAAAAGAAATCATTTGGAAACGTGTTTTTTCAAAACTGGGCTGTTTTTACGCGTAAGCATCTTTTGGTCAAAACCCTCTTTTTACGCGTAAGAAAGTCAAAACCCTAGTTTTTTACGCATAACTTTTTGGTGAACCATCTTCGTGCAACAACGGTTACTCAGTGCTTCCCTCACTTGGATAAGTTTGTGGAACACTTCGACTTGTGGATATCTTTTACATTGTGATAGTGTAAAGGATTTTTGGTTTTAAACCTAAGTTTACGCATAAGTATAAACGCTTACGAGTAAGCACTCTACGCATAAGTTATCACTTACGCGTAAGGTTTTTACGACTAAGTATTTTTGTTTACGCATAAGCTTACGCTTAAGCCTAATGGTTACGCGTAAGATACTGTTTACGCATAAGGAATCCTACGCCTAAGCTTTCTACGCATAAGAATCCTACGCATAAGCAATCCAACGCGTAAGCACCAATTTCTACGCTTAATAACAGGTTTACGAGTAAGATTTTGAGCAAAACTTCAAACGGCTATAGCTTTTGAACCGTAACTCCGTTTTCAGCGTTCTACCCATCAAAACGACCGTGAGAACGAGAAGAATAGACCGCCGAATGAACTAACTAAAGTTCATTCGGGTCAACCTTCAAGTCCTAAAAACGCTCCGAACAGAAGTTACTAAGGTTTTTAAGTTTTTCGACCAAATTTTAACTACAACAACCGAGCTTAATCTTCATCAAACACAACTCCTTTATCGTTGAATCGATCCTACATCAACTTTATCATATCATACCTTCATCAATGGCAACTCAACAATACATTCATGCAGCCGGTGCCGAAAACCGTCCTCCTATGTTGGAAAAAGGTGGTTATATTCAATGGACAAGTCGTATGCTTCGTTACATTAAGACCAAACCTAATGGAAAATTGATGATTCAATCCATTACGAATGGACCCTTCATACCTCAACAAGTCCAAGACCCTGGAAATGCTGATGCAACACCTCCCGTCCCACCATCTTTTCGTGTTCAAAAGGAATCTGAATACACTGAAGAGGATTAGAAACAAGTCGAAGCAGATGACATGGCAATTCATATTATCCAACTGGGTTTACCAAGAGACATCTTTGCTGATGTAGACAGTTGTGAAACTGATTTCAATATGTAGGAACGTGTTAGATGGCTTTGTCATGGAACTGAAATTGGTCAACAAGATACGAAAAACAAGTTGTTAACTGCATGGGAGAAGTTTACATCTACTCCAGGAGAATCAATTGAATCCTACTATGGAAGGTTTTGCACTTTAATGAATGAGCTGATCAGAAACAAGTTGACACCCAGAACTATCATGAGCAACATCAAGTTCCTGAACAATCTACCAGAAGAATGGGGACGATATGTCACTATTGTCAACCAAACAAAAGACTTACATCAAGTGAACTTTGATCAACTCAACGATTTTCGGAAACAAAACCAAAATGAAGTGAATGAAGTCAGGAAAGAAAGATTAGCAAAGAATCATGATCCATTGGCACTCATTGCAAAGACTCAAACTCCAGTGAATACACAACAACAAGCTTCATCATCTTCCACTAACAACAACTTGCAGCAATACATTCCACAACAACAAGCTGTTATCCCTCAACAACAAACCTATCCACTAGAACAACAACATTACCAGGAACAAGGAATCACTGATCTTGAAATTGAACAAGAACAAGCTTTGCTACAGGCATTTGCATTTTTGGGTAAAGCATTCAGAAGTCGCTATTCCACACCAACTAACAAAAACCAAAGGATTTCATCAAACACTCGCAACAGGCAAATTGCACAGCCGGGTGTGAACATGGGTAATCAAAGACAAATGGTTGGAGTTATTGCGAACCCACAGGGATATGCTACTGGATTTCAGATGGGTAATCAGGCGGTTTCGAATCAGGGTAATCAGTTGGGTCAGAATGTTGGAAATCAGATGGGTCAGAATGTTAGGAATAGAGCAGTGGGTAATCAGAATGGGAATGCTGCAGCTCCAGTCATTGGGAATTATGGAAATGTGAATCAGGGTAATCAGGTTACGTGTTACAACTGTCAAGGAGTGGGTCACATGGCAAGGAACTGTCCTACTAAGCCGAAAAAGAAGGATCTTGCGTATCTTCAGAAAGCTATCATGTTGGTACAAAAAGAAAATGCAGGACTTCAATTGAGTGCTGAGGAACATGACTTTATGGCTATTATGGATGATTTAGAAGACCTCGAGGAAATCAATGCAAACTGCATCTTCATGGCAAATCTTTAGGAGACTAAGTACGACACTGATTCTGACGCACCTCCTGTCTATGACGTCAATGCAGTATCTGAGGTACTAATCACTAATCCATGCTATAACAATGTCATATTTGATGTGTTTACTCATGACGAACAGCATTCTGTGACATCAGCACCTACTTATGATACATACCTGGACAATCCGAGTTGTAGCAATACTAACTCTGATGAGGAAACATGTGCTTATTTTGAATCTTTAATCAATAACTGTGGCATTGAAATCAAGAAAGTTAGAACGGTCAATCGCGAAGTTAAGGCCGCGAATGCTAAATTGACCGTTGAGCTTGAGAGTTACAAGGAGAACGCAAAAGCCTTTGAATTTCATAAAAACAAAGAATCAGAATTAGAAATTGGTTATCAAAATTTGGTTTCTAAAGAACAACTATTGGAAATCAAGTATAACACACTTGACGTGAATTTGAACTTGAAAATTAAATATTTAAACAAGGAAATTTCTGATTTAAGTGACCAACTTTCTAAACAAAAAGAAATGTTTTCTGATCTTGAAAAAGAGAAGAAACAGTTGATTACTGATTTTTCAAAACGAGAAGATTCTCTTCTTGATGAAATTCTTGATAAAAATGAAAAAAATCCAAACTTTGGAAAATTTGCTTCTTAAAACGGGTCATTCTGCTCAAACAAACAAGACGCTTTCTAATCAAGTAAATCCGCGTTTTCATACTAATCATAGAATGGCACTTGGTAACGACCCTTTTTCGTTCCTCAAGAAACCTCAGAAACCTCAGAATGTGTTAAACAATGGAAATGTTTTACATGAACCCATTATTGTTCGTGATTCTCTTGAAACGTTAGAACTATCTAAGGAGAGTAGAGAAAGAATGAAACAAAAACATCCGGTAATCAAACCAATCGACTATAACAAATGGAACAAAATTTCAGGAATTACTTTTGTGAATCAAAAAGAAAAGTCAAAGTCTTCCATCACACCAAGTGTTTCAAACAAAGAGTCAACACCTGTTTCAAAATCTGTTTCAAAACCAGTTGTTGTCTCAAATTCTATTTCGAACATTGAACAAATGTCTTCAAACAATCCTTTTAACACAAGTGATGCGAGAAGTATTTTAGAAAATGTAAAAACTAGAATTGCGGATCTTCAAGACACTGTTAAAACTAAAACCAATATTACCACAAACATCTGGTTTAATAGTTTTGATAATGAAAATAAAAAGTATTTTGAAACTCAAATTGCTCCTCAGCTGAATAACATCAACTCAAGGGTAATTCATTTTGAACAAGCGTTTTTGAAAGAAACAGCTGACTTTGTCAAGGACCATAAATCCCTGGTAAAGCAAGCTAATGACTGTGTCGAACACATCAAACTTTTGGAAAAATTAAATGACTCTCTCTTCGAAGATGTTCTGACTACCGATATTATGTCCATTATTCTACAAACATATTCTGTTGAAGATCATGAAAGACTCCAGTCTGAGACCTCCAAAATTGTTTCAAAATACGAAAAAGCACCTGAGAAACTTGAAAAAGAAAATGTCTCATATTTTAAACAACTTGATCGAAGAACTGAGGAATGCAAGTATGACAAATTGTCGTATGAGCGTGCCTACAATGACATGAAAGCGAAAAATGATCTTTTGAGGGCTCAACTGGAATGTCAAAAAGGAAAGGCAGTGGATACTAAGATGTCAAAACCATTGACTGAGGAGAAAGCAAATGTTCCCAAACCGGTTTTAAAACCAAAAATGTCTGTTTCAATGCCTCCTCCAAAAGTCAATGAGAAAAATGATTTATCCAAAGCAGTCACTCCACCTGCCTTGCCTAAACAAAATGTTGATAAAAGAAAAGCGGTTATCGAGAAACCACAAGTTTTAGCTCCTGGCCTTTTTAAGATGAGTACCACTAATGCGTCTGCCTCCACATCTAAAACATATGGAACAAACGACATAAGTTTAGAAAAGCACTCTAAAGAGACTAGGATAGTCGAAACCACTTCTCTTGATAAAAATGTGAATCCTAATGAGTGTGCCTTACCTTCTACAGGACTAGGAAGCACCTCTAGGAGCAGCAGACTAAAGCCTAAGCGCAATACAAGGAACAATAGAGTCTCGCTTGCCTCTAAGAGTAGTCACTTGAATAAAGAGAAGAAAGTAGAAGAATACCCTAGGAATTTACCGCTTTGTAATAAGAAAGACATTTCATCTGAATGTAATGAACGTATGAACTCTGCTAAGTTTAATGAATGTGTTGAATCTCTTTGTTTAACTTGCAAGAAATCTTTAACTAATGTTCATGATGATTGTGTTTCTAAGAATGAGATTGTTGAGCCTGTTAAGAAGAATATTCCCAAAAGAACTTATGCTAAATGAATAGGAAGACTAGTTGCGAGACTTAGGCTTTACACTACTGATAGGGAGCATAATGTTTACTTTAGGGATGACATTTGGAAACCCACAGGTAGAACTTTCACACTCCAGAATGGTAGAATGAGTGATGAACCTGTCTTACCAATAGATAACTTCTATGAGTGTGATCAGGATTTTACCTCTAACCCAAAGGAACCAAAATCAAAACGGTTTCCAAAATCTTCTTCTTCTGTTATTGGCAGGTTATCGAAATATGTCTTTGGATCATCGACTCGGGTTGCTCCAAGCACATGACCGGGAATCTGAAGCTGCTGATCAATTTCGTCTGGCAATTCATGGGAACCGTACGTTTCGGAAATGATCTTGTAGCAGCTATCATGGGTTATGGAGATCTACCATTAAGAAATTATTTGATCACTCGGGTTTACTATGTCGAAGGGTTGGGACATAATTTGTTTTCAGTCGGGCAGTTCGGCGATGCAGATTTAGAGGTTGCTTTTAGGAAAAATGCTTGCTTCGTTAGAAACTTGAATGGCACTAATCTCTTATCTGGGAATCGTGATACAAACTTGTATGCTATCGACATTAACCAAATGGCCTCTTCATCACCAATATATCTTATGACACGAGCATCTGGAACAAAGTCCTGGTTGTGGCATCAAAGATTATCCCATCTCAATTTCGACACCATCAACAAACTTGCCAAATACAACATCGTCAATGGACTTCCAAAGTTCAAATACACCAAGGATCACTTATGTCCATCATGCGAACAAGGAAAAAGCAAAAGAGCTTCATATAAACCCAAATATGTACCTAGTTCGGAAGCAAGGTTTCATATGTTGCACATGGACTTATGTGGCCCAATGAGAGTTGAAAGCATAAATAGGAAAAAGTATATTCTTGTTATCGTCGATGATTATTCAAGATATACATGGGTTAGGTTTTTGAGATCAAAAGACGAATCACCAGGCATCATCATCACGTTCCTGAAACGTATTCAAGTACTTCTTCAAGCTCCTGTAAGAGTTGTAAGAACAGAAAACGGCACAGAATTCAAAAATCAGGAGTTAAGAGCTTATTTTGAAGATGTTGGAATAACTCATCAGGCATCAGTTGTTAGAACTCCACAGCAGAATGGGGTAGTTGAAAGAATAAATCGTACTCTTGTGGAAGCTGCTCGCACAATGCTAATTTATTCTAGTGCACCGTTATTTCTATGGGCTGATGCCATTGCCACTGCTTGTTTCACTCAGAACCGATCCCTAATCCATCCAAGATTCAATAAAACCCCATATGAACTAGTGAACAACAGAAAACTTGATATCTCTTACTTTCACGTGTTTGGCGCTTTGTGCTATCCAACAAACGACAGAGACGATCTAGGGAAACTGAAAGCTAAAGGTGATATTGGAATCTTCATTGGATATTCAGATAGCTCGAGGGCATTAAGGGTGTATAACAGAAGAACTACGAGGATCATAGAGACGATGAATGTGAATTTTGATGAAATTTCAAAAATGGCTTCTGAGAGACTCGCTCTAGAACCCGCACCAAACCTGTAGACTTCTGGACACATCAGTTCAGGACTCGTACATCAAAGAGCTCCATCAACTTTTACTGGCACTCCTCATGAAAAAGAATGGGAGAAATTCTTCGAGTTAATGTTCGATGAATACTATGGTGGAACTTCGACAAATGCATCAAACCATCATTCCGCTACACCCGCTCAAAATCATCTACCACCGCCACCAACAGAAGATGCATCTACCACCGTCGAAACCAATGCACCAACTCCATCAACATCATCTACATCTACTCCAGGAACTCCAATTCTTCAAACAGTCTTACCAGCAGTTGATGAGCATGTTAGGAATTAGAAAATTCAGTCGTTAAAGAGTTGGTCACCTCAAGTATATGTATTCATTAGAAATCTCGTAGTCGTAATCTAGTTATATTATTAAGTTGTTTGTCTTGTAACACCATGGAGGACGGACGGGTCTTTACCCACTGTATGCCTGATCCACAGCCCGTAGGTGGCGTTTGTTTGTAAGAAACTATAAATACCCTCTACCTCCCAAGGTAGAGGGTTGGAGCTTCAATACCATTTTTCTTTGTTTCACATAGTTCCCAACTCTCTTCCCTTTCTCTCTCTAAACATACTTGAACGCCCCACATGTTTATGGTTTAGCATGTTTGTGAAATCCTATATCTTACAATTGGTATCAAGAGCCATGGTTTGATCACTCATCTTTCATGCTCTTTGTTTTGGTGGATTTCATAAGGTTTTTGGGGTATTAAGTGTTTAGAAGAGTTTGATTCATTTGGACAAATTTTAGTGTTAAAGTTTGAATTTTGCTTGTACTTTTGTGTTTAGGATCATCTTATGTGTTTATGTTTTGAATTGGAAGGCTTAAATCATTTTGGTTTGGTTGTTTTTGATTGATAAAGTGGTTATTTTTGAACTTTGTACTAAGCGAGTTGAGTCTCGGATATTTAGTTCTTCAAAGCGAGTTGCTTTGTTACTGGATGCGAGTTGATATATGCATCTTGGCTATTTAGCGAGTTAAGCTTTTAAGCGACTTGGTGGTTAAGCGAGTTGTGTCTGTTTGCGACTTGCTATTAAGCGAGTTGATTCCTAAAGCGACTTGTTTCTTTAAGCGAGTTGATTGTGTTGCGTGTTGATACTAAAGCGAGTTGGCTATTTAGCGACTTGTTTGATCAAGCGAGTTGATTGTGTTGCGAGTTGATACAAATGCGACTTGGCTATTTAGCGAGTTGATTCCTTAAGTGACTTGTTCCTTTGAGCGAGTTGGTTGTTAAGCGAGTTGATTACTAAGCGAGTTGAGTGTTTAGCTACTTGTCTATTTAGACTTGTTACTTCTTCGTGATACATTCTTACGATTGTTCTTTTCGTTTAGTAAAATCCCGTGAAAGAATCAATTTCCTGGTTTAATCAAAGAATAGTAAAATCCCGTAGAACTTGTAATCATGGCAAACATCGTTCCTACTATTGTTTCTTCCGTAGCTGAGGACGTTCAAGCAGCAGGATCAGATACACGTCCACCTATGCTTGACAGAACTGATTATGACTCATGGGCACAACGAATCTGATTGTACTGTTTGGGAAAAGAAAACGGAGTCAACATTCTCAAGTCAATCGATGAAGGACCTTATCAGATTGAGACTACTAGAGACTTGATTGATACAGCTGCAGATGGAACAATGATCTATGGAATAGACAGACCAAAGACGTATGATGAGCTCACTGATAAGGAGAAAAAGAGATTCGATGCAGATATCAGGGCTTCTAACATTATACTTCAAGGTCTTCCAAAAGACATCTACAAGCTTATCAATCACAACACTGAAGCAAAGGCTGTATGGGATAATGTCAAGATGCTTCTCTCTGGTTCTGAATTAACTATGGAAGACAGAGAATCACAACTCTATGATGAATTTGAGCACTTCAAGATGAAACCAGATGAGAGTGTCTATGAGTATTACGTGAGATTCCATAAGCTTGTGAATGACATGAGGAACATCAAAATGACCATGCCAAACATTCAGCTGAACTCAAAGTTTGTGAACAACATGAATCCCGAATGGCACAAGTTTGTCACCTCTGTGAAGCTAACAAAAGGATTGAAGAATACTAACTATGAGCAACTCTATGCATTCCTTCTTCAGAATGAGAGACATGCTATGTTTGAAAAAAGGATTCTTGATCAGTTCAAAACCAACCAGGGAGAGACAAGCTCATCAAATGATTCAACTTCCTTCTACTCAAACATTGGAATTACCACCAAAGCATCTCAAGTTATACCCATGGGTAATGGTAATCACAAACTCATTCCCGATCCAATGTTCAAACAAGTTGATGCTGATGCACACGTGGGAAACTTCATTAATCAACTGGCTCTCATGATTAGTCAAAGCATGAACTCTCTCCCACACACCAACAACAACCTCAAAACAGCATCCAATCCACACAATCAAGCCACTGTTAGAGATGGGAAGGTTATGGTACAACCAGTTCAAGAAAGGCAGTATGAACAAGGGAGAGGTGGAGCTGGTAGAGGATATGTGGCAAATCAGAATAGGGGAAGGAATAGAAATCAAGGACAAGCAAAGCCGATCAAATGCTACAACTGTGGCGGTGAGGGACACATTTCAAGGAACTGCACATCTCCAAAACGTCCTCAGAATGCTGAGTACTTCAAGGATAAGATGTTGCTTGTTCAAGCTCAGGATAATGGAGCTGCTTTGGATGAAGAGGAGTTATTGTTTCTTGCTGAAGGGAATGCCAAGACTTATGATGCTGATGTTGATGAACAGCCAATTCAGGAGATAGGTCATAATAATCAGAATGCCTTCCAAGTCGCTGACTGTGTTGCATACGACTCTGACGTCGATGATGAACATACTGCACAAACAATTTTCATGGCTAGCATTTCTCCAATGGTCTCTCCTAAGGTCCCCTCACCACAGCAAGCTAGTTCATCCAAAGAATCAATCATCTCTGAGGTATTAAAACTATATGATGATGTTGATGAGCGAAAGATGCATAATGAAGTACAAACTCTTGAGACTTATGAATCAGATATTGATTATGAGGGTAATAGCAATATTGTCCCATATGATCAATATGTGAAGAAAAATGAAAGTGAGGTTGTACCAAGTAATGCATTTTCCGCAGTCAATGATGACAATGTTTTTAATGAACATACTGCATGTTCCCCTGATGATTCTGCTGTCTCTGAACTTAATGCCTATAAAGAACGTGTTGCTATTTATGAACAACGTGCTAAATTTGAGTTGACCACACGTGAGCAGGAAATGGATGTCCAAATGCGTACAATTATTAGAAAAAGTAACTTTAGAGAAGAAGTATTAAAACAAGAGTTAAACTCCTTACAAGAAAAGTTTTCTAAAACTGCTAAGCAAAAACAAGAACTTCAAGAAAATGTTAAAATGCTTAAGCAAGAATTCAATGCTTAGGAAACAAAACTTTTGAATGATTTTTCCAATCTAAAAACTTTGAAAAACAAGCTTGAAAATAAGTTGTACGTACAAGGGAATACCATTCAGACTGCTCACTTGATCACTAGGCATAGAGTCTTAAGCGATAAGCATAGCATTCCCCTTGTTGAGGAACCAAATCTAGAGGTCATTAAAAAGGCTAGAACTGCTCATAAGGTAATTTATGATGGCAATGAAATCCTTAAGCCTAGACAGAAACCTAGTTGTGCTGAGTGCACTGAGGAAGATAAGAAATCAGATGAGGTCAATAGGGAGAAAATGGATAAGAAACTCAAAAATCCTTCATGTAAAGAGAAAAACATAATTATCAAACCCCATGACTACTAAAAGGAAATTTGGATTTCCTTGAACATGTTTAAGCCTCAAACATTGTTAACACCCGAACAAGTGTTCTGGAAAAAGGATCTAGATAAACAAAAAGCAGAGAATCTTGTTGTAACAAACCCTCCTCTTAGGAAAATGCCTTCAGCTACTGTGTATCCTCCTAATACACCAATGCATCTAGTCCCTAGAACTATTGCCACTAAAAGCAAGGCCTTAATCAGTCAATATGTCATCTTCCAATTATTTGTTGACTTTGAGAAAACGTGTAAGAAAAGGATCACACCCACTGGGATAACAGAAGGGGAAATGGGTTTTGAGCAAACTAAAGAATGCTATTTAACTGAGGTCATGCCTTTCTTTAAACAACTAAAATATCAATTTGAGAGTCTTAAAAAGGGGATGGATTCAGATATTAAAGAAATGGAAAAGGAATTTGATGCAATGATAGTTGAAGTTAGTGACTATGAGCATGAATTAAAATATAATGAGATTGAGAGGAAGAACTTGCACACATTAAATGAGAATCTTATTTCTGAATGTATTGCTCAAGATGTGTTTTACACTGCTACGAATCACTCCATTACTGCTTCTCGATTTCATGAATTATCTATTGCATTGAAAGTTTCCCATGATCGTGTCATTGAGCTTGAGAACAAAAACTTAGAACTTAGTGAGAAAATTGATCGAGATGATCACGATAATTTGGTAAAACATCTTTCTAAACTAGAAGTTGAACATTTTGATTTGCAACTAAAATATCAACATCTTAAAGAAAATGTTAAAACCTCAAATATCAAGACATCCTCAGATGTTCCAGAGTTTGATGCAGTTTTTCAGATAAATAAACGTGATGAACAGATTCAAGCTCATTGTTGCACGATCAGAAAGTTGAAAGCCCAAATTTCTCAATTAAATGGTGAAAAGAACAATGTGACTGGCTCCCAAATGCCTCCTCCTTTAGATTCTCAGTATTCTCAAACTTTTCATCTTCAAAACTTAGTAAACGCTTTACAAAAGGAAAACGAGAGCTTTCTAAAAGAAAATGAAAAATTTAAACGTCACTTTAAAGAGTTATATGATTCAATAAAGTCACTCGTGACAAAAACAACAACAAAATAACTTCTTTACAAAAGGAAATTGAGAATCTGAGGGGCCGGGAAAAAGGAAAACTGCCACTTGTTTTTAATGAGAATGTCATTTCAAAGTCATCCTCTACTGCAAATATACTGTGACTGTTAAATACATTCCTCCTCATCTTAGGAATAATGAACTTGTGTTTCATAACTACTGTGCTCACCTTAAGGATAGTCTAGAATGTCTCCGTGAGATTGTGGAGGAGTATTACCTAAATAAGCCTCTTGATAAAGAAATTAGGTTTGCGTGCATTCAGGCCAAACGATCTCAGGAACTGCTAGAATGCTTAATTGCAACATGTCCTAAACCCTTAGGTGCGAAAGGTAAAGCTGTGATGCCCTGTTCTGTGCCTAGTGCCAAGCATACAAACCATTCTATACCCAGTTTTAAGAAAGTAAACACTAATGTGCCTTCGAGTAGTTCAGATCCTTGCACATCTAGTTCAGGAATGCAAAAGGTAGATCAACCAACTAATGTTCCCATAATTCCCTCAACAGGAGTAATCAGTGACATTAAAGCAAGCGGGTCAAAGCCTCCAGGCAATACCAAGCAAGATAGGACCTCGCAAGCTAAGAATGCACACTGGAAGAGAGTAGAAGACCAACCTAGGAACTTTAAGTTTGAGTTGAATAAAACGAATAGTGTTGATTCTAGTATTAGCCATAGGCGTACTGTAATTAATTCGAATTCTGATACTATCTGCAAAGCATGTAATGATGTCTGCTTAATTTCTGTTGCTAATCATGAATGTGGTGTGAATGTTTTGTCTAATGTTGTCAATTGCCCTGTGAAAATTGTTAATGCTAAAAATCATGCTAAGAAGGCTAAAAGGCAAAGACGAAAGAAACTTAAAAAACAGTGGAAACCCACAGGAAGAACATTTAGTAAGATAGGTTATCAATGGATACCTTCAGGCTATAAGACTAATCAGTTCTGCCCTCAATCTACTAAGAAAATGCCCACTAGAAAATGGATGCCTACTGGTAGAACCATTCCCTTAAGAAGTGAACACACTTTAAATAGGTTGAATATTGACATTAGCACTGCATCTATTTCTGATGATTCCATTGTTTCTACTCCTGATGTGGGTGTTCCAATCACTGTTACTAACCAAGTGGAACCCATTATTGCATGGGGTTCCCAATTATCCAGTTATCCATTCTTGTCTGTGTTCAACTGCAGATCGTTCAAATCGTTCTGTGGTACCTGGACTCAGGCTGTTCCAAGCATATAACTGGAGACCGGTCGCGGCTCATGAACTTCATGAGCAAATTTATTAGGACAGTTAGATTCGGGAACGATCATTTCGGTGCAATTATGGGTTATGGAGATTATGTTGTTGGTGATAGTGTTATCTCCAAGGTATATTATGTGGAAGGTCTTGGTCATAACCTATTCTCTGTTGGTCAATTCTGTGATTCTGATCTAGAAGTAGCCTTCAGAAAACATACTTGTTTCGTTAGAGAACTTGATGGTAAGGAACTTTTAAGAGGAACACGTTGTTCAAATCTATACACCATCTCTATCGAAGATATGATGAAGTCTTCTCCAATTTGCTTGTTGTCAAAGGCTTTGAAAACAAAGTCATGGTTATGGCATCGTCGTCTCAATCACTTGAACTTCGGCACCATCAATGATCTCTCCAGAAAGGACTTAGTTGTAGGTTTACCTAGACTGAAGTATGAAAAGGATCATCTTTGTTCAGCATGCCAATTGGGAAAAAGCAAGAAGTATGCCCATAAACCCAAACCTACAAACTCAATTTCAGAAGTTCTTCATACCATTCACATGGATTTATGTGGACCAATGAGAGTGCAGAATATCTTTGGGAAGAAATATGTGTTAGTTGTGGTTGATGATTACTCTAGATTCACCTGGGTCAAGTTCTTAAGGACAAAGGATGAAACTCCAGATATCATCATCAAACTCATCAAACAGCTGCAGGTTCGACTTAACAAAACTGTCAGAATCATCCGAACAGACAATGGAACTGAGTTTGTTAACAAACAACTTAGTGAGTTTTATGAAAGTGTTGGAATCAGTCATCAAAGAAGCGTTCCATGAACTCCTCAACAGAACAGTGTAGTTGAAAGACGAAATCGAACTCTTGTGGAAGCCGCAAGAACAATGTTGATTTACTCAAAGGTTCCAATGTTTCTCTAGGCTGAAGCCATTGCCACTGCATGCTACACACAAAATCTATCCCTTATTCACATTGTTCATGGAAAAAATCCATATGAACTTGTCCACAACAGAAAACCTAATCTCTCGTTCCTTTGTGTGTTTGGTGCATTGTGTTATCCAACTAATGAGTGCCAAGACTTAGGCAAACTTAAGGCCAAAGCGTACATTGGAGTATTTGTAGGGTATGCACCAAACAAAAAGGGATACCGAATCTACAACAAAAGAACCCGAAATATCATGGAAACAATTCACGTTACGTTTGATGAGCTGACCGGTCCAATGGCTCCTGAACAATCCTGTTCTGGACCCGCACCTCAAATCAGTCCCATTGGTTCATCCCTTGTACCAAATCCCTCTCCAGCAGCTCCATATGTACCTCCATCAGAAGATGATTTAAGGAAATTGTTTGATCCAATGTTCGATGAACATTATGAACCAAATGCTGATGATATGTCAAATCAATCAACAGAGGCTACTCCTATCCCTGTAAATGAAGTCAATCCTTCAGTTTCTATGTCACTAAGTCAAGAAGCACCTGCTGCTGATCATTCTGTCTCATCAACAAATCATCAATCTTCGAATGTACATCATGGAATTGTTTCTGGCATCAATGATGAAGTTAATCCCTTTGCTACTCCTGAAGATGCTCCATTTGAAAACATATTTTCTCCTGAATCATCATCAGAACCATCCTCATCAGGAGAAATCGACTCAGCTACTTCAGTTCCTCAATAACAACCACATGAACACCTTAGGAAATGGACTCATGATCATCCATTGGACAACATCATTGGAAACCCCTCTCATCCAGTATCAATACGAAAACAACTTGCAACCGATGCCTTATGGTGCTTCTTCAACTCCGTACTCTCTAAGGTCGAACCAAAAGATGTTAAAACTGCCATGAATGAAGATAGCTGGTTCAATGACATGCAAGAAGAAATTCATGAGTTTGATCGACTTGATGTATGGGAATTAGTACCTGCTCCAGATTGTGCTATGATCATTGCTCTCAAGTGGATCTTCAAAGTGAAGCTTGATGAGCATGGGGATTTATTAAAGAATAAGGCTAGATTGATTGCAAAAGGATACCGTCAGGAGGAGGGTATTGACTTTGAAGAATCATTTGCTCCTGTTGCTCGTATCGAGGCAATCAGAATCTTCTTGGCTAATGCTGCAAGTAAGAACATGGTAGTCTATCAGATGGATGTAAAGACGGCATTTCTAAATAGAGATCTTAAAGAAGTCGTCTACGTCAGCCAACCTGAAGGCTTTGTGAATCCAGAGCATCCTACTCACGTTTATCGTTTGAAGAATGCTCTTTACGATTTAAAGCAAGCTCCAAGGGCATGGTATGATACTGATAAGGTTTTAAAATGTACCTTTTTGAGGGGTCGTTTAAGCCCTTATTTGATCACTTTTGTATCCGTTATTACTTAATATCGTTCCTTTTCACTTTTTAGGTCTCTTGAAGGCAAATTGCTGTAATGGCACATATTTGGACAAAAAGACGCGGATATACGAAGAAAATGGCCAAAGTCAAGAATCGAGACACTCCAGCTGCTGAAAACACAAGGTGACGGCGTCACTGCTTAACTGCGATGCCGTCGGAGGATTTTGTGACGGGACAGAAGCCAAAACTCTTATTTTCAAGTGACGACGTCAAGTTATAAAAGAGTAGACCGTCGCAACTCAGACGGCCTAGATTCAATCCAGACGGCGTCAGAAGCTGAAGAGGACGGCGTCACAAGCACAAGGTGACGCCGTCGCAAGACTAACGTGGCCAAGACGAAACCCTAATGACGGCGACCCGACAGTGTCACACAACATAAGGTGACGCCGTCGCATATGTAATCTTATATATAGAATCCGAATTTTTCAGTATTTGTGTGTAGTCTTTTGGAGTAAAAACCTAAACCAAACCAAGGCTGTCTTGTACAGTATTTTAGGGTTCCAAACCCTATCTTACATCAAGATAAGTGTTTTACTTCATTAATACAATTATGTCTTTGATTATTTGTGTGTATGCTTGGATGTTCTCCATGTCCGGCTAATTTACTTGTGTGTTTGCTTAGGGAATATGAAACTTAATTATTGAATATTGATTGGTTGTCTTTTATCTTAGTTGTTAATGATCTAGTAATGCGATAGGTCATTCGTTGTGTACTTAATGCTTGATTAATCTTTGTGAACCTTAGGTTATAGCACCTTGAGCGGTTGTAAGCTAAACTATCCAAGAGGCCTTAGAGTAAGAGTTTATGACCCCTAGTGGTATTTTGTAGACGAGACCCTTTGGTAACTTCAAAGAGTTAGGGATAAACGCATACCCTACAACTTTAGACATACAACGCCATTAAGAATAAGGACGTGACAATTCAACCACCAATAGGAGATAATTAAGGAGTAGTAAAACCTAAGTAAACACATCTTTAAACTATCATACGAGCACACAATAATTAGACATAGACTACATACACCTTAGATTAGATAATTAGATAAGTAGAGTAATCGGTATCAATACCAACCCCCAAATCCAAACCCCGAGATTCGTACATTTCCATTTCCTAAAAAACATAAAAAAGATAAAAAAATAATCTTCCTCAACCCCAACCTTAGCGTAGTAACTTCTCACTAGCATTCCTATTCCCCTAGAGAACGATATCAACACCCGTGGCTTACCCTAATACTACACTACAACGATTAGGTTCACTGCCTAGGGTGTTATAAAACTTGCTCGAAGAAAAGGAAGTTCCTTTGACCCCGAACGACGCGTGTAGCGTTATCAAGTTTTTGGCGCCGCTGCCGGGGAATAGAATAGCTAGTTAGTAGTCCACCTCGTTTAGGTTTCTTTGCTTGATTCCTATCAAGTAATTTTTCTCATTTTTTAGCTTTCTCGTAGTCTATCCCCCTTCTTCGTGACCTTTGTTCTTAATCCCATCACTTTTCATCATGGAAGGTGATAACCACCCACCATTCATCAACCCACCACCAATTGACCCGCCAAGAGCCCGTACTCTTGGTGAATACTCAAAACCAAGCCACCAAGGCTATAGGAACACCATTGAGCTTCCCGACCAAGCCTAAACTACGGCCCTGTGATCCGACACCATCCGGTTGGTGCAAAACGGATGTGCATTCCATGGACTTCGTTCCGAAGATCCAAATCAGCATCTGAGGGATTTCCTCAAAATTGTCGATTCCATTGACCTTGATGCTACTACTCGAGAGACCACGCGCCTGCGTCTCTTCCAATTCTCTCTACGGGACCAAGCTAGTAATTGGCTTGAGCTACTTCCCGCCGGATCCATCTCAAGTTGGGATGATCTCACCTCTCGTTTCCTTGCTCAATTTTTCCCACCGGGGAGAACCACTAAGCTTAGGAATGACATCTTGATGTTCCAACAACGTCAGGGTAAATCTCTCTATGAAGCATGGACTCGATTCAAGGACCTACTTCATAAAGTCCCTCATCACGGCATTGATCTTTGGCTCCAAGTCCAAATCTTTTATGATCATGTCAACTTCCCCACCAAGCGATCCATTAACCAAGCGGCCGGTGGAAAACTTAGTGATCTCACCGCGGAAGAATCATGGGGTATAATAGAGGACCTTGCTCTCTATGACAATGAAAGTTGGAATTACCCCCGTGAGTTGCCCAAAACCGTTAAGGTAATCTCCTTGCCTCCCTTTGACTCACAATCTTCCGACCATAGGATGATCGAACTTGAAGATCAAGTTAAATTCTTAATGAGTTCCTACGAAAACCCTAAGTCTTCACGCCATGTGAACAAAGTTTCTTCTTCGTGTGAGCCATTTTATGATCCTCATAACACGCGCACTTGCACCCGATCCCCCGAACATGCTTCCGTTGACTACGCATCCTCGCGTATTAATGGAACGGGAGGAAGATTCCCTACAACACCCGGACCTAGGAATTTCAATGAAACCCGAGAAGCATGGAAGGGCAAGCCCGACTTCTATTGAGGAAAAACCAAGGAATTCATTTCCAATGATTTTTCATGGCCCCCACCTCAAGGTCCTAACCAACAAAACATCGAGGGGATGTTGCAAAACCTAGTTGCATCCCAAGAAGCCCAAATAGCTAAACTCTCGGACCGCTTTAACCAACAACAAGCCGATATGGATAGGAAGATAGACAACCTTTTGAAAGCCATGACCAATAGTGATAGGAAGGTTAATGCTATCTCAACTCCCGAGCCTTCCGGTGTAGAGATTAAGGACCCAAGTAAGTTAGCTAAGCATGTTCTTTTTATCAATACCATCGCCTTAGTGAAACCTAATAGAACAAATGACGAAGAGGACCATACACGTGAGACTAATGAAACAACCGAGGAAGTAGATGAAGTAGACAATGACTATTTCAATAAGTTTCCTACGAAAGAAGAGCTATCTCGCCACCCTCACTTAGTACGTGACCTCCGTCACATGTATGTTAAGAAAAGCCCTAGAATCAAGTTTGGGAAACCTTGGAATCTTAACATACCATGTTGCATAGGACACCTTTTCGTGGCAAAGGCCTACATTGATCGCAAATCCCCAATCAACATAATGACTAGCACCTACTACAATTGGGTAATGAAGAAGCCTATTCCAACTAGGCAAGACCCCGATGATCCTAGTGTTAGTTGCAACTTTTCTCGGTAGAGTTAAGGGATTGCCCGTTTATGTAGGTAGTTTCACGTTTCCTACGGACTTCATAATTGTGGATGATATTAGCACGGCTATAGATCCTAGCTTGTCCCACGTTATTCTAGGAAAACCATTCATAGAAAACACCGGGATGACTTATGATCCCTCATTAGGAATAGTGCGATTCAAGGATGAGACCGACGGCATAGCTTACCAAACGCCGTTTAAGATTGAGAAGTTTTCATCACTCTCTAATGATGAAAAGGAACTTAAACTGTCGGTCTATTATAGGAATAATGAGGATAAACAAAAAGGAGTAGAGTATGTTATGGCTAAGATTTTCGGATTCTATAAGGATTGCTTGAACCTAGGACCGAAATATAGGACCGATTGGGGAGAGGATGAACTCTTAGAGAAGTGCATCATGGGGCACTTCTACAACATGGAATCCCCCAATAGAGACCGTCATGAGGAAGGAGATGGCGGTAATGAAATTACGTAGGAGCACGACTACGAGTCTAGCTACAAGACTCTTAAATAAAGAAAAGCGCTTCGTGGGAGGCAACCCATGCTTAATTGTTTGATTGTTAGTGTCATATATCTTTTGTTAATTGTTTATTCTCATGTTTAAATTTGTAAAAATGCTTTATTTTATTTTTAACCTCGTCTTAATTGCATATAAAGGTATTTTACATAAAGGATAAGTGTAGGGAGGATTACACACGTTTTCAAAAGAAATGTAAACATGAGAATAACAATTCATTAAAAGATATATTTGTGTGATTGTTCGAGTCAAATGCTTGTATCGAGTCATAATGGATGTTTTGCAGGAATTTTTCCAGATTCTAAAGATGTAAATTTTCCAGAAAATCGCAGACCAGTTTTTGTCAGGATAACCTGACGGCGTCAGGATTGCAACCTGACGGCGTCAGGAAGGAGTAAAAACAACAGATTACTTTTTTTTCGTTTTCTGAATTACTTATAAATTGTTGGAATTTTCCAGGTCTTAATTTTCCAGAAATTCTGTAAACATCCATTCCACAAGCATTATATCTTAGTTTAGTAGAGTCTTATATATATTATTACCGCCGATTTTACGTGAAGTTTTCGTTTGTTTTCTTCGAATGTGCAGGTTTTATTTATCAAGAAGAAGAAACAAAAGATTGGAAGGAACTTTTCACGCATACATTTTTCTTGGAATGGATTTAACCACTACTTTACACGGATCCTACCGAGCTAATCAGGGGAGTACTAGTTTCTTTCGTTTTTAATTACCTTCCATTATCATAACTTTGATACTTTCGGGGAACATTGGGGACAATGTTCAGTTTAAGTGTAGGGAGGGAAAATAAAACGGGAACTTTGAAACTATGCTTATCCTTGATTATTTGCTTTGTCCAATTGTATTTGTGTAATAAACCATGAGAAAATGTCGGTTAGGGTAATTTTGGCACCAAATTTGAAAATTTTCATGATATATAGGAGTGGGCCATTAGTCTTAACAAAAGCGTCTCACGGATAGGAAGTTGCATGACTAGCACAAAAACCCTTTACCACCCAAATTCCACCCAAAATGTGAGGATCGCCCTTAGATTAGTAGGAATTAAAGCATTCATCTTTAATGCTTAGAGTGTGAACCGGTAGTATAATAGATTCTAGAACTTGTTTTGTGATGCATCCCGAGATAGCTAGTAAGACTACACTTGTGTAGTTAGGAATAACTAAATGATAAGAGGCATTGGGATAACCCTTGTTTGATACCCGAAATATAATTACTTCTTCCACATCGGTTGAGTAATTCCCCCACACCTTTGCGTTGTACTCATCTTTAGTACACGATACCCCTAGCTAACCCCTCAGAGCCTATCCTTTTCGCGGTTCTCGTGATGTTTCGGTTTTTCCGGAATATCAATGAAGAGCATTGTTTACACCCCACCCCCAAATATACACCCAAATCGCCTTAGCCTACCCTGTATGCACTCACTTTTAGTGCATTATTGTTATCACCCTAAACCCTTAGTTCAATTATCTAATTACTTGCATGAGTTGCTAAGTCGAGTCATATCCTTTGTACACAGTTTTGGGATGATTGGGACTCATGAGAAAAGTTAAAGTTTATAAATGATTGAAAGGGAACGTTAAATTCCCTAATTTGCGTAATAACATACCCCAAGTGTTTTGATCTTTTCAATTCGGGTCAAATTAGTGTTAGAGTAATAAAAACTCAAGTGTAGGGATGTGCCTATAAATCCCTATCATTTTGATGTTACAGTAGAGGATGGTAGAGTAAAAGTGTATGAAAAAAAAAATCGAAAAAAAAAATAGAAAAAGAGAAAAGAAAAAAAAATAGAGTGTTCAAAAAAAAAATACATACGGGCTACCATCCTACATCTATCCTTTAAATTTATGTTTGTTTGTTTCAGTTATTTAGAGTCTAGAGTGTCGAGTCTTGGCTTAGCAACGCCATTCTTCGTATGCTTGTAACATACAGATTTTTGACTTGCCACCACTAAATAGCCTATCCCACCAAACCCTTTGTTTCCCTACCGTAAGCCTAACATTACAACCCTTTAAAGACCTCTTTGATAGTCTTTCCTAGGTGCTTACGCCAAAGCGATGGAGGTTTGATCTATTCTCAATCCTATGGTAATCTATGTACTAGGACCGGTTAATGAGTGTTTAATCTTCCATTTCCAACTTGTTATATTTCATATACACCCGAGAGAGATGTGAGTATCCAAACACCCCATGTGAGGTGCTAGTATGTAATTTCCGTGCTTGTTATGACTTTGCGGGGCTTATATGTGTTGTGGACTGTTTTAAACCAATGCTTCATGACCCCTAACTTATAAATTAATTGGCTAAAAGCACATTTGCTTGAGGCCAAGCAAATACCAAGTGTAAGGATATTTAATAAGGTTTTAAAATGTACCTTTTTGAGAGGTCGTTTAAGCCCTTATTTGATCACTTTTGTATTCGTTATTACTTAATATCGTTCCTTTTCACTTTTTAGGTCTCTTGATGGCAAATTGCTGTAATGGCACTTATTTGGACAAAAAGGCGCGGATATACAAAGAAAATGTCCAAAGTCAAGAATCGAGACACTCCAGCTGCTAAAAACACAAGGTGACGGCGTCACTTCTTAACTGCGATGCCGTCGGAGGATTTTGTGACGGGACAGAAGCCAAAACTCTTATTTTCAAGTGACGACGTCAAGTTATAAAAGAGTAGACCGTCGCAACTCAGACGACCTAAATTCAATCCAGACGGCGTCAGAAGCTGAAGAGGACGGCGTCAAAAGCACAAGGTGACGCCGTCGCAAGACTAACGTGGCCAAGACGAAACCCTAATGACGGCGACCCGACGGCGTCATACAACATAAGGTGACGCTGTCGCATATGTAATCTTATATATAGAATCCGAATTTTTCAGTATTTGTGTGTAGTCTTTTGGAGTAAAAACCTAAACCGAACCAAGGCTGTCTTGTACAGTATTTTAGGGTTCCAAACCCTATCTTACATCAAGATAAGTGTTTTACTTCATTAATACAATTATGTCTTTGATTATTTGTGTGTATGTATGCATGTTCTCCATGTCCGGCTAATTTACTTGTGTGTTTGCTTAGGGAATATGAAACTTAATTATTGAATATTGATTGGTTGTCTCTTATCTTAGTTGTTAATGATCTAGTAATGCGATAGGTCATTCGTTGTGTACTTAATGCTTGATTAATCTTTGTGAACCTTAGGTTATAGCACCTTGAGCGGTTGTAAGCTAAACTATCCAAAGAGGCCTTAGAGTAAGAGTTTATGATCCCTAGTGGTATTTTGTAGACGAGACCCTTTGGTAACTTCAAAGAGTTAGGGATAAACGCATACCCTACAACTTTAGACACACAACGCAATTAAGAATAAGGACGTGACAATTCAACCACCAACAGGAGATAATTAAGGAGTAGTTAAACCAAAGTAAACACATCTTTAAACTATCATACGAGCACACAATAATTAGACATAGACTACATACACCTTAGATTAGATAATTAGATAAGTAGAGTAATCGGTAGCAATACCAACCCCCAAATCCAAACACCGAGATTCGTACCTTTCCATTTCCTAAAAAACATAAAAAAGATAAAAAAATAATCTTCCTCAACCCCAACCTTAGCGTAGTAACTTCTCACTAGCATTCCTATTCCCCTAGAGAACGATATCAACACCTGTGGCTTACCCTAATACTACACTACAACGATTAGGTTCACTGCCTAGGGTGTTATAAAACTTGCTCGAAGAAAAGGAAGTTCCTTTGACCCCGAACGACGCGTGTAGCGTTATCAGATACGCTATCAAAGTTTCTTCTATCTACTGGATTCAGCAAAGGAGCAGTTGATCCAACATTGTTCACCAGGAAGTCAGGCAAACATTTAATTCATGTTCAAATTTATGTTGATGATATCATCTTTGCCTCGACTGACCCCAATGAGTGTGACCGTTTTTCAAATGAAATGGGTTCTAAATTTCAAATGTCAATGATGGGACAAATGTCATTTTTCTTGGGATTACAAATTTTACAAAGTCCCGGAGGCATTTTTATAAATCAATCTAAATATGCAAATGAGATTTTAAAGAAATTTGGATTTGATTCTAGTGACCCTGTTGACACTCCCATGATTGAGCGTACAAAACTAGATGAGGACCACTCAGGGATCATGGTAGACCAAACGAAATATCGTAGCATGATCGGATCCCTGATGTACCTCACAGCCAGTAGACCTGATATTCTGTTCGTTGTATGCATGTGTGCTAGATACCAGGCTAAGCCTACCAAAAAGCACCTTGAAGCGGTTAAAAGGGTCTTTCGGTATCTCCAAGGAACCATCAACATGTGACTTTGGTACCCGAAGGACACCGGTATGTCACTAACAGCATATGCAGATGCAGATCATGCAGGGTGTCAAAATACTCGCCGAAGTACGTCTGGAGGTGCTCAGTTTTTGGGTGATAAGCTTGTGAGCTGGTCGTCAAAGAAGCAAATGAGTACTTCTATTTCCTCTACAGAGGTTGAATACATAGCCATGTCAGCCTGTTGTGCTCAAATCCTATGGATGAGATCTCAATTAACTGACTATGGCTTTGAATTCAACAAAATCCCTCTGTACTTTGATAATAAAAGTGCTATTGCTCTCTCATGCAACAACGTTCAGCACTTAAGAGAGCTAAGCATATCGACATTCGACATCATTTCATCAGGGAACAAGTGGAAAAAGGTGTGGTAGAACTCTACTTTGTGAGGACTGAATACCAATTAGCAGACATCTTCACCAAAGCTCTTCCTAGAGAACGTTTTGAGTTTATCCTTCCACGTCTTGGTCTAAAGAGTTTACAACCGGATACACTCAAGCGTCTTCAAGAGGAAGACGAGGAGTAAAGGTCTTTATTCATCTATCTCTTGTATATATTTACTCAAAAAGCAAAATACAAAACTTGAAAAACACTCAAAAAAGAAAATATAAAAATATAAAATCTTCAAAAACCATAAAAAATTAGAAAATCTTGAAAAATTCCAAAAATATTGTTATTTTGTCATGTTTTTCCTTATTCGATATCATCTACGGACTTTGTGTTGACATTCAAAGAATTTCACGGGTTTTTAGATGTTCTTCGAATGCACATAGTTTTTGAAAAAAAAAATAAATAAGGCGGAGAAAAATGGTGGTTTATTGTCATTTCAAGCAGTAACCCGTTTTTAAAAGTAAAGAACAGAGCCATGCTTTATCTCATTTTTCAAATCTCATGCTCTGATTCTTAAAACAAAGTTTTGTCATCTAAAAGACAAATGCTTATCCTTCCAAATATTTTTCCGTCTAATGATTCTTCTGAAAAATATTTGCCATCTAATGAAAACTAAATTGCTTTGAAAAATACCTCGTACTTTATTACTCATGTAAATCATTTGTGCTTTTAATCTGTCAAAATCTCTATCTCTCAATCAACAACTTGTGTCATTGATTGAGGTGGAGAATGATTTTATTCGAATTAAAAAGGTTATTTTTCAAACAATTGGCACGTAAATGAGCAAGGTTTATTGTTGAAAAATCAAAAGGAATTATGTTTATAACAACTGATTTAAAACCTTTTCTAATATTTTGTTTTCAAAAGACAATCATGCATGATTAATCAATGGAGTTTAAAGTCTCAAAATCCGATCTTTATCAGTTAAAACGTTTTCATAATCAAGTCACAATTATCTTTAAAAAGCTTTCAAAATCAATTTATATCTACAGAGATCACAAATCTCAAATGATTTGATAATTGTGATCGAGGAGAATTTGTGATTTAAATTGGATTAAAACTGATAACTCGGTAAATGGTTTTATAAGGATGTACAAGCTCTCCTTCCCACATGTGCCAAACGATTTCAAATTTTCCATGCACATGTTGAGGGGGAGCATCTATCTGAAACCACTAAAATTTGAAACGTGATCATTTTAGTTCAATGTGCAGTCTTTTTCCTCTAGTATGTGCAAACCTCTTTCAAACCTCGAGGCACATATTGAGGGGGAGCAAAATTTTGAAAACCTCATCCTTTCCCAAAATGCTTTATCTACTTGATTTGACTAGGGAAGCGATGTTGATATCTTTTAGAAAATGGAAATCAAAGAAGTTAATTCTTCTTCTCGCCTCCGTGTGCTAAAACAATTTCAAACATATGAAGCACATGTTGAGGGGGAGCTCTTTTTCCAAAATTATCAAAAACAATTCAGGTACAAAATACTTTGATAATATATCACAAGTATCTGGATTGATTTTCAAATGGTTTTCAATTGGTTCCAATGGCAGATGAACAATACCAAATAGACCGACCAACTTTATTTTATGTATGGTGATATAAGGATGATAAGGTTAGGTATTTGTTCCCATGATCCGCAAGAACCGGAGGGATCTACCCAGGGATAATCCACTAGATAGTGTAGAGTCCTTAGGTATGATGAAAAAAGGAGAAAAGTGAGTTATGGGAAGAGTGCGGACTGAGATTGAGCTAGTACTGGAATAAACCCAACAAGGTTCTAGTAATGAAGTCTCGGTAAGCACTGAAGGGGTTGAAGAATGAAAAAGAATTGAATGTGAAAAGGGTGAAAAGAAATATCCCTCCATTTATTCAACCTTAGGGCAGAAACCGGGTTCAATTCATATGCTACTGGTGGTTACCAAGGTAACACCGGTATTGAAGACAAGACGTCATGGACCCAGTGACGCACTGCACTACAACTTCCCAAGCCACTCAAGTTCCTCTTAAAAGGACTTGTTTCATTCTCACGGGGAACCGACATTATCTATCGACTCTCTCTTAGAGATTGTTGATATTGAAGAAGGAGACCCTCTCCCTAGTCTCCGAAATAGGAACCAAATATGCACAAATTAAGTCTAGAGCCACGAGATCATCAATAAATCTCATTAGGACACTTTCAATGAAGACTCTCTGTTTCACACACCTTGGAAAGAGAGATTATATCTTGAGCCCTACGCTGTATCCTTGTGGTATTGCCAGAACATCCGAGTGATATGTAAACATATTCACAATGAAGATGGAAAGCCTTCTGGAGCCAACATCAAACAAGCTCCTGGTAGGTGGCATGTGAGATCTATTCAATAGATCAACCATGTGACAACTGAACAGAAACAATGGTGCGATTCAATCTTTTGATTCAATCCTGGTTCAGGTTATGGATTGACGGATACCTTTGAAAAACCGGTCGTTGTGCTTAAAAACTCCTTTTCTTTAGCACATCGACCGTGTACGAATATTTCAAATCAAAAGGTGTTTATGATTGATAATTGATCTTCAATAAAACCTTCGTTGTATTGCAAAAACAATTTCTATTGAGCAATACACGATTGTTTTTTTTCAAATCTCTTTTTATCAATCAGTGAATCTCAATTCGCTGGTTCACTCACTCCGTGTTGTCTTCTTTGAGACGTTCCGGTTTGAGAACAGCTAGAGCAGCTGCGAAACCCTGTCAAGGAAATTCTTCGGAATTATACCTGATCACAGGCAGTACATGTACTGATCAACGGGGAACCGTGGGTCGTGTACCTCAATTCAACGAAAGTGATCAAAGACACTTTCGTGCACTTTATTGCTAACTGTTGTATGCAGGTACGCCAAACGTTTGCAGCTGATCAGAATGAAGCGGTCAATCCATAGCCGCAAGCTCACTTAACACATTCATCTCAAAATAAATCATGATTAGTGCATCAATGACTCTGATATTTTCACTCCATGCTTCTGCTACGCTGCTGCCAATGTCATGAATCAATAAAAGCTTCCGCTACTCTGATGAGAATACATCATGATCCAGAAAGTGAGCATGCCGGTCCAAATGTCACAACATCACATAATACCAACACCACAATGGAAGAGTCAAAGATTTATGACAGCTGATGATCTCAATGTTGGCTCAAAGCTCATCATCACGTGGATCAGTTAAAGACCTCCACTCGAATTATCCAAACATGCAAAACATAAAGAATCAAAGACTACGAGCTACTGAGCAAAGGACTTAATCAAAAATCCTCGAGCAATCTAATGTAATATCTATTTGTATTCATTGTAAATTGAGGTGACCTCCCTTAGGGGGAGATTGTTAGGAATTAGAAAATTCAGTCGTTAAAGAGTCGGTCACCTCAAGTATATGTATTCGTTAGAAAGCTCGTAGTCGTAGTCTAGTTATATTATTAAGTTGTTTGTCTTGTAACACCGTGCAGGACGGACGGGTCTTTACCCACTGTATGCCTGATCCACAGCCCGTAGGTGGCGTTTGTTTGTAAGAAACTATAAATACCCTCTACCTCCCAAGGTAGAGGGTTGGAGCTTCAATACCATTTTTCTTTGTTTCACATAGTTCCCAACTCTCTTCCCTTTCTCTCTCTAGAACTTTCTCTCTCTAAACATACTTGAACGCCCCACATGTTTATGGTTTAGTGTGTTTGTGAAATCCTATATCTTACATAGCAAATTCAAAACATATCATTTCAAGAAGAACCTACTCAAAACCCGAACAATGCAACGTTACATGCAGACTTATTTGAAAACCCGTTTGCTACGGAATCAGCTGAATCATCTTCAAGCTTACGAGAACCATCTAACTCGCACTCGTATAATCTACGGTATCCTTCTACTCTGAAGTGGACTAAAGACCATCTGATTGAACAAATTATTGGTGAACCTTCAAGGCCAATTCACACGAGACGCCAACTTGCCACCGATTGCGACCTATGCATTTACCTTTGCTCAATTAGCAATATAGAGCCAAAGAACATTCGCGAGGCAATGGCAGAACCTGCATGGTTAGAAGCAATGCAGGAGGAACTTCTCCAATATCGTCTACATGACTCTTGGGATATGGTTCCAAGACCAATTGACATTCGCGTCATTGATCTCAAATGGTTATGGAAGAACAAAAGGGATGAAGAGATGACTGTAATTCGCAACAAAGCTCGTCTTGTGGCCAAAGGATACAGACAGGAAGAAGGGATAGACTTTGAAGAGTCATTCGCGCCGGTAGCTAGACTTGAGGCAGTCAAGATTTTCTTAACCTATGCAGCTCACAAAAACATCACGGTTTATCAGATGGACATTAAGACCGCGTTCTTGAATGGAACTCTGAAATAAGAAGTTTACGTGAGTCAGCCAGAAGGCTTCATAGACATGGACCATTCAGACTACGTCTACAAACTCAAAAAGGCAATCTATGGTTTAAAGCAAGCTCCGAGAGCGTGGTATGACGAACTGTCCTCTTTCCTTATCCTAAACAATTTCACCAAAGGAACGGTTGATCCTACCTTGTTTGCACAAAAATGCAAAAACGACATTTTGATTGTTCAGATTTACGTGGACGACATCATTTTTGGGTCCACTAATCCGAATCTTTCAAAACATTTTGAAAATCTCATGAAAAGCAAATTTGAAATGTCCATGATGGGGGAACTAAAGTTTTTTCTTGGTTTACAAATTCATCAATCCCCACGTGGAATTTTTATAAATCAAGCTAAATATACAACTGAGATTTTGAAAAATCATGGTATGGATAATTGTGACTCTGTCGGAAAACCAATGGTATCTTCACCAAAAATTGGAGCCGATTTATTTGGGAAACCTATTGATCCGAAGAAATATCGGAGCATGATTGGTTCTCTCATGTACCTTACTGCTAGTCGGCCCGATATTCATTTTGCTGTTTGCTTATTAGCACGGTTTCAGGCTAAGCCTACCGAACTGTACCTCAAAGAGGTTAAAAGGATCTTTCGGTACCTGAAGACATCCATTCACAAGGGTCTTTGGTATCCGAAGGAATCCGGATTTGATCTAATTGCCTTTTCAGATACGGACCACGCAGGTGACCAAGTTACAGCAAAAAGTACATCAGGAGGAGCACAATTTTTGGGTGAAAAGTTAGTAAGTTGGTCTTCAAAGAAACAAGATTGCACTGCACTTTCAACCGCTGAAGCTGAGGATGTGTCTCTATCTGCGTGTTGTGCTCAAGTTCTATGGATGAGAACACAACTCACAGACTATGGCTTTACTTTCGATAAAATACCTATGTATTGTGACTCGAAAAGTGCCATAGCCATATCAAGCAATCCTGTTCATCACTCAAAGACTAAGCATATCAGAGTATGCTATCACTTCATAAAAGAACATGTGGAAGAAGGTACTGTTGAATTATTTTTCGTGAAGACTGATTACCAACTCGCCGATATATTTACTAAAGCCCTTCCAAAAGAAAGGTTTGACGATTTAGTTCGACGAATTGGAATGCGAAGCCTAACCCCTGAGGAGTTAGAACGTCTTCTCGAATCTTCGTGAAAATGATTTTCCAAAAAGCTTCGCTGTAAATATTTTTGAAAAACAAAATACAACATTTGAAAAATCAACAAAAGCAAAATATAAAAATATAAAATTTCAAAAATACAAAAACAATAGAAAATCAAAAAATACAAAAATATTCTTCTCACGACATGTCTCTCGTATAATCGATATTCTGTACGTTTCTAGAAATGTCATTCAACAATGATACGGGCATGTACAGATGCTTGAGCGAGAGTTCTTTAAATGTTTTCTAAAACATGTCGTTTCTCATATTTTCTTCAAAAAATGGCTTTCGTATACTTCAGTACGAAACCCGAACAAAAATGATGACTTTTGATTATTTCAAATCAAAACTCGTGGCTTTAAAGAAAAATCAAGTGTACACTTCAGTGCACTCCATTTAAAACTGGTGAGAAATCATCATCATCTTGAGCACCTTTCAAGATTGTTCAAAAAGATTTTCAAAATCTTTCAAAATATCTTGTGCTCAAGATAACTCCCTCTAAAACCCTATAATTGATTATGCTTTATTAAAGGGGGAGTATAAAACAAAAATATTCCAAATTCATGCTTAAATCAAATCCGTTTGTCTCCCCAAAAGATTCTAAAATGTTGTTTAATCCGTTGATATCAAAAATATCACGTATATGCTATTTTTGAGGGGGAGGAGACGTGATTAAAATGTGATCAAAAAGTTTAATGATCGTTGTTTGATTCTCAAAAGAGCTCGACTCAGTTGAAACCAATGAATTGACGAGGAATAATGTACCATCTCGAGAAACTTTCTATGGACTTGACCAGGACGGGTAATAATTTCAAGCTAGTTCTCTAGTGATGTAAACGTGTCTCGAATCGGTCTAGCTCATTTAAAGTCGATCAATTCAAAACGTTCGAACACTACCCTCTATGTGCAGATTTCTGTCAAAACTTATAAGCACATGTGAAGGGGGAGTGTTTCTGAAAATATAAAACTCTCAGAGTGTTCCAAACATGTTTTCCATCATAAACACTTTGAGAGATTTTTAAAAAATGGTTTTATGGAAACAATAGGACAGTCATGAAGTTATAAGGTGACTAAGGATAGGAAATTCGTCCTATGATCCGCCAGAGCCGGAGGGATATACCCAAGGACATCACCAATAGCTTAGAACTAGAAGTCCTTAGGAATGATTAAAAAAGGAGTAATGTGAGAAAGGAGAAAGAAGGGGTTGAAGAATTAAAAAAAAAGTAATGAAAAAGGGTGAAAAGAAATAGCCCTCCATAATCAACCTTAGGGCAGAAACCGGGTTCAATTCATCTGCTACTGGTTGTCACTAGATGACACTGGTATTGAAGACAAAGACATCATGGACCCAGTGACGCACTGCACTAAACCTTCTAGCCACTCAATTCCTCTAAAAAAGGATTTGTTTCATTCTCACTGGGAACCCTACATAATATATCGACTTTCTCTTAGAGTTGGTTGGTATTGAAGAAGGAGACCCTCTCCCCAGTCTCCGCTTAGGAAACCAAAATGCACTAATTGAGTCTAGAGCCACGAGATTCATCAAAAAGATCTCATAGGAACACTTGACATTCTAGATTCCTACGTAGATCTTAGCAATCTACGTAGATCTATATTCCTACGTAGATCTTAGCAATCTGCCAGAACATTTATGAGAAGATTCACATCTGTGATCGTCAATGATTGAATGGAAACTCCTGCCAGGGTCAACATCAAGCAGCCCTGACAGCAGGTCACTTCGGTAACTCCCCGTGGATTATGCTTAGTGTGTCTCAAACGGTCTATAGTCGTGGGGTGATGCTTCGGTGTACCTCAGCGACTCATCTGAACTGTAGGTGTACCTCGGTACATCGCGTTATCTCACTTGTGAGACTCCAGTTCAGGAACGGCCTTTGTAAGAATTAGAGATGTATTTTCACACTATGTTGTTAACACCCTCGAAATTCAAACTTGTAAGTGCCGGAATCCGCTTATTACTAACCTGTTTTTATGTTTTCTTCTTATGGAAGCTCCGGAGCGGATTGATCATGCAGATTCTCCACATGCTCATACCAACAACACATGAAAGTTCTCATCAAAATCAAAGGCAACAAAAGTTTAAGATGATTCTTTGTCAATGTCAAAGAATCTACAAAGTTTAAAGACTCGAGAACTACATCATTGGTAACCAAAAGACAAATAGAAGTGTGAGCATGGTGGAGAAAGGCATGGAGACACCTAACCAATGAAGTTGACAACGGCAGACAACCACATTAACTGATCACAAAGCATGAAGGAACAAAGAATTAAGACTATTCTATATCTACACACAAAGTTCTAGCTCGAGAAAAGTAAAGACCTAATCAAGTGGAGCATCTTTTGAATGACCACCCCTTAGGGGGAGATTGTTAGCCTTAATAGTTTTTATTAGAAGTGATGGTCATTCACATTTAGGAACTTTGTAACGTGTGTTAGATATCGTATTAGAATAGTCAACGGGCTCATGGATTGGACTAAGCTAAATGGCTAGAAGTTATGTTAAGCTAGCCTTGTATAAGTTGTCATCCAATCCATGTACAACCCATATCCACGAAGCCCATGGAAAGCCCATTAGGGCGTTTATGTCTTGTAGTATATATACCCCTCAAAGTCTCATTTGAGGGGTGTGCTTGAAAGTGTGTGTGTGTGTGTTTTCTTTGGAATATACAACATCTTGTGTTCATCTTTCTCTCTACACATACACGGTTTTATAACATCAAGTCACCATCTTTCTCTCATCTTTGTTTCTTGTTTCTTCTACGCATAACGTGGGTGTTTGTTTACGTGTTCTACTCGTTTGGTTAGCTTTGGTATAAGCGTAAAGTTGATATATTTAAGGTCCTACATACTCCTTGACCTGATAATCTAGAGCTTCTTCTATCTGACGAAGAGTACCATCGCTGAACTTATACAACTCACACAGCCTCATGAGCATCCTTGTCCCATATTTGTCAGTGAAGACAACTGCTCGTGGAGTATCAATTACTGAGTTTCATGCCTGTATTCCAAACTAGTTGCTTCTCATCGAGGCTTGGTGAGGTTGACTTAAGTCTGGTAGCTCTCCATGCCAAGCTGAAAGTCACCAACTCTTTGTTGAATCACTAATCCTCTAATCCATAGGTTGACCGCTGCAGCAAGAGACTTCTTTTGACGAATGGGCAGGTGATCATGGTGCCCTTGAAGGTTCAACAGAAGTAGATCTTCGAAGTCATTTGGACAGAGATTTTTGAAGTCATTTTCCTCTATCACATGGTCTTTCTGATCTGCTCTTCGGAGGACAGTCTTCTTCAAATAATCATATCCATACATCGGGAAGATCTCTACACTAACGACACTTAGGATTCGCAACTTTGAACGAACAGCTCTGCGACTCTTTTCTGCACCGTGTCTTTCAATGTAAAATCGCTTCTTGTTGAACCACCAATGTGAGATTCTGTACGAGGCAGCAGTGTCATACTCACATTCTTTATCAGCCCAAAATTGATCAGGGACCATCTATTCCAGACCAACATCCGGATAGTTGGCAGCCTTCATTTTCAAGATTGAAAGAGCTGGTCTACTTCCCTAATTCCCTACACACAGATAGTCCAGATCTTTGTTGAAGAAGAAGTCTGCTTGGATGGTAATTTGACCAGGTTCACCTCCTAGAGGAAGTGGTTTGTTGATGTTGAATTGAAGTACATCGTCATCTACTTGATCAGTCAACAACTTGTAGTACTCCTCCATTTGGTACTGCAAGTGAGCAACATCTGGATGAAAGGCCTTAACTATCTCAATTGCTGAGCCTTCTAGATCTTTTGGCGTGAGCTTTGAGATTCCTTGCCTCTCGCAGTACCACTTCATAAAGCTTCCCATATCTCCTGTTATGTTTAGCAATGAGTCCTCTAGAGGTGGCACATGGTTGGCTATAATGGTGTTTGCCCAGTTGTTGTCAGGAGTGATAAGATCGAATGTAGGAATATTCCACGAAGGCTCTGGAGTTGCTAGTCACTCCTCTGTCCACCATTCTTGTGTCATTTCCTTGGTTGGTGCAGAACAGGATGACTTCACACTCTTCTCTCCCATAAATGTATTCCACAAGTCATCGTTATGAGTCACCTTCAGAATGTGTTTGGTGGAAACATCCTCTTCATCTGAATCGAAATCTTGAGCAAAATTTGATTCTTAATTCATAACTTTTTCTTCTGGAATGGAAGAGAAGGAAGGTGTGAATCTTGAGTCAACCGTGGTCCAGGCAGCATGGGCCGAGGTTTTAGCTGTCTTGTGAGATCTTTGACAAGCTGAGGAACCAGGTTGACTTGATAACGGTGGAGTAGGAGGTGGTGGATTGTTCTTTGTTGAAGCAGAAGTGCCTGATGATCTACCTGTTCCTGAAGAACCAGTACCACCAGTTGGAGGAGGAGGAGGTGATGGTTTTAGAGTTCCTGATGATGACTTAGGAAACTCAAGTCTCCTCTTCTTCTTTGTCTTGAGTTCACCGATGTCTTTCAGAAACTGTACATGGTTATCCTGCTGTATGGAATTTTGTAGAGCTTCATACAGTTGAGTGTGTGCTTCATGCTTCTTATATTCCCCTGACTTAAACAAGCGTTGATCGAGAATCACTTTCATATCAGAAGTTGGGAGATCTTTAAACCTTGCATACATAGGAGCTCTCATAGCCTATTCGACCGCATCTTTAACTTCGGCTTCTATAGCATTAACCACTTCGTGGTCAAAGTTGAGACGTTCCAGCTTAGATAGACGAGTCTCGTGACTTTTCACTTTGTCAGGTAGTTTTTGCTTCTCCAGGGCTTCAAGACGCCTCAGAGCATCTTCCGGTTGTTGTTCGACAGTTTTGCTTGTGGATGGTGATGGTGGTGGCATTGTAATATCACTAGTATCAATAATGGTTGTGACGACGGTTGTTTTTGTTATTTCGGTTGTTACGGGTGGTGGAAGTGCAGTTGATGGAGGTGTCATCGGTAGAATGGTAGAAGTATCCTATTAAATAGTAACTAAAAACATGGATTCGACCTCTTTTTCTTCATTATGCTTATCAGACTCAGCATCAGATGGTTTATCTTTGAGGAATTGGTCACCATAAGTAAAATCTGTATCAAGGTTTTTCATCGAAGATAGGGATTCAGTTGAATTGATCGTTTCATCCAGGTGTACTTGTTCATCAGTTCTTTGCTTGAGAAATTCCTAAAGATTCGGATATGTTTCTTGAATAATTTCATTTCCTGCTAGCCACGTACCTTGAACACCGGTTTCTGTTTCCTTAACCTTTGATTCAGACTTCTCAGTGATAGCAGTTTCCGTAACACTCTCTGTCTGCACCTCTCGATCAATCATATCAACATTTTCATTCTCATTCCCCTGATTCTCAGACTCAGTGTCACTGGAGTCGAGATTGATTTCAGGAGTCGTAGAGTGCTCCCCTTCGGCCCCACTTGGCTCTTGTGCAGAAGATGATTCAGCAGTTCGTCTCTGGAGCACGTATTGAGTGGTGGTATTTGGAGCAGGAGAGGATATGGTCAACAACACTTTAGCAGCTTGCTCAACTTCCTCAACCGCCTTTCCTTTTCCCTTACCTTCAACTACAGGAGGGGAGTGATGTGGCTCAGATTCTGGTTCATTTATTGTTACTCCCTTCTTTGGTTGTCTCTCCGACTCCTCAAGATTCTGTAAACTGGCTTCAATGCCCTGTTGGAGTGCAACATCATCTACATCCTTTAAAGCCATTTCAGTCTTGGGTTTCTTGGACCCTCTTCCTTTGCCTTCTCCACCCTTTCTCTTCTTCTGGCTTGGTGAGGATGGATCTGTAAAAGAGGATCTTTCTTGTCGTTTCTTGGGAAGAGTGGCATAAGATGACTTGGACGATTTTGATGATGTTTTTGTTGGTTTTGTAGGTGTTGGATTTGTTGATACATCGGAAGTGGACTTAGTAGCCTTGTTGAAGTAATCTTCGAAGTAATCAGCATTGGTCATATCATCGGTGATGAGAGCGTTTGGAATAGCCTTTCCAAAGATTTCTTTAGTTGTACCTTTAGCAACGAACTTCAAATTACCTAGAATGTGCTCAGATTCAGCAACATGAAGAGCAGATTCGCTCCTTGGATTGAACTAATGTTTAGCCTGTAGATGCTTGATTATGAGCTTAGAAAACCTGATGTTGGGGATCACTCGTTTGTGCATAGATTTCATTCCTTTGATATTTTGTACTGCCTTTTGCTTGTCAGCTATGAAAGTGTCCATTGAAAGAGTGAACTCCTCCCAGATTCCTTCAACATAATCGATATTTTCTTGAGGCACCACTCCCCACAAGATCTAAAGAATTGGGGCTCTTACTCTTTTATAACCAGAAGTTTTACCGGTGAGGCAAAGATTAAGAATAGTAACGATTGCCCTCTATGGTTGATACATTTCATTGGTAATAATAGCAGAGATCTTGGTGATGTCATGTGGATATCCCAATTCAGTGACAAACTCGATCAAAGCTTCAGTGGTTGGTGGAGAAGTGAATGGCTTAGCTGGGTCTACAGGTGTGATTTGAAGAGCTTCTCGGAGTGTGTCAGCAGTGAGTTCATACCACGTGTCATCAAGTTGACAGCTGTATACTAAGACATGGTCAAAGAATAGCAAGTACACAACAGGATATGGGAAACCCCTAGGACTATGTCACATTGATCATTATCATAATATATACAAAACATTGTTTTGTCAATCTGTGATGATCAAGTCAAATGTGATAAGTCTTAGGCGGTGAATTAGCAACATACATGACATATGGGACAAAACGCATACTAAACAATTGGATAAAATGGACAAGTCGCATAACACACAATACGCATAGAACACATCAAACCGCATATGGACAAATCGCACAGAATACAAGACTCATATGACAAACCGCAATGCAACAAAAACGCATAAGTATAAATCGTATTAAGTCAAAACGAATAAGGTCAAATCGCTTAAGGTCAAACCGCAGTAAGATACGACAAATCACATAATTAGGCAAACCGCACTAAGTCAAACCACATAGTATGGCAAACCGCATTAAGTCAAACCGCATAATTAGGCAAACTGCATTAAGTCAAACCGCATAGGACAAATCGCAAGTAATAAAATATAGTCACAGTGGGTCCCACATATAATAAAATATTTATTACTTGTCAAACCGCAAGAACTGCGTTTTGACACAAATCGCACTGAGACACATATACTCAAATCGGAACATAGCCTACACAGACAAATCGCATCCTAGAAATACTATCAAATTGCAACCAGGAATAACTCATCAAATCGCACCCAAGCACATTGATTACATCAAATCGTATCCAGGCATTTACCACCAAGTCGCACACAAGAAACTTCTAAAACGACCAGAAACGCATTCAAGAACTGTTTTTATCAACTCGCTTTCAAGAACCATCATAATGCAACCCAGAAAATCACTCACTTAACTCATAATCAATTCATGGGCAAAACTTGATCATCTAACACTTATAACAAGCGAACATTTTAGATACACTAATACAAACACAACTTAATAACTCCAATTTCATCATTTCAAATCCCACATCAAGATGCGTAAACTCAAGATCAACATTTAAACAGAATATGGGGCAACAGATTCATGGGGAGAAAACAAATGTTAATGACAAGAAATTTCAACAACTTAAACACCTAAACCTAGCAATCAATTTAAACAAAGTTGACAAACCTAAAAGGCGAGTGAGGGTTTTTGAATGAGAGGAACCTAGATTCTGCAAATAGGATTAACAATTAAAGACATGGTCAAAAACATGATATTGCTTAATTGAGGTGATCTTTTGATTCATAACATACCAAGAGTGAGGGCAGATAGGTCAAATCGCAACAAAGAGAAATAAATAAAACTGTGTGTGTGTTTTTCAGATTTTGGAAAAGTTTGATTGTGACAAAACACATACTATTTATACCACATCACACTAGTTTCAGGAAATGACACAAGCAGTCCTTGTGATTGTCAAAACGCACTAGTGTTCTATTCAAATACAAATCGTACAGGCCCCTTTTATTTGACAAATCGCATACACAAGTTTGACAATTATAATTTCTTGACACATTTGGCCCTTTTCATTTTGACATATCTCACTTTTAATTCATATAACTGTCATCTTTTAGCAGTTTTGTCCCCTCATTTATCATGCATTATCCAACAAGTCCTTATACTTTCTTAAATGTGCATTTTAGTCATGATCAATTCATATTTGAGCCCTACCAATCACTACATGAACATATAGAGTTACACAACAGCACGGGGAAAGCATGATGATTATAATTACATGAATATCTAGGAAACAATTAGCTGCTAGCAATCAATATCCTAAATATAACACATAGTCAGTACATGAGACCAAATCAGATTAGATGCAAGATTGATACCCCGACATGAATAAAAGCAGGGATAAAATTAAATAAGTTGCAGCAGCTTGACAGATAAACATAAATTTTGAACATTAACTCTCCCCCTCAATCAATGAATTGATTTTGAATGAGCATGAGTAGTCATTGATTGATTATGAAAAATTTATGCACCCATGATTCCCATTGGTTGAAGACCTTAATGATGAAATTTTGTTGGCATGTTTTGAAAAACACATATGAACTTCTGTTTGAACTTCATCTAAAGACCCGTGTCATTATTGAATGAAATTTCTAGGACAGTAGATGTTATCGATACCAGAAGACATGCCTTTGAAACTATTTTTGGATTTTTCTGATTTTTCAAATTTTATGGGTTTTTGAAAGTTTTATAATTTTCTATTTTCTTTTTGTTGGTTTTATAATTCTGTATTTGCTTTTTGATAAATTATTTACAGAGAATATTATATTTACAGAGTGAAAACCTGTATAAAGTATACCAGAATTGGAAATACTCTCAAGTGAAGTGGGTTAAAGTACGAGTCCTGAGCTGAGGTGATCAGGAATCATAGTACATGCTTATCAATTCTGATATGCTGGAGCTCCTGAAACAGGAGGCTTCTTTTCTTTTGGAATCCAGACCATGAGTATTTTCTTGATGGAGTTAAGCATTGTACCTGCAAAAGAATGAGGAGTACCTGCACTAACAACACAAGAAGGTGTGCATTTAAGTGGGTTAGTAGCAACAGTATCCAGACTTTTGGGAGTTTCACAATCAACCATAGTGTTGCCATTGGTGATTAGTATGCTGGTAGGAATCCATGTGAATCCAACATTCTTAAACATTCTACCAGTCGGTATCCACTTAAGGCAAGATCTAGGAGTGTTTGATTTCTTAGGTACAGTGGAAGATGTAACCTTTTTCCTATTCCTAATTTTTGAAGCTTTGTCATTAAATCTTTTCTTAGGAGAGAGGTTAGCATTCTGAGACTTCTTTAGTGTACTAGAGGATCTTCTTACATTCCTAGTCTTAGAAGATTGAGCTTTAGCCTGAGTATTATCCTTCATTTTATTGGGATTAGATTGTGAAGTGACTGGTTTTGACAAAACTTTGTTCTCATCAACTTGAGAGGCAAGCCTTGTCTTTAAAGGTTTTGTTCTTTCAGATATATATGCAGTAAGCTGCCTAACAACGGGTCTGTCTCTAATGGGATGAGAAACTGGCTTCCCCAAGGTTGATGGTTTTGTAAACTTAGTGTTCACACTTTTCCCTACAGTTTTTTTAAGCTTATTCTTTAAGGAAACTATCGCGAAACTCTTATCCTGAAGTTGAGCTTTGAGATCATCAATTTTTTCTATCAAAGAGTTTGTTTGTTCTAATGACTTAGTTCTAGATTCTTTGACAGAGTCACTTAGTTCTATGTGATGCTTTCTCAAAGTCTCATTTTCCTTTAGTAATTTGGCCACACAAGTTGCTAATTTATCATTTCTCGATTTAATATCATCAGTAGCATTATTATCAGAATTACTTGAAACCAAATTACTTTTCACATGCATATCAGAAATATGTTTCTTTAAATTGTCGATTGTTGAGTTTTCGTCCTGAAGCTGAACTTTTAAATCATTTATTTCAAAAAATTCACGAAATTTAAGAAATTCTGGATTTTTGCATGGTTTCATAGTTTGAAAACTTTCTTTTTTTCTTTGTATTGCAATTTCAAGCGAAATGCAATGTTTTTCAAGTTTTGAGAATTTGTTTGAAAGTTCATCAAAAGTTATCTTATCCACCCTATCATTAATTTTGAAATACTTTATCTCGGACTCAGCTTCAGTTACAGAACATTTATCAAGATCATGTTCTGTGATGTGATCAGTTTGCACAAGATTATTTTCAGTTGCATCATTTTGGACAGTTACCAATACTTCAGCACCTGATGTAAGTTCATTCACCATTCTGATTTCTGCAACCACCTCTTGTGTGACAGGAGTTACTAAACAACTGGTTTCATCAATCTCTGCTGTCTCTGATAATCTGCATTCAGCAACACCCGATCCTTCCACTGATACATTACCCGACTCATCACAACTATCTCTCAACTGCACCCGACACCCATCCACTTTTTCATCATTATGTGTATTTCCTCAATATACTTCTCCACATTATCCATGAGTTGGATTAATGTCTCTCTGAACATGTTAGCTTCCATCCTAGTGTGATTTTTGAATGACATTTCAGTCATATGTCTATCATAATCCGAAGTGTAATCACTATTGATGAATGACTGATGTTGTTTGTAGATCACCCGAAGAGCAGCTTTAGAACTAGTGTCTTGTTAGGAATTAGAAATTCCAGGTATTAAAGAGTCGGTCACCTCAAGTATATGTATTCGTTAGAAAGCTCGTAGTCGTAGTTCTTTTATGTTAAGTAGTATTTAGTTAAGTAACATCGTGGAGGACGGACGGGTCTTGACCCACTGTATGCCTGATCCACAGCCCGTTGTGTGGCGTTTTATTGTATAACTATAAATACCCTCTACCTCCCAAGGTAGAGGGTTGGAGCTCATAATAATATTTTCTTTCTCTCACTATAGTTCCCAACTCTCTTCCTTTCTCTTACTAGAACTTTCTCTCTCTAACATACTTATACGCCTACTTTGATCATGGTTTAGAGTGTTTGTGAAATCCAATATCCTACAATTGGTATCAAGAGCCATGGTTTGATCACTCATCTTTCATGCTCTTTGTTTTGGTGGATTTCATAAGGTTTTTGGTGTATTAAGGGTTTAGGAGAGTTTGATTCATTTGAACAAATTCTAGTGGTAAAGCTTGAATTTTGCTTGTACTTTTGTGTTTACGATCATCATAAGTGTTTATGTTTTGAATTGGAAGGCTTAAATCATTGTGGTTTGGTTGTTTTGGATTGATAAAGTGGTTATTTGTGAAAAAAGGACTAAGTGAGTTGTGTCTCGGACTTGTGTTTCTTCAAAGCGAGTTGCTTTGTTATTTAATGCGAGTTGGTACATGCGACTTAGCTGTTTAGCGAGTTGATATTTATGCTACTTGGGTTCTAAGCGAGTTGTTTCTTTAAGCGACTTGAGATCTAAAGCGACTTGCTACTTAGCGAGTTGTAACGTTAGCGAGTTAACTTAAGCGACTTAGTGTTCAAGCGAGTTGATTGTGTTGCGAGTTGAGACTAAAGCGAGTTGGCTATTTAGCGACTTGATTAATTAAGCGAGTTGAGTGTGTTGCGCGTTGACTGCTTATGCGAGTTGTGTGTTTAGCGACTTGTTCATTTAGACCTTTTTCTTCTTCGTGTTACATTCTTACGGTTGTTCTTTTGGTTTAGTAAAATCCCGTGAAAGAATCAATTTCCCGGTTTAATCAAAGAATTGCAAAATCCCGGAGAGCTTGAAACATGTCTACAAACGTTCCTACTATCATCTCCACTGTTGTCGAGGATGTTCAAGCAGCTGGTTCAGATACTCGTCCACCCATGCTTGACAGAACTGACTACGACTCTTGGGCTCAACGAATTAGATTGTACTGTCTTGGAAAGGAAAATGGAGTCAACATTCTCAAATCCATTGATGAAGGACCGTATCGGGTTGAGACGACTAGAGATGTACTTGATACTGCTGATGATGGAACTCTGATTTACAGAATGGACAGACCAAAAATGTATGATGAGCTTGATGATAAGGAGAAAAAGAGATTCGATGCTGATATCAGGGCTTCTAACATTGTTCTTCAAGGTCTTCCTAAAGACATCTACAAGCTGATCAATCACAACACCGATGCAAAGGCAGTATGGGATAATGTCAAGATGCTTCTCTCAGGTTCTGAATTAACTATGGAAGACAGAGAATCACAACTCTATGACGAATTTGAACACTTCAAGATGAAACCAGATGAGAGTGTCTATGAGTACTATGTGAGATTTCATAAGCTGGTGAATGATATGAGGAACATCAGAATGACTATGCCTAACATTCAGCTGAACTCAAAATTTGTGAACAACATGAATCCCGAATGGCACAAGTTTGTTACTTCTGTGAAGCTCACTAAAGGATTGAAGAATACGAATTATAAGCAACTCTATGCCTTCCTTCTTCAGAATGAGAGACATGCCATGTTTGAAAAGATGATTCTTAATCAGTTCAAAACCAACCAGGGAGAGACAAGCTCATCTAATGACTCAACTGCCTTCTACTCAAACATCGGAATCACAACCAAAGCCTCACAAGTCATACCCATGGGTAATGGTAATCACAAACTCATTCCCGATCCTATGTTCAAACAAGCTGATGCTGATGCACATGTGGGTAACATCATTAATCAACTAGCTCTTCTGATTAGTCAAAACATGAATTCTCTCCCACAAACCAACAACAACCTCAGAACAGCATCTAACCCACACAATCAAGCTACTGTTAAAGATGGGAGGATCGTGGTGCAACCAGTTCAGGAAAGACAGTATGATCAGGGAAGAGGTGGAGCTGGTAGAGGTTATGTTGGTAATCAGAATCGAGGAAGGAATGGTAATCAAGGTCAAGCTAAGCCGATCAAATGTTATAACTGTGGCGGTGAGGGACACATTGCAAGAAACTGCACATCTCCAAAACGTCCACAGAATGCTGATTACTTCAGAGATAAGATGCTGCTTGTACAAGCTCTGGATAATGGTGCTGCTTTGGATGAAGAGGAACTGTTGTTTCTTGCTGAGGGCAATGCCAAGACCTATGATGCAAATGTGGATGAGCAGCCTATTCAGGAGATAGGTCACAATCATCATAATGCCTTTCAAGTCACTGATTGTGATGCATACGACTCTGATGTGGATGATGGACCTACTGCACACACAATTTTTATGGCTAGCATTTCTCCAATGGTTTCTCCCAAGGTCTCATCTTCACCACAAGCTGGCCCATCCAAAGACAAACTCATCTCAGAGGTATTAAAACTATACGATGATGCTGATGTGCAAAAGATGCATGACAAAGTACAAGTAACTGAAACTATTGTATCAAATATTGAAAATATGGGTAATATCAATGTTGTCCCATATGATCAATATGTGGAACAAAGTGAAAGTGAAGTTGTACCAAGTGATGCATCTTCTGCAGTCAACAATGACTATATCTTTGATGAATACACTGCATGTGCCCCTGATGATTCTGTAATTTCTGAACTAAATGCCTACAAAGAACGTGTTGCTATTTATGAACAACGTGCAAAATTTGAGTTGACCACTCGTGAGCAGGAAATGGATGACCAAGTGCGTACAATCATTAGAAAAAGTAATTTTCGAGAAGAAGTATTAAAACAAGAATTAAATTCCTTGCAAGAAAAGCTTTCTAAAACTGCTAAGCAAAAACAAGAACTTCAAGAAAATGTGAAAATGCTTAAGCAAGAATTTAATACAAAGGAATCAAAACTCTTAAAAGATTTTTCTAATCTGAAAACTTTGAAAAACAAACTTGAAAACAAGTTGTACATACAAGGGAACACCATTCAGACTGCTCACATGATCACTAAGCATAGAGTCTTAAGCGATAAGCATAGCATTCCCCTTATTGAGGAACCAAATCCAGAGGTTATTAAAAAGGCTAGAAATGCTCATAAGGTTCTTTATGATGGCAATGAAATCTTTAAACCTAGACAGAAACCTAGTTGCGTTGAATGCACTGAGGAAGATAAGAAATCAGATGAAGTCACAAGGGAAAAGATGAACAAGAAATTAGATGATCCTAAATGTAAAGAGAAGAAAATAAAGATCACACCCCATGACTACAAGAAGGAAAACTGGATTTCCTTGAACAAGTTTAAGCCTCAGACTTTGTTGACTCCCGAACAAGTTTTTTGGAAAATAGATCTAGATAAGCAGAAAGCTGAAAATATTGTTGAAACAAACCCCCCCCCCCTTTGGAAAATGCCTAGAGCGACTGTGTATCCTCCTAATACACCAATGCATCTTGTTCCTAGAACAATTGCCACTAAAAGCAAGACCTTAATTAGCCAATATGTTATCTTTCAACTATTTGTTGATTTTGAGAAAACTTGCAAGAAAAGGATCACACCCACTGGTATAACTGAAGGAGAAAGGGGTTTTGAGCAAATGAAAGAATGCTATTTAACTGAGGTCATGCCTTTCTTTAAACTTCTAAAAGATCACTTTGAGAGTCTTAAAAAGGGGATAGATACTGATATTAAGGGAATGGAAAAGGAATTTGATGCAATGACAGTTGAGGTTAGTGACTATGAGCGAGCACTAAAATATAATGAGATTGAGAGGAAGAACTTGCATACACTAAATGAGAACCTGATTTCTGAATGTATTGCTCAAGATGTGTTGTACACTGCTACTAACTGTTCTATTACTGCTTCTCGATTCCATGAATTGTCTGTTGCTTTGAAAGTCTCTCATGATCGTGTCATTGAGCTTGAAAAAACTAACTCTGAACTAAATGAGAAAATTGAACTGGATGATCACGACAATTTGGTTAAACATTTTTCTAAACTAGAAGTTGAGCACTTTAATTTACAACTAAAATATCAACATCTTAAAGAAAATGTCAAAACTTCAAATATCAAGACATCCTCAGATGCTCCAGAGTTTGATGCAGTTTTTCAAATTAACAAACGTGATGAACAGATTCAAGCTCATTGCAACACGATCAAAAATTTGAAAGCCCAAATCTCTCAATTAAAGGGTCAAACGAACAATGTGACTGGTCCCCAAATGCCTCCTCCTTTAGATTCTCAGAATTCTCAAAACTTTCATCTTCAAAACATAGTAAATGCTTTACAAAAGGAAAATGAGGTTTTTCTTGAAGAAAATGAAAAGGTTAAACGTCGTTTCAATGAATTATTTGAATCTATAAAGGTCACTCGTAACAAAAATAACGAAACGGTAGCCACGTTACAAAAAGAAATTGAGAATCTAAAGATTCAGGTAAAAGGGAAGATGCCAATGACCAATGGGGAGAATGGTGTATCAAAGGTACATGTCTGTAATAAATATGCTTTGTCTGTGAAATATGTTCCTCCTCATTTTAGGAATAACAAACTTGCTATTCAAACATATTTCTCATACCTTAAGGACAGCCTAAAATGTCTCCGTGAGATTGTAGAAGAGGATAAGTTAGAGAAACCAGATGATAATGCAATTGGCCATGCATGCTTATATGCCAAACGATCTCAAGAACTTCTAGAATGCCTAATTACAATATGCCCTAAAACCTTAGGTGAGCAAGTCAATCCCTTGATACCGTGTTCTATGCCTAGTGCCAAGCATGCAAGTCACTCAATGCCAAATGTTATGAATGTGAACCCTAATGTGCCTTCAAGTAGTTCAGATTTCAAATCTGTTAGTGCTAAGAATGTGAACTCGAGTGTGCACTCTAGGTGTTCTAATCCGAGCTATTCAAGTGTTAAAAAAGTTAATCTTAGTGTGCCTGCATGTAGCTCAGATCCCAGCACATCTAAACAGGTGAAGCAAATAGTAGCCAAACCAACTAATGTTCCCATTCCCTCTACAGGAGTAATCAGTGACATTAAAGCAAGCAGGTCAAAGTCTCAAGACAATACAAGGAAGGACACGACCTCACAAGCTAAGAATGTGCATTGGAAGAAAGTAGAAGACCTACCTAGGAACTTTAAGTTTGAGCCGAATAAAACGAATCGTGTTGATTCTAGTATTAGCCATAGGCGTACTGTAATTAATTCGAATTCTAACACTATTTGCAAACCTTGTATTAATGTCTGCTTGAATTCTGTTTCTAATCATGAATGTGGTGTTAATGTTTTGCCTAATGATGTTAATTGTCCAATTAATATTGTTAATGCTAAAAATCATGCTCAGAAGGCTAAAAGGCAAAAACGAAAGAAAGTTAGAAAACAGTGGAAACCCACAGGAATAATATTTAGTAAGATAGGCTATTATTGGATACCTGTTGGTCGTAAGACTAATCAAACAATGCCCACTAGAAAATGGATGCCTACTGGTAGATCTATTCCCTTAAGAAGTGAGCACACTGTGAACAGGGCTAATAAAGACACTAGTACTGCATCTATTCACAATGATTCCACTGCCCTATTTTCTGATGTGAATGCTTCTATTTCTGATGTGGGTGTTCCAACCAATGTTACTAACCAAATGGAACCCATTCTTGCATAGGGATCCCAATTATCCAGTTATCCATTCTTGTCTGTGTTCAACTGCAGATCGTTCAAATCGTTCTGTGGTACCTGGACTCAGGCTGTTCCAAGCATATGACTGGCGACCGGTCACGGCTCATGAACTTCGTGAGCAAATTCATCGGGACAGTTAGATTCGGAAATGATCATTTTGGTGCAATTATGGGTTATGGTGATTATGTTGTGGGTGATAGTGTCATCTCTAGAGTATACTATGTGGAAGGTCTTGGTCATAATCTGTTCTCTGTTGGTCAATTCTGTGATTCTGATCTAGAAGTAGCCTTCAGAAAACATACTTGTTTTGTTAGAGAACTTGATGGTAAGGAATTGTTACGAGGAACTCGTGGGTCAAATCTTTACACCATCTCTATCGATGATATGATGAAGTCTTCTCCTATTTGCTTGTTGTCAAAGGCCTCGAAAACAAAGTCATGGCTATGGCATCGTCGTCTAAATCACTTGAACTTCGGCACCATCAATGATCTCTCCAGAAAGGACTTAGTTGTAGGTTTACCTAGACTAAAGTATGAAAAGGATCATCTTTGTTCAGCATGCCAATTGGGAAAAAGCAAAAAGTATACCCATAAACCCAAACCTACAAACTCAATCACAGAAGTTCTTCATACCCTTCATATGGATCTATGTGGACCAATGAGAGTGCAGAATATCTTTGGGAAGAAATATGTGTTAGTTGTGGTTGATGATTACTCTAAATTCATCTGGGTCAAGTTCTTGAGGACAAAGGATGAAACTCCTGAGATCATCATCAAACTCATCAAACAGCTGCAGGTTCGACTTAACAAAACCGTCAGAATTATCCGAACAGACAATGGAACTGAGTTTGTTAACAAACAACTTAGTGAATTTTATGAAAGCATTGGAATAAGCCATCAAAGAAGTGTTCCACGAACTCCTCAACAGAACGGTGTAGTTGAAAGACGAAATCGAACTCTTGTAGAAGCCGCTAGAACAATGCTGATTTACTCAAAGGTTCCAATGTTTCTCTGGGCTGAAGCTATTGCCACTGCATGGTACACACAAAATCGTTCCCTAATTCACACTGTTCATGGAAAAACTCCATATGAACTTGTCCACAACAGAAAACCTAATCTCTCTTTCCTTCGTGTGTTTGGTGCATTGTGTTATCCAACTAATGAGGGTCAAGACTTAGGCAAACTTAGAGCTAAAGCAGACATTGGAGTTTTTGTAGGGTATGCACCAAACAAAAAGGGATACCGAATCTACAACAAAAGAACCCGAAATATCATGGAAACAATTCACGTTACGTTTGATGAGCTGACCGGTCAAATGGCTCCTGGACAATTCAGTTCAGGACCCACACTTCAAAACAGTCCCATTGGTTCATCCCTTGTTCCAAACTCTTCTCAAGAAACTCCATATGTACCTCCATCTGAAGATGATTTAAAGAAATTGTTTGATCCTATGTTTGATGAACTTTATGATCCAAGTACCAATGAGGTGTCGATTTCTTCAACAGAGGCTGCTCATATTCCTGTGAATGAAGACAATCCCTCAGTCTCAATATCTTTAAGTCAAGAAGCGCCTGCTGCTGATCCTTCAGTCTCATCAACAAATCATCATTCTTCAAATGTACATCATGGAAATGTTTCTGGCATCAATGATGAAGTTAATCCATTTGCTACTCCTGAAGATGCTCCATTCGAAAACATATTTGCTCCTGAATCTTCTTCAGAACCATCTTCTTCAGGAGACATCGACTCTGCTACTTCAGTCCCTCAACAACTACCACATGAACACCTCAGAAAATGGACTCACGATCATCCATTAGACAACATCATTGGAAATCCCTCTCGTCCTGTATCAACACGGAAACAACTTGCAACCGATGCCTTATGGTGTTTCTTCAACTCTGTACTCTCAAAGATCGAACCAAAGGATGTTAAAACTGCCATGAACGAAGACAGCTGGTTCAATGCTATGCAAGATGAAATTCATGAGTTTGATCGACTTGATGTATGGGAGTTAGTACCTGCTCCAGAATGTGCCATGATTATTGCTCTAAAATGGATCTTCAAAGTGAAACTAGATGAGCATGGTGATGTATTGAAGAACAAGGCTCGATTAGTTGCTAAAGGATACCGTCAAAAAGAGGGTATCGACTTTGAAGAATCTTTTGCTCCAGTTGCTCGAATCGAGGCAATCAGAATCTTTTTGGCTAATGCTGCTAGTAAGAACATGGTGGTCTATCAGATGGATGTGAAGACGGCATTTCTGAACGGAGATCTTAAAGAAGTCGTCTACGTCAGCCAACCTGAAGGATTTGTAAATCAAGAGCATCCTACTCACATATATTGTTTGAAGAAGGCTCTTTACGGTTTAAAGCAAGCTCCAAGGGCATGGTATGATACACTGTCAAAGTTTCTTCTATCTACCGGATTTAGCAAAGGAGCAGTTGATCCAACATTGTTCACCAGGAAGTCAGGCAAACATTTAATTCATGTTCAAATTTATGTTGATGATATCATCTTTTCCTCGACTGACCCCAGTGAGTGTGACCGTTTTTTAAATGAAATGAGTTCAAAATTTCAAATGTCAATGATGGGACAAATGTCATTTTTCTTGGGATTACAAATTTCACAAAGTCCCGGAGGCATTTTCATAAATCAATCTAAATATGCAACTGAGATCTTAAATAAATTTGGATTTGATTCAAGTGACCCTGTTGACACTCCCATGATTGATCGAACCAAACTAGATGAGGACCACTCAGGGATCATGATTGATCAAATGAAATATCGTAGTATGATTGGATCCCTGATGTACCTCACTGCTAGTAGACCAGACATCTTGTTCGCTGTTTGCATGTGTGCTAGATACCAGGCTAAGCCTACTAAAAAGCACCTTGAAGCGGTTAAATGGGTCTTTCGGTATCTCCAAGGAACCATCAACATGGGTCTTTGGTACCCGCAGGACACCGGTATGTCACTAACAGCCTATGCAGATGCTGATCATGCAGGGTGTCAAGATACTCGTCGAAGTACATCTGGAGGTGCTCAGTTTTTGGGTGATAAGCTTGTGAGCTGGTCTTCAAAGAAGCAAATGAGTACTTCTATTTCCTCTACAGAGGCTGAATACATAGCCATGTCATCTTGTTGTGCTCAAATCTTATGGATGAGATCTCAATTATCTGACTATGGCTTTGAATTCAACAAAATCCCTCTGTACTGTGACAATAAAAGTGCTATTGCTCTCTCATGCAACAACGTTCAACACTCAAGAGCAAAGCATATCGGCATTCGACATCATTTCATCAGGGAACAAGTGGAAAAAGGTGTGGTGGAACTCTATTTTGTGAGGTCTGAATATCAGTTAGCAGACATCTTCACCAAAGCTCTTCCAAGAGAATATTTTGAGTTTATTCTTCCACGTCTTGGCTTGAAAAGTCTTCAACCAGAAACACTCAAACGTCTTCAGGAGGAAGACGAGGAGTAAAGGTCTATCTTCATCTATCTCTTGTATATATCTATTCGAAAAACAAAATACAAAATTATAAAACCCTCAAAAATCAAACAGAAAAATATAAAACCTTCAAAATCCATAAAAATCTGAAAAATTCGAAAAATCTTCAAAAAATATTGTCAATTTGTTATGTTTTTCTCGGTTCGATAATATCTACGGTCTTTGTGCTGTCATTCAAAGAATGACACGGGACTTTAGATGTTGTTCGAATTCTTAAAAAATAAATAAATAAATAAATAAATAAATAAAAATTGGGAGAGAGAGAAATGATGGTTTATTGTCGCTTCAGGCAGTAACCCGCTTTTCAAAGAAAGAACAGAGCCATGCTTTTTCATGTTTTTCAAGATTTGAGAATTTGTTTGAACATTCATCAAAAGCCTTCTTATCAACCAAATTCCATGCTCTGATTCTATTAACATGTTATCTACTGAAAACAAATTGTTTTGAAAAATAACTCGAACTCTATCTTTGATAATCATCTGGACTTATTTGTCAAAATATCAATCTCTCAATCAACAACCTATGTCATTGATTGAGGGGGAGAATGATTTCAATTAAATTAAAAAGTTAAATTAAAAAGTTATTTGGCATTAAATTGTTTTCAAAATATATATATATATATATATATATATATATATATATATATATATATATATATATATATATATATATATATATATATATACATGCATGTTTTATTAATGGAGTTTTTAAAGTTTTAAAATCCGATCCTTATCAGTCAAAACGCTTTCATAATCAAGACACAATTCCCCTTAAAAGCTTTCAAAATCAATTTAAATCAATAAGAGATCACAAATTTCAAATGAGTTGATAATTGTGATCGGGGGAGAATGTGTGATTTAAATTGGATTTAAACTGATAATTCGGTAAATGGTTTTATAAGGATGTACATGCTATCCTTCCCACATGTGACAAACGATTTCAAATTTTCCATGCACATGTTGAGGGGGAGCATCGATCTTAAACCTATGATTTAAAACGTGATCACTTATCTCAATGTGCAGGTTCCCTCTAATATGTGCAAAACTCTTTTCAAATCTCGAGGCACATATTGAGGGGGAGCAAACTTATGAAAACCTCATCCTTCCCGGAAATGCTTTATCTTCTTGATTTGATCATTGAAGCGATGTTGATATCTTTTAGAAAACGGTAATCAAAGAAGTAAATTCTTCCTCTTGCCTCCGTGTGCAAAACGATTTCAAACATTTGATGCACATGTTGAGGGGGAGCACTTGTTCTAAAAATATCAAAAACAATTCAGGTACAAAATGTTTTGATAATATATCACAAGTATCTGGACTGATTTTCAAATGGTTTTCAATTGGTTCCAATGGCAGATGAACAACACCAAATTGACCGACCAACTTTACGTTATGTACGGTGATATAAGGATGATAAGGTTAGGTATTGGTTCCCATGATCCGCCAGAACCGGAGGGATCTACCCAGGGACAATCCACTAGTTAGTGTAGAAGTCCTTAGGTATGATGATAAAAGGAGAAAAATGAGATATGGGAAGAGTGCGGACTGAGACTGAGTTAGTACTGAAATAAACCCAACAAGGTTCTAGCTATGAAGTCTCGGTAAGCACTGAAGGGGTTGAAGAATTAAAAAGAATTGAATGAGAAAAGGGTGAAAACAAATAGCCCTCCATATATTCAACCTTAGGGCAGATACCGGGTTCAATTCATATGCTACTGATGGTAACATCAGTATTGAAGACAAGACGTCATGGACCCAGTGACGCACTGCACTTCAACTTTCCAAACCACTCAAGTTCCTCTTAAAAGGACTTGTTTCATTCTCACGGGGAACTGACATTATCTATCGACTTTCTCTTAGAGATTGTTGATATTGAAGAAGGAGACCCTCTCCCTAGTCTCCGGCACAGGAACCAAATATGCACAAATTGAGTCTAGAGCCACGAGATCATCAATAAATCTCATTAGGACACTTTCAATGAAGACTCTCTGTTTCACACAATGTGGAAAGAGAGATTATATCTTGTGTCCTACGCATTATCCTTGTGGTATTGCCAGAACATCTGAGTGATGTGTTTACATATTCACAATGAAGATGGAAAGCCTTCTGGAGCCAACATCTAACAAGCTCCTGGTGGGTGGCATGTGAGATCTATTATAAAGATCAACCATGTGACAACTGAACAGAAACAATGGGGCGATTCAATCTCTTGAATCAATCCTGGTTCAGGTTATGGATTGACGGATACCTTTGAAAAACCGGTCATTGTGCTTAAAAACTCTTTTCTTTAGCACATCGACCGTGTACGAATATTTCAAATCAAAAGGTGTTTTATGATTGATAATTGATGTTCATTAAAACCTTCGTTGTATTGCAAAACAATTTCTATTGAGCAATACACGATTGTTTTTCAAATATCTTTTCATCAATCAGTGAATTTCTATTCGCTGGTTCACTCACTCCGTGTTGTCTTCTTTGAGACGTTCCGGTTTGAGAACAGCTAGAGCAGTTGCGAAACCCTGTCAAGGAAATTCCTCGGAATTATACCTGATCACAGGCAGTACATCTACTGATCAACGGGGAACCATGGGCCGTGTACCTCAATTCAACTAAAGTGGTCAAAGACACTTTTGTACGCTTTATTGCTAACTGTTGTATGCAGGTACGCTCGACGTTTGCAGCTGATCAGAATGAAGCGGTCAATCCATAGCCGCATGCTCACACAATACTTTCATCTCTCAAGAAATCATGATAAGTGCATCAATGACTCGGATATTTTCACTCCATGCTTCTGCTACGCTGCTGCCAATATCATGATTCAACGAAAGCTTCCGCTACTCTGATGAGAAGATATCATGATCCAGAATGTGAGCATGTCGATCCTAAAGTCACAACACCACAATGGATGTCTCAGAGATTTTTGATAGCTGATGATCTCAAAAGCTGGCTCAAAATTGTTATCACGTGGATCAGTAAAAGACCTCCACTTGGAGTAACCAAAGATGCAATGTGAAGAATCAATGACTACGAGCTTAGGAGCAAAGTACTACATCAAGAATGCAAGAACAATTGTTAATGTAATATCTATTTGTATTCAATGTAATTTTGGTACATGATTGAGGTGACCTCCCTTAGGGGGAGATTGTTAGGAATTAGAAATTCCAGGTATTAAAGAGTCGGTCACCTCAAGTATATGTATTCGTTAGAATGCTCGTAGTCGTAGTTCTTTTATGTTAAGTAGTATTTAGTTAAGTAACACCGTGGAGTACGGACGGGTCTTTACCCACTGTATGCCTGATCCACAGCCCGTTGTGTGGCGTTTTATTGTATAACTATAAATACCCTCTACCTCCCAAGGTAGAGGGTTGGAGCTCATAATAATATTTTCTTTCTCTCACTATAGTTCCCAACTCTCTTCCTTTCTCTCACTAGAACTTTCTCTCTCTAACATACTTATACGCCTACTTTGATCATGGTTTAGAGTGTTTGTGAAATCCAATATCCTACATGTCTTGAACCTTTTCTCTATCAAGTTGTTGTTCCAATTGTTCCAAGTTCAAGAACAATGTGTCTGTAATTGATGATAATTCTTGACGGAAAAGTGTAATAGTTGCTTGTTCGATTCCCATTGTGTATTTGTCGTCATTTCGAAGTAACTTGAGGTTTGAATGAAATTGTCGATAAGGTTCAATGCAACTTTCTTTTTCCTTTGCATGAGCTTTCTATGACCTTGACTGGTTCATTTCTCTCTCTTCAGAATCTGACCACGTAGATCTCACATCCTCATTGATTGATTCAATCATCTTTAACCGTTCAGTGTAGCAAATATTCTCATGGTTGTCTACAGCATCCTACAATTTGAGTACTTCTGAAATCACTGAATCAGGGGTGTAAGACATGATGTTGTTGTGAATTTGAACGTATTATGATAAAAGTTGGATTAATTCAATGATTAGTGATTGTATGTTAAAAGGGATATTGAGTTGATTGGATTAGGTGAATTATGTTAAATTGTGATTTGATGACGTTTGAATCAGATGACAAATCTCAATCCTTGACAAATCGCAGTCTCATCAAACCTCAGTGTTGACAAACCGCATCATTAACAAACCGCAGTGACAAACTGTATTCCCAAACCGCAGGATTACCAAACCGCACCATCAAACCGCAGTCCTATCAAATCGCAGTAAACTAAACCGCAGTGACACAAACCGCCGTGACACAAACCGCAGTGATGGACAAACTGCAGGTCGCTTTCACCCGTACAATACTTTTGTCCTTTCTCCTAACAAATCGCAACAAAAATATCAAACCGCATAGAAAATCCACTCAAACCGCAGCGAAATGGGGCAAACAGCATCCAAGAATTGTATCCGAGACTCAAACCGCATACAAGAATAAGGACCTTTTTTCACCTAAAATTCACCCTTTTAAACGTTTTTCTTTGGTTTCTTTTGCACAACTTGATCATAGAAGGTAATAACTATCTTAAAAACACTTACTTTAACATCAAAAACATGAAAATTAAAGAAAATCACTTATGAGTCCAAAAACCTTCCAAAATCAACTTTTTGATTTAAAACCATCAAGATAAACGCACATACAACCTAGCTAATCAAACCATGTGCTCTGATACCAATTGTAAGATATTGGATATAATAACACCACAATTCAACAAACTATAGATCGTGTATTCTAGAGAGAGAAAGAGAGAGAGAGTGAGATGTTTTAGAGAGATAAAACAAAAGAAATGTTAGATTACCAAATGAACATTCAACCCTCTCCCTTGTGGGGAGAGGGCTATTAATACATATGTCTATGTCCTTCTTCGGGCTGTAGATCAAGCATACAGTGGGTAAAGTCCCGTCCTTCTTCCACGGTGTTACTTATACTACTATAAACTAACTAATATTACGTTATGTCTACGAGCTATAATATGCTAGTCTATTGTTGGGGTGACCGATACTTCAACATGGATTTTCCAAATCCTAACAGTAAGGATGCAAGATCTCTAGGTCTGCTTTGGAGGATCACTTTGAGAGTATGCTTACAACAAATGAAAGTTAGAAGCATTATGAGCATATGAGATGAGGGTTTTTTACATGTTTTCTATTGATCTAAATATGTTAGAAATGGTGGAGAGAAAGTGTGTGAAAAAGTGTAAGAAACAAAGAAGAAATAGTTTTCTATTTATAGGAAAGAAGCTATGTGATGTCATGCATGATGTCAAAGACATCTTGGGTCATGGGTCATGGTCTTTGGGTCATGGGCCATGGACTTTGGGTCATGGTTCATGGATTTTACCCATTGTGATGTTATGCATGATATAATACACATTTAATGCATGATGTAATTAATGCACATGGGTCTTGGGTTATGGGTTATGGGTCATGGGTTTTGGACTTTGGGTCATGGGTAACAAACTAGATACAATGAACCTATACAATGGGTTATGGTTTATGGATCATGGGTAATGGGTCATGGGTTATGGATAATCCATCTTATTTTATTGACCATTTACTTAACTACTTTTAAGGCCATGTATTTTATAAAAGTGTAAGTAACAAATGTTACTTATATATGTTTTATAAAAACGGTTTTGGCTTTATACAAACTATTTAACTAAACATGTTTAATGGTTTATTAGGGGTTTGATCATAACGCAACATAACAATCATGTACGAACATGTGTTGTAGTATACAAAGATTTGAGACGTCGAGAGTTGTTGAAAGTATGTTGAGACAAAATAAGATTACGAGTAACTTATACATTTTACATTATGTATTACAAGTTACATGGTTTTCATCAACAAAACAAATGAGACTGTATAGATTAAATATCGTAATATTTGCACTAACACATTCAAAAAACTTAAATAAAAACAAGTTTATTATCATCCTCAGTCAAGCTTATGTTCAAGGTATGCCTAACACCACCATCATCTCAGTCATCTCTACCGCCATCGTTATCTTGAAACCCAGATTCCGGCCACCACTTCCGGCTACCAACCCCCATCTCCGAATACCAGTTCTAGACACCACCATCAAGACATAATTGTATAAACATCATATAATATTATCCCATTTAATAATACATTACCCAAATCTTTTGACTTTTTCCCTTTTACCTAGCTACGTATCTGAAAACATCATACTCATACACTAGCCACAAACTGTCATACATAATGTTAAAACCAAAAACACTTGATTCTTATTTTTTAACTTTAATACAACATCTATTTAAATTGACTTTTAGGAGAGCTAATCTAAGCAGTAATATAAAATCACTACAAACATTAACTAAGCAAGCACCTGCTAACCAAGAAAAAAATAACGATGATGAAGAAAGGGGGTTCCGGAAAAAAATGAACAAAGACCGTACATCATTGATGAAGTTGGACAACTTCTAAAATTAACTCAAGATGATCTCCTCCTTAAGCTCACTGTCAGTACCCACCACAAATCAAACTTATTTCCAAAATCCAACCATCATATTCATCAAGGCTTAGCTTAGCTCAAGTGTGTACTTTCTTTAAATTGTTTTTTTATAAAGATTTATGATATGATGTGAAAGTGTGAATTATAAGGGTGTGTTTGGAGCAGATCCGAAGGCAGCCAAGTTTCACTAGTGGCTGATGGCCGTTTAGTTTTGTGATTGGAGCATATTCGAAGGCAGCCAAGTCCAATAAGTGGTTGGTTCAACAGCTTCCATGACCTTCTCGGTATATGAACATCGCCGGAAAAACAAGTTCACCGAAAAATCGAACGTGCCGGCAAAACGAGTTCGCCGAATTACATCATTTTAGAAAACTGGTTTGTGCTTGAATATTGTTGGAATTAATTTGCACTGAAGCAAAGAATTGTTGTTGGATCTCTGTGTTGCAGGGTACATATGACCAACTTCATTCTTGTTACTTGATGAAGATAGGATTGCTTAATTAGATGCTGATGTTAAATTTGACATAGTGTCATCTAAAAACATACCCTTCATCACATTAATGAGCTAGTGACCTTTTGACTATATATATATATATATATATATATATATATATATATATAAGATTGACTGGTCACCTTTACATCAAACTTTTATATTGTTTGAAATACCATATAACAATTGAGCATTAATGGATTATAGCAACTAAGCATTACATGATATATAACCAATGCATATATAATCTTAAAAGTAATTAATGGGTTTGATTATAATAATTGAGCATGGATGATGGTGACAGTGGTGGTAACAAGAAGATGATGGTGGTGGAGGTGACTGAGATGATAGAGGTGTTGGTGGTGGTAGTGATGGTACTAGTCGTACCAAAAGAAAATGATAGTGGGAAGAAGAGGAGGGTAAAATAGTCATTTTGTAGAAATAGTGGGATTTAACGGGACATTGACCAAAATAAAACGGGTCAAGAGACTTCTTTGATATAAAAATGCCAAAGTATGTCGTAGTGTGACGAAAATGCAAAGGTATGTCTCATTGTGATTTTTTTTGACAAGTTAGGGACGAACGTTGTATTTAACTCTAAAAATTGTTATCAAAAGTGTAAGCAAAAATGAACTATAAATAAAATACAAATATATAACAAGCTTCAACCACTTGAGGTTTGCCAAGCTATTGCTTCAAGTGATTTGAAAAGTCAATATGTGCAATGCTAAAAAGTTTTTATATGACCTATAGGAATAGTGAAAAACTTAGGGCATGTTTGGTTTGTAATTAGGTTTAGTATTTGGATTTGGATTTGAATTTGGATTTGAATTGTGTTAAAAATTGTTTGTTTTATATATTAAGATATAAAATAAGTTTAGGATTTATATTTATTTTAATAGAAAAATAATGAATGGGGCCATATATTTTTGTATTTTCGTGGATACAATCAAAGAAAAGGAACAAAAATAAAATAAGAGAGAGAGAGAGCTGAATAGTAAACTTGTCATAAAACAAAGCATATGTGACAGGATTTGAGTATCCCTCTAATGTGGGGTTTACTCCTACTTTCAAACATCATCTATTTTAACCAAACAAATAATTTTACTATCAATCCCAAATCTAAATCCAAAACCCACCAACCAAACAGGCCCTTATGTTCAAACGATCCATTACAAACATGGGCTGAGCTATATGAAAACAGAAGGGGGTTGTGGTTTTCCTACAATTTTTGTCTCAGTGTATTTTTATCAATTTCATATGGTATGAAAAATTATTACACTTTGGCCTTCCTACATTATTAGAATTACGTTCTTGGCCTTTCGAAAAAAAATGGTCAATATATGAGAAGGAATATATGACAAATGGTTATTACTGAAAAACTAAAAGGAATGAATATATGGAATGTTCAACCTGGTTCTAATAGTAGCCCCTTATGGAAAGCCCTTTTAAACATGAGCGGATTGTTAAGGAACCATATGTGTTACAAGGTTGGGAATGGAAGAAGCATTTCTTTGTGGTATGACAAATGGGACTCTATGGGACCTTTGTGCAACATTGTAACAAAAAGGGATATATATGATTCCAAAATGGCTGATGACTGCACACTTGCAGATTCAGTTGTACATGGGGTCTGGGGTTGGCCTTTAGAGTGGGCTATTAAGTACCCTATCTTGAACAATTTACAAATCCCTAACCTCCAAGAAGCTGTGTTGGATGAAGCTAAATGGGTGTCACTAATTAAGGAAAAATGGTTGATTTTAGTATCAAAAATGTATGGATGGATAAAAATGATGAGGGTCAGAAAGTGGAGTGGAAGTCAATGGTTTGGTATACACAATGTATACCAAAACATGCTTTTGTCCTAGGGATGGAAATTCAAGGAAAGCTACTTACACAAGACAAGTTGCTAAAGTGGAATCCTACTGCAGTGTTTAAATGTTCTCTGTGTGAAGAAGACAATTACTCCCATGAGCATCTATTCTTCAAATGCAGATACTCAGCTGAGGTGTGGGAATGTGTGTAGAAAATGTTAATCAAAGAAAACTCTCATAATTGGAAGGAAGTCATAAATGAAATGTCTAAAGTCAAAAACAATAAGAACATTTGGTGTATCCTGAAGAGACTAGTTTGTGCAGCCTGTGTGTACTATGTGTGGTAGGAAAGAAATGCAAGAATCTTTAAGAACTCTAAAAGAACTGCAGATATTCTGGCTCAAGAAATTAAGAATGCAGTAAAGCTGAAGTTAATGAGCCTTTGTGTAAAGGAAACCGCAGCTGTTGATCATGTAGAGAAGAAGTGGAATGTAAAGTTGCATAGAAGTAACAAGTAGTTTAGTGAATAGAATAAGGTGTAGTCTGTATTCAAGTTTAGTATGTTTCTGTTAGAATGCTATGATAGCATAGTATAGCTTATATTTTAATCTTTTTGATGAGGTCTGAGCACCAAATACATGGGCATGTCTGTGTATTTGTACCGGACTGTGTACTATAAGCTTCATATATACATCCTTCACCTTTGAGAGATAAAAGTGTTCACCACATTTTTCTCTCAAGTTTTCTTTAAAAAAAAATAATAAAATGGTCAAGCTCCACCACTGATTACAAACCAACCATCGCACAACCTTAGTGGTTACCATCAAGCTAACGACACATTCGATCAAGTTCATGATTAAACCATCTCTGAAATTACTCGACCGCGCATCAGACGTAAATGTCCTCTTATAATGGCCAGTGTAACTCGTGTAAACGTGCTAGCTGTTAGACCTAAAATCATTTTGTTCAAATGGAACAATTAAGAAAATCCATAAAGGTAATAATCTTTAAGTAAAACTTTTATATGACTTATTGGAATAGTGAAAAACTTAAGGCCCATTTGGTTTGTAGTTGGGTTTAGTATTAGGATTTGGATTTGAATTTAGATTTGGATTTGGATTGTGTTGAAAGTTGTTTGTTTTATATATTAAGATATAAAATGGGGTTGGGATTTATATTTATTTTAATAGTAATGAATGAGGCCACGTATTTTTGTATTTTCGTGGATACAATCAAAGGAAAGGAAAAATAAAAAATAAAAGAGAGAGAGCTGAATAGTAAACTTGTCATAAAGTCAAGCATATGTGACAATATTTGAGTATCCCCTCTAATGTGGGGTTTACTCCCACTTTCAACCCCATCTATTTTAACCAAACAAATAATTTTACTATCAATCCCGAATCTAAATCCAAAATCCACCAACCAAACGGGCCCTTATGTTCAAACGATCCATTACAAACATAGACCGAGCTATATGGAGACGGAAAGGGGTTGTGGTTTTCCTACAATTTTTGTCTCTTAGTGTATTTATATCAATTTTCATATGGTATGAAAAAATTATTACACTTTGGCCTTCCTACATTATTAGAATTACACTCTTGACCTTCCTAAAAAAAATTGTCAAGCTCCACCACTGATTATAAACCATCGATCGCACAACCTTAATGGTTACCATCAAACTAACAACACAAATATACCTCATTTAAACACAAGCATACTCCACACCACACTTATAAGCACACAAAATAACCACAATCTAGTTCGATCAAGTTCATGATCAAACCATCTCTGAAATTACTCGACCGCGCGTCAGACGTGAATGTCCTCCTTATAATGGCCAGTCCGCCAGTGTAACTCATGTGTAAACTTGCTAGCTGTTTAAGACCTAAAATCATTTTGTTCAAATGGAACAATTAAGAAAATCTATAGACAAAAATAATTTTAAATAAAGGTAATAATCTTTTAGTAAAGATTCTTGCAGCCGTCTATCACTAACAAGAAGTTAAAAACAACAATAAAATTTACATCATGTCACTTAACACAACACAATACCAGCTTTTCTTCTTTGTTTTCCCCTAAAAACTTATTGTTGTTATACCCACATATCACATCGATTAGTCGACACAAGTGACCACATGAACATTATATGTGAGCATGTGATCTTTAAGTCAATACTTCTACCCAACTGGCCAATAAATGAAATCTTGCATACACATTTTCAACAGACCATAAACTGATAATCTACATTCATACATTTTTTTTATCACAAACATGAGTAGTACTAATGATGAGCAAATAATACAACCCTACTGGAGATGGAGCAAAAAAGATTTCTTCCCAGAAGAATCATTCCAAAGCTGGACTACGTATCGGTCCGCCTTATCCCAAACATTTCCACGCTTCAAAAATCGTCTCCTAACTCGGTCCCAAGACTCTGCCGAGATTAATACACTTAGAAAACAAAGTGAAAACGACATGAAACGATGCTTAAACTGGTGGGACTTAATGTGGTTTGGTTTTGGTGCAGTCATAGGTGCAGGGATATTTGTCCTTACTGGCCAAGAAGCGAATGGAAACGCGGGACCAGCTATTGTCTTGTCCTACGTAGCGTCCGGTTTCTCTGCTATGCTTTCTGTTTTTTGCTATACGGAGTTTGCTATTGAAATCCCCGTGGCCGGGGGCTCTTTCGCGTATCTTAGAGTTGAATTAGGAGATTTCGCAGCTTTTATCACGGCTGGAAATATTCTTCTTGAATGTATCTTGGGTAATTCTGCTGTTGCTAGATCATGGACTTCATATTTCACTAGTCTTATAAACCGCGAATCTAATTCTCTAAGAATACACACGAATTTAGCTGAAGGGTATAATCTTTTAGACCCTATCGCGGTTGTTGTGCTAGCAATTGCGGCCACTATCGCTATGAGTAGCACACAAAAAACTTCGTTACTGAACTGGATTGCATCTGCGATCAATACAGTTGTGATTTTGTTTGTCATCATAGCAGGGTTTTTACACGCGGATTCTTCAAATATGAAGCCTTTTGCACCTTATGGTGTTGAAGGAGTGTTTCGAGCAGCAGCTATTGTATACTTTGCATATGGTGGGTTCGACGCTATTGCAACTATGGCAGAAGAAACAAAGAACCCGTCTAGAGACATACCTTTGGGGTTACTCGGGTCTATGTCGATTATTACTGTTATCTATTGTCTAATGGCGCTTTCGCTAACTATGATGCAAAAATACAATGAAATAGATACTGGTGCTGCGTATTCAGTTGCATTTGAGAGAGTTGGAATGAAATGGGCCAAGTATCTGGTGGCTTTGGGTGCATTAAAAGGTATGACCACTGTTTTATTAGTTGGTGCACTTGGTCAAGCTCGTTATATAACTCATATAGCTCGAGCCCATATGATCCCACCATGGTTCGCTTTAGTCCATCCAAAAACAAAAACTCCAGTAAATGCCACGTTACTAGTGACCATTTCTAGTGCTTGTATTGCTTTCTTTTCGAGTTTGGATGTTTTAGCAAGTTTGCTATCCATAAGTACACTTTTCGTTTTCATGATGATGGCGGTTGCTATAATTGTTAGGAGGTATTATGCACAAGGGGTCACTCCACAACCAAATCTAGTAAAACTAATCTGCTTTTTGGCTATTATAATTGCGTCATCTATTGGGATATCGGCTTGTTGGGGGTTAAACTCCGGTTGGGTTGGTTACGCAGTGACCGTTCCTTTATGGTTTTTGGGGACATTAGGGATCTCAGTAGTTTTACCACAGCAACGTACTCCAAAAGTGTGGGGTGTGCCTTTGGTTCCATGGCTTCCTTCACTTTCGATTGCAACAAATTTGTTTCTAATGGGTTCGTTAGAGTATATGGCATTTATAAGATTTGGGATTTGTACAGTGATTATGTTGATTTATTATGTGTTTTTTGGTCTACATGCTACTTACGATATGGCACATCAACAACCAGAAGTGATCAAACCGATGAATGTTATTGAGGAAGGTGGTGAAGGAGAAGCGTAGTCATAGATGATATGCAAGTCGAGTGAAGTTTAATTAAGTTTGTTTATGGCTCGGCAACAAAGTCCACGAAGTACAATATCAAAGTTCAATATTCCTATTCATGCAAGGAGTTTGATGGTTGTATAAATGTCATAATGGGATGAATATTGTATTATTGCTAATCTAAATCAAGTATAATGGTATACTTACAAAAATAAAAATAAAAATAATACAAATCCTTAAAAAAAATTGAATAATATGTCTATATTCTTTATTATTTACTTTTAACATAATACAGTTTCTCATTATTTGAAATTATTAGAAACTATAATTCCTGTCTTCTATATAGTTATTGTCATGAAAAATGTATTATTAAACATTGTTTGTCGAAAATTTTAGTTATAAAGTACCCGACGTCGTTGTAACACGCGAGTACTTGCAAATGATTAATGATTTAGTTTATTTTCAATTATGGGAAACAAATTTGTACCAGGGTAAAATACAACTTTTAAACTAGTTTATAAACTTAATTACCAATCTCATCGTGATTCACACGATGGTATATTTGCCCTTTTTTGAAAAGGTTGTAAGTTTGCCCTTTTCCAAACCTGTTCGCATAGACCGTTTAAAGGGGTCTAAGATGAGGTCCTATATGTGTCTAGAAAAAAAGATAAAGGTTGAGAATGTACATGGTAAAATGATCAAAAAAAAATCTTTTATGTGCCTTTCACGTGATGAGTTAAATAGGAACCTTTTTTGGAAAGGCCGATTATATTAACAGAGGAGCCCAAAAAGCGGGTCCTCACAAACCCAGGGAGAAAAGTGTAGAAAGAAGCCAAAAGTAGGGGTGTTCATCGGTTCGGTTATCGGGTTATTCGATTCGGTTAGTTCGGTTAATTTTTTTTCTGGGTATAACCGAAAACCGAATCGAACCGAAATTAAATTTGATTCAACCGAACCGAATAACCGAAAACCGAACCGAATAACTCGAATTACATAATTTTAATTATTTTTTTATTTAATTACATATATTTTTAGCACAAAATATTTTTTTCAAGCTTAATCATGTTATATTTATACTAAAAAAGAGTTTTAGTGATTTTTTTCCATACATATACATAGAAAAAAGAGTAAATTGCATTTTTGGTCCCTAAGGTTTGGTCAAATTGCAGGTCGAGTCCCTAAGGTTTCGAAAGTGCAATGGTGGTCCTCATTTTGAAACTTTTGCTGCACGTTTGGTCCTTGATCAAAATCAAATGACTAAAATACCCATGTCTTCCTCTTTTTCTATTTTCTTTTTAGCTTTTTAACATAAATGGTCCCTGTGTTGTGCCAGGTTTATAAATTAAGTCCTCTTTTTTATTTTTTATTTTTTTTTATTTTTTTTTTAATTTAAAAATTAACTATTACAAGTAGTGTTATGTTTTTAATTCAAAAATATTCGAAAAATATTCCAAACAAAAAATTAATTTTTTTTACATAATTTATTTTAAATTCGAAGAGAAAAGTCCAAAATATATTCGTTTTTTTACGTTTTCGACCGTTTTCTTATATTTTCAACCGTTTTATTACGTTTTCGGCTGTTTTTTATGTTTTCGTCCATTTTTTTACGTTTTCATTCGGTTTTTTACGTTTTCGTCCGTTGTTTTCAACCGTTTATTTACGTTTTCTGCTATTTTTTACATTTTTGTCCGTTATTACGTTTTCGTACGGGTTTGAACGTTTTCGTTCGTTTTTTACGTTTTCAACCATCTTTTACGTTTTCGTTCGTTCTTTTTACGTTTTCAACTTTTTTTTTTTTTATTTTTTTTTTTTATATTTTTGTCTGTTTTTTTACGTTTTCGTCTGTTCTTTTACATTTTCGTCAGTTGTTTTGCATTTTCGGCCTTTTTTTTGTTTTCGTCTCTTTCTTTTACGTTCTCGTTTTTTTTACGTTTCGTCACTTTTTTTATGTTTTTTTACGTTTTCAACATTTTTTTATGTTTTCGTCTGTTTATTACGTTTTCGTCTGTTTTTTTACGTTTCGTCTGTTTTTTTACGTTTTCGTCCGTTTTTTACGTTTTTGTCCGTTTTTTATGTTTTCGCCCGAAAACGTAAAAAATCAGATGAAAACGCAAACGTAAAAAATAACGGTTGAAAACGTAAAAAAAAGTAAAAAATCGAACGCAAACGTAAAAAAATGGACGAAAACGTAAAAAATAGGCTAAAACATAAAAAAAACGAATGAAAACGTAAAACACATACGAAAACGGGAAAAATGTAAAAAAAAAAAAAAAAAAAAGGCCAAAAACGTAAAAATATAGACGAAAACGGGAAAAAACAGACGAAAACGTAAAAAAACTGTTGAAAACTTAAAAAAATGGACGAAACGTAAAAAATGCAGCCGAAAACGTAAAAAAATGGACGAAATTGTAAAAAAACGTCTGAAAACATAAAAAACGGGCGAAAACGTGAAAACAGGCCGAAAACGTTAAAAAAACGGACAAAAACGTAAAACGTTAAAACGGACGAAAACGTAAAAGACGAACATGAACGTAAAAAAACGAACGAAAACGTAAAAGAAGAACGAAAACGTAAAAAAACAGACGAAAACGTATAAAAAACGTATTCATAATTCTATAGAAAAATATTAAATTTTTTTTAAAGAAAACTTATGTGATAAAAAACTAAATTTTTTTTTTGGAATATCTTTGAATATTTTTTGAATTAAAAAAATAATACTAATATTAAAAGTTAATTTAAAAACCAAAAAAAAAAAAAAAAAAAAAAAAAAAAAAAAAAAAAAAAAAAAAAAAAAATCGGGACGAATTTTGTAAAACCTAGCACAAGACAGGGACCATTTATGTAAGAAATATGAAAAGAAAATAGAAACAAAAGAAGACAGGGGTATTTTTGTCATTTGATCTTGATCAGGGACCAAACATGCAGCAAAAGTTTCAAATTGAGGACCACCGTTGCACTTTCGAAACCTTAGGGACTGAACCTGCAATTTGGCTAAACCTTAGGGACCAAAAATGCAATTTACTCTAGAAAAAATATATATTTTATATGAATTCGGTTTTCGGTTTTCATTGCCAAAACCATACCCAACCCGATAACCAAATATTTAGTTCGGTTCGATTCGGTTTTGACCAATTCGGTTCGGTCATAAATTCGGTTCAGTTATTTTCGGTTCGTTTCGGTTTCAGTTTTCGGTTACTGTGGATATTACCCAATCCGTGAACACCCCTAGCCAAAAGGGCAAAACAAACCCAAAAGCAAAAACTACACAAAGGTTACATACAATATTAGGAGAATAATAAGTCGAAGGGTCTCACAACCCAACAATTCCGGTCCATCTTCAAAATTAGATGAATAAGTCGAGTTAAATAGGATCAAAGCCATTAGTTAAAATGACACTTTTTGCAAGATTTATAAATAAATAAATAAAGTTTAAAGGTACACGTGGTGTTTGATAATGACTTAAAAAATCTTAATTGTAAAATAGGTAATTTAATTAAGTCACTAATTGAGTGTTTGTTTGGTGCTTAATTTAAATTGATGGCCTTCTAGAAAAAGCCATGAGAATGAGGGTCTTTATATTAAGTCATCACTTTTATCCTACTTTTACATATTTACCCTTCCACTTCTTAACCACTAATCATCACTTATTTCAAATAAAAGGGTATAACAATAATTTTATTAATTCAGACACTTTATTCAGCATACAAAACAAACAACCATTTATTTATTTACATACAGACAACATATATCCAGACAGACACTTTAGTTTAACAGAACTTAATATCAAAACTGAACAAACAAGCCCTAATAAGAAAATGAAGAAAAAAAAATATTGTAATTGATATCTTTTGATCACGAATTATTAATAAACTATGTATTTTAAGAGTTTATCTCCTGTCAAGGTTTTATTCATTCGAGGTTTTATCATCATCAACTCTTTGATTAGGGTTACAAAATCGCTTTCGCGTCCTACGTTAGTTGGCATTCAGAGCTTGTTAGTACCTTGATGGTGAATAGCGTAAAAGATTCAAATATCTATATTGTTGTTGAGGTATGGTCTGGAGAACACATAAATTATGATTTTATCCAATTGATATTCAAATTTGACGGGAATTCCAGTATCAATAACTACATGTTGTATTCGTAGGTGAAGGTAACAACCACGAAAATCATGTGGGTGGCAATCACAAAGGTCGAAGAATTCGTCCAACCATAGGTGATTTTGGTGGCAATCGTGCAAGAAACCAATCCCCATTCAACAATATGAGGGTTGATGAATGAGAGGAAATTATAAAAATGGAGATTCGACTACCACCGATCAAATGGTTTCATTCAAAAGTTTCGATCAATAATAAGATATTATCTTTAATTATTGACAATTATGATGCTAGGAATTTTGTATCAAGAAAATTGGTTAGTTATTTTAATTTACCAATAGAGATTTGTACGATTAGAAGAACACAAATTTATTGGTTTCCAATCTATTAGTAGGTCTTATAAACGTGAAGTGTTTTGTGAATTAGATGACATGGAGGATTGTCATATTTGGTTGGGAAAATCATGGCGATATGAAGTTCAAGGTTTTTATGATTTAAGGCGTAATCTCTACCTTTTCTTATGGGAAGGAATGAGAATTGTTATTGTTTCACCCGAAGCAAAACCACAATTACCAAAACCCGAGGTTAAGGTTGAAGAAAAGATTTTGAAGGCTAAATTTGTTAAAGAGCATGTTAAGAAAATCTAATACCTTCAAAGTTGTGAACAACATCAAAAAAAGATTTCAAAATTAGTGTTGGAAACAACAAATAAAGTTGGTACTTTGAAGACTTGTGTATGAAAAGTTGTGGGTTTTAATGATGAAGAAGACGTGAAGGGTTTTGATTGTGAACTAAGCGTAAATTTTGAATGCGTCAAGGATTTAAAGGTTTGTAATGATGATTGTAGTTTAAATTTTAATGGTTGAGTTAGAGAAGTCAATGGAAATAATCTAGTAAGTAAGGAGAAGAAGAATCAAGAGGTGATGATTCCAAAAGTTTATAACAACTTGTCAATAAAGACTATCTACCCAAAGAGCTCAAAGACGATTTTTATATTGAAGTAAGAAGATTATTTTGGACTAGTTTTAGAAGATCAGGTTTGTGTATGTGACTTGAGTGAGCGTGGAAAACGAGTGAAAATTAAAGACGTAGTCAAAATTTGAGTATCTACCCCACGAGCATTACGCACGAGAAATCGGGATCGACTTCTTTTCAAGTGAGGGGGAAATATGGGGATAAGGTTCGGCTCCAAAACCAAATTTTCATTATTTTTTAAATTTTTTTGTTTTCATTATTTTTTAAAATTTAAGAAAATTTATTTATTATTAATTTTGTTATTTACTTTAATTAGTTATGGTTTTCTCTTTTTTGGGGTAAAGGGTTACCCCGGTAAAATATATTAATAAAAAAAACATAAAGTACAAATGGAATATGGCAGACATGTAACACCCCCAAAATTTGCACAGCGAAAGCGTTTGAGTCATGGGGTGCTACTAAATCAATACTCATAACACAAGGTAATAAAGAATGGAAAATCTATTCCATTATCGAAAGATAGATTAATTTAAGAAATAGTTTTACAATATTATTTCAAAGTGCAGAAATAAAGCCCATAAAAATATATGTTGTCCCATTAAAAGTTGTATTAGATATGCTTGAAAACACTTCGGATGCCAGTCCTTAATGAATGTGTGAAAACTAGAAGGGGGGGTTGAATAGTTTTACCAATTAAAACTTTGTTTTAAAATATTTAGATCGACTTATGTCAATCTATTTAAATGTATATGTTTGATGTTGATAGATAGATATGTAAATATGTAATACAAAGATAAAGAGTAAGAAACACAAAACCACGACACGAGTGTTTATAGTGGTTCGGCTACAAGGACACCTTCCTTGCCCTACTCCACTCCCCGAGTCACCTACTCTAGAGTTCGTAATCACTACACAACACAAACTCCTTGTGGCAGAGAAGCCTTCACAACGTCGCCTACTCTTTTTCCGGTACAAGGCTAGACACCGGGTTCTTCCACGAGGTAGAACCAAACCTATCACAACGTCGCTTATACTTTATCCGGTATAAGGTTAAATAGCGAGTTCCATTACAAAGGAGGAACTACTACCCAACACTACACAACAACTATCCCAAAGGAGACCCACTCCTTATTACAACATCATCAAGGATATCGATATCCTTGGACACAACATATCTCTATTTGTACATCGATACACCATGTCGATTATACACCCTTGTCATCTTTCACTAATGCCTTTGACATGATCTTTTGGCACCTTTCACTAATGCCTTTGACTTGACCCTTTTGGCATCCCTCACTAATGCCTTTGACACGGACGTTTGGCACCTTTCACTAATGCCTTCGTCTTGACCCTTTTGGCATCCTTCACTTATGCCTTAGACACAACACTTCTAGAGAGGAAGAAAGAACTATTAACAAGAGAACTTCAGTAGTCTTGATGATAACAAAGCATGGCAACTCATGGACTTGAGCTTGCTCGACTTCAAGAGGTGGCGATCTAGCCTTTAAGAGAAACCTAGAGAATCACACAAAAACAAACACAAACTACATAGAAAGATCCTTTGGATATAAGGTTAGAGAGTTTACAATACTAGGAGAAAGTATATGTAGGAGTGGCAACCAACAATGCAGAAATGGCTCACAATTTATAGACAAAAACATGCTACTGTTCCACGGATCCCTTGTTGGAGGGATCCGTCTAGTGTATTTTGAGGGATCCGTGAGACGCTCCTCTTTACCCATGGGTTATGGGTCCTAGACTTTGGACCATGGGTATCCAAGTAGATATAATGTATCTACAAGATGCAATGCATCTAGTCAATGGGTTATGGGTTAGCTCCATGGGTCATGGATAATACCCATTATGACTTATGCATGATGTCATGCAATGGGTCATGGATTATGCTCCATGGGTATGGGTCATGGACTTTGGGTTTTACCCAACTACATTCAATGTATTAAGTCAATGGGTTAAATACTTAAACTTCTACCCATTCTATTACCCATTATAATACATACTAAGTATGTATATATCTACCCAATATGTAAACACTAGTTGTTATATATATGCATTACTATAACATGAAAAACACTGTTACTTGTTTAGTGATTTATATGAAAGTGTAAGTGTGTTAGTAAACTATTGGCTCAAACCATTTACGTATTTTATTTGTTTCGTTAAAATGATTTTACGTTTGTTATCGACAAAACATTAGAAGATCGTAAAATATAAATAAACGTTTTTACGGCTTATTTGTATTAACAATCTCCCCCTTTTTGTTGATGACAAAACATAAGATTATTTTAAAGAAAAACTAAAATTCGTAAAAGTTTGAATTGGAGTTTTTACTCTCTTCTCCCCCTTTTTGTCGAAACAAAAAGAGCGTCGAGAAGAAACTAACACATTGTTTTAAGAAAAACATGTGAAAAGAGAGAAAAATAATGAAAAATAGAGAGTAAGTGAGGAGACTTATTCTCGACTTAGCTCCCCCTTGACGAGTCCATCCCTTTGTGAGGGCGTCAAGTAAGAAGAAATACTACACTAGTGCATTACAACTATGTTTGCAAATGGTTTCATCGTTATGACGAATATGCTCCCCCTTGATGATTGCAACTTTGCAAGGAGGACGTCATGTAATGTAATCCTATGATATTGCAAATGATTTTTGCAATGTTTTTCTTTGACAAGAAACTCCCCCAGCTAAGGGTGTCAAAGTCTTCATGTGTATATTGAAAATCTACAAAACAAAGGTTAGAAAACAAGTATATAGAGCATAACTTCCTGCAAATAAGATTCAAGTTAGTAATAAACAAGTCTTCTGTTGCACGAATCCCACGGTTCCCTCTTTGGAGGGATCTGTCTAAGCTAAACTGAGGGATCCGTCTGTCTGTAAGCTTAAGACAACAATGGTGATGTAAAAAGTGATGTTAACAACAAAATGAGATATGTGTTAAGGTACCAAACATATTCTCAAGACAATATGGCATATAACATGTAATTTCATTCAATAAAAATACGAGAAATGATCTACATATCTTTAAAACTAAGATAATGATTTAAACATGAAATATGATTCCTAAACTATCTAAGTTAAGCTTAAGACTAGGACACCACTTAAATCCTTAAGCTCATGGTTGTTTAGGTTTGTTGACCTCATCGAAACGTTCGAGGAGGTGATAAAACATGAAACGTTGTTCTTCAAGTAGTTCATGTATCAAGCCTTCAATGTGTTAACAATGATAATAATCTTTGTCATGACATGGAAGAGGTGGTGGTAGAAATGGAGTGGCTTGAGGTGGAGGATCAAGTGAAGAGGGTTGAGGATCCTCAAAAGAAGGAGGGATTGGCGGAGGCACATTCGATGATGGCTCAACAAAGAATGGTGGTGGAGGTAGAGAGGTGTCAACTTCCATGTGGTTGGGTGGTTGACTTTGATGATTCCTCATAATCCAAAATGGACCATTTGAGGGAAATGGAGAAAAGGATGCTGGTGCAAGTGTTGATTCAATACCTTGATTTTGTTGTTGCACAATCTTCTCTATTGAAGAGAATGTCGGCAATGGTGGAGGATGGGATGGCCTAGGAGGCAAGTCCTCCAAGTTGTAGAGATGTGGAGATGAATGTGGAGTGGTAAATGATATGGCTCTAGGCACCACAGGTGATGGTTGGGTGGAAATGGGTGTGTTTGTTTTACAAGGAATTGTGGTGTTTTGGTGATGATATTTTTGTGGGAACAATCCTTTTGGGGATTGGTTTGATTGGTTGAGTTGGTGGAGGAGAAATCCTAGCATTTGTGGATTTAACGGGAGATGATTCGGTTGAAGAAATTTCGTGGATAACACAAGCAAGTTTCTTGGGTGGTCCTTTGGTGGAGGAATTAGTACTAGGAGCTTTCCTCATGATGAGATGACAAAAAGTTAGTGAGATAGAGGTCTCTATTTGCTGAGAATTAAATTGTGGATGGTGACTAAGAAGTCCTAACAAGGTGGCTAATAAAGAGAAGGATTTGGCAAGTGCATTTAAGACTTAAGCCACTAAGATCCTTTGAAATGTGATGATTTGCATGCACAAGAGTCAACTCCATATTTGTACTGATCAAGAAGGTTAATTGAAATAGGATGGAGTGTTCAGGTTAGCAAGGAGAGCTTGAAATGATTGTTTTAGCTAGGATTTGCTAAATCTGCCAGCCGGTTCCCACGGTTCCCTCCAATGAGGGATCAGTCTAGGCTAGTCCTAGGGATCCGGCTCTCAGCAGTCAAGAAAAGAGAAAAATGATGTTTGTAAGGTCTAATACCTATACATCTTGAGTGTCTCAGTCTTCTTATGTGTCTTAAATGAAATGTGACTTAAATGATCAAGGGTAATGAGTGATGGTAGCTAATGATTGCCTTTTATGGAAGAAAATGGGATTTTATGAGCACCAATGGGTGATCAAGGATGACACTAGGAGATTTGAGAGTGTCAAGTGATGTTAAATGACCCTAGAGATCAGATGGCAACTTGGGATAAAATTTAGAAATTCCTTAAAAATTATAAGAATTGAAAAACTAGTTTTTGACCCATTTTGAGGTAGGGATGACTAAAATCAAAAAATTGAGAGAATTATAAAACTAGATATGTTGACATGTGAGAAATGATGTGTGAGTATAGGAGCGGAAGGATTATGAGTTTTGGTGAAATGATAAATCAAAAAGCACATTGAGTGTGATCCTAAGTGAGCTATGAGTGAGTGTAAAACTTACTGAGCTTGAGAAAGACTTAAGTGGTCCTAAGGCATTATGTTTAGCTAGTATGAAGTGGTCTAGTGGGATAGTTTGATGTGTGGAGGTCTGCATTGCATTTCTGTTTCCCCGGATCCCACGGATCCCTAAAAGGAGGGATCCGTCTAGAACAAATTGAGGGATCCGGCAACTGCAGATCAGTAGCATCACAGAAAATGTGCAGTTTTTGCACTATACTATGCATACTAACTGCTACTAGTCTCTACTGTAAATGAGCATCAAAACAAGTAAATATCTCATAATCCATAACAAAAATAAGAGTAGTAGTGATATTATCCAAACAAACAAGATAAACCATTCACAAACATAAGCATCCATTGCAAAATGATAAACGATATGTCTAAAAACAACCATAGTCCTAATATCTCTTTTGTCAATCTTTTCTCTTCCTCTTTCCCGACGTCATGAGGTAGTTAGTTAGGCATTGGATCATACCCTTCAATTGTTTGAATTCTTCGGTCTCGTTTGGAAGAGTTGGAAGTTGTTCAAAGTAGGTTAAAGGGTCCAAGTTGACGTTGGCAACGGGGTTGACATTTACTTCTTCTTCGTCCGAGGAGTCTGAGAGAGCACGAGGTCTTTTTCCATTGATCATGAATTGTTTGGAGGGTTGTTTGGTGAGTGGTACTATGACGTGATCGGCAAGAAAATGATCATCGTTGATAGGAGAAGGTTGCATTGCACTAACATACTCATGGAGTCGTGTTAGGAGCATACCATAAGGAAGTACCATGTTATTGACTTTGAATACACCGACCATTCTTTTCACCATGTAATAGGCAAGGTTAAATGGTCTTTGGTGTATGAGGCAATAGATCATTTGGACAAGACATGCATTTGGATGGTCTTTGTTTCCGACCAAACTAATGACATTTTCCTTAAGAAATTTTTCCCACTTTCTATAGATGGGATTCATTTCGAAGAGTTCCATTTGAAAGAATCACGGTGAATAAGCTCTTTGTTGCGGTTGAATCGAGATTGGTCGGCTCTAATTTTGAAAATGGTGTCTCGAATAATTGCGGGGGGTCATCAAGAGGAGTGCAGTAGATTGGTTTGGGATCTAGTGCAAAGGATTGAGTGGATATTGCCCAATCTTGGGAGTACATACAAATTCCTTCACAAGGAATACGGAGAATTTGTGCAAATGTGTTGAGGGGTAGAGTAATGCTTTGTTTATTGATGATAAACGCGATTGAGATGCTTTCATCACTATTTCGAATGATCCTAACACTTTTGTAAAACTCAAATATGAAAACCGGATAAATTTGTTCATCAATATCAAGGAGACAATCAAAGTTGATTGCCGAGAAGACTTGACGAATGTCGGTATTTTCAAGGAAACATTCCTTAACTACACGACCTTCGTGAATAGGTCGTTTTTCAAGCTTTTTGAAGATTTTATGATCGGTTTTCGAAAGCTCCTCTTTTCGATAGTATCTAGAGAGGTAGTGGATGGTGTCATGGTGGTCTTGTTGAGTAGCTTTGGGCATGGTTGATCCTAGAAAAACAAATATTCCAATTAGATAAAATTTGTTGAGATGGGTTTATGGTTTTGATTTGTATTAACAATACAATAGAATCTTAATTATGTGAAAACCCTTTTTAGTGATTAATTTTGCAAAACCTAATTTCATCAATTGATGTTTTAAAAAGAAAATTAAAAACCATAAACCCTAGGATGAAGATGATGAGGAGTAGAACATATGAGTGTAATTACTTACAATGATGTTCAAGAAGGAGATGCTTGAGTATATGGAGCCCTATGGAAATGGAAGCAGAATTTGGGTCGTTTTTGTGCTTTGTGAGGAAAGGGAAAAGATCATAACTGGTTTTGAAAAACGTATAATTGTTTTCTGTCAGACGGTTCCCCCGGATCCCTTGTAATTGGGATCCGGCTAGTACAACTCGTGGGATCCGGCTACTATGGACAAAAAAGGGGTGTTTGGTGTTATTTTTGTAATAAGTTATCCAATAGCTTATAGAACAAAAATAACTTTGAAGAATGAGGTTCCTAATTGAATAGACGTTTTGGTCAACGTGTGACAATCCGAGATTTCCAGATATTCATTTTTCGAGAAATTATGTTCGTTTTTCATTTACGAACGTTCCTGAGCTCATTTGACGTGAAAACGAGTAAGTTATCTCGTGAAACATGAAAATTAGACACAACGCGTACTGGCACAACCGTAAGCCTGTTAATCAATTTGATGGTTTGTTACTTTAATTTCGAGAAATTAATCATGTAAATACCCATTTTGATTGGAAAAATCATTTTGAACGCGATGGCGCAAATTTCATAAGTTTTATCACTCGTTTGATAGTCCAAACATGTCCCGAACCTTATATTTATAAAATATTGCTGAAAATGTCACGTTTAGTCCCTGAGGGGACATGGGGCTTTACAAAATTCGTCCTTATGATAATATAAAAGAGTTAAAAACTCTCATTTAGGTTAGAGCACCTTTGGATACAAATCCTAGCTGCTCCTCCCCATTTCTCAGCCGCCACCCTCCCTTCCACTTCCGGCATCACCACTGTCAGCCGCCACTCCGGCGCCATCTACTGCCATCACCACACCACTCGACCACCATCACCAACGTGAAGTCAAAAGAGATCGTGTGTTTTGGGTTTAGGGTAGGATGGGTCGTGTTTTGGGGTTTGTTGTGGGTGTCTTGCTTGTGATTTTGGGATCGATTTAAGTTGGAGGTCACGACCTTGGTTAGTTTTGGGTTTACAGTGGCCCATAGCCACCACCATCACCACTGTCTCCACAACCATCACCTCGTCAGCTTGCAGCCTCTCCTTCTATCTCCTTTATTTTTATTTTCGTCCTGTGGTAAGTCGACTCACAAATTTGTTGAGTATTAATATTTTCAACTTTATAACAGATTATATATTCGTGGTTGTTTTTGTGGAATCATTTGTTAAAATAGTTTTGATATACTGATTCGTGTGGTAATATTTTAATAAAACGTGTGGTGAACATTTTATTAATGATTTGTGGATTAAAACCGGGCATTAAAATGTTTCCTTTAGCGAATCATGTGGTAAAATGTTGTTGAGATTACTTATGTCGCGGGTCCGTACTTGCACCCACGTACTGGATGGGTTCAAACCCGGATTGATTCATTGTTTTGGTGACGTTTCTGCTATTGTTGTGATGTTGTGTCGGGTCATGTGTGAACCCGTTTGGTCACGGGTGAGTTTTTATCATTTAATCATATTGTGTCTTTGGTCGGTTAGTATTGATTTCGTAAGTCTCACTAGTCTTGGGTCAAGTAGTTAACTCGTGTGTATCTCGGTTTGATGCTCGTGAAGCCACTGGTTGTGATGAACCTGCTTATTCAGTTGGGTTCGAATTTGACTATTTGGGTTGAATGCGTTTAATTTTCTCTTGTTTCAATCATGTTCGATATAAGGGTTAGAGCATTTTTGTTTTTCTTTCAGCTGTACACCACAAGGGTGGTGCTTATGGTCCAGTTTAACGAGTTACCTCAGGAGTGGTGCCCATTTATATCGCGTTATTTGGATTAACTCTCACCAAGGGTGAGTCCTTGTCTCAGCTTGTGTGTTTGTTTTAGCTTATATTCCACCTTAGTTATGTTGCAGTCGCGACTTAGATTTACTTACTTGACCTTGGTAGTAGAATTTCAAAAGTCATATGGGTTTTGAGTTGAGAAAAATGTTAAGATTCATGTCGGTAAAAATTGATTGGTAATAATAATTTAACTAATGCGAAACATTTAACGAACGTGATTTATTTATTTGGCACTTGTGATCATTGGTGAGTTTCGATATAGTTTTGGACTTAATGCTTTGAATTGGGTTACGATAATACTTAATGGATTATAAATTTTGAATCGAGACTTGAAATACTTGGACAAGTATTCGACTTATATTGACGATTTGGAAATTGTATATTGGGATTGCAACATTGGGTTGAGATATGATTGATATTGGACTTAAATACTCAGATTGTGAATTGACATTTGTATCGTTATTGGATTTACGATATTGGACATTGGACTTATTGGACACTTTGTGACTTAACGGTATAATATATTAGACTCTAATAGAATTTAATATATTAGACACGGAGCACTCACAAACTATTCAATAAACTCAAAGCTAATAATTACATGAATGATAATGAAACAAAATTTATAAATATTGTAATTTCAAAACTTGGTTTATTTAAAGTCGCGATGACTTGGAAATGTTTTATAAATGGACGCGTCATGCCAAAATTTATCATATTTTTAAATTTCAAATCTCTTTTATCGTTATAAACTCGAGAATCTAAACAAGTGTTCTTTTAAGCGGTAGAACATTTATTGTTTGAATTTCCAAATTCAAACTTATCATTGTTTATGAAACATATCTGTTTTATGCAAGCTATTTGGGGATTTTGGGTAAACACCGAAACTTACCAATCAACTTACTTGCTTGTCATAGCTATGAGTCGTTATTCCCTCAACATCTTTCTTATCGCTTTCTACTCGAGTGGAGTCTTGGTCAATATTACTTGACTATTCCTTATAATGTATTGGGATATACATTATGTTTTAGCATGAGTTACCTCTTTGGTGTGAGTTACATTTTGATATACTTGTGGCGTGAGTTGTATGTCGAGTCGTTGTTCTTTTACCACCACACGAAACGTTAAAATTAAACTTTTTGAGATATTGATACTGGAATTTTTGGAAACATTTGATTCGAGTATTCCACGAAAACTAAGACACGCTGTCTTTCGGATATTATATTATTTTACTTTTAGAGACGTATTTTGAGACAATACGTATACTATTAGGTCATGACGATATAGTACCGTTGTACTTGTACTCTTTGGATATCGACGTGCTTTCCTTCATGATTTGGTTGTACTTGCTCTTTGATGCCAGTCTTGTTAGTTGTGATTCTTGCGTTGCTCGTATCGAGGTGAGTTCATGGCCCCTACTTTTACTTATTTTTAAACTGTTTTGGGGGAGAATACATGCTCGTTTTTACTAATTGCAAATGATTGATTGATTTGAATACGCTATTGATAATTGATCTTGATGAAATACGTGATTTGGTTTAAATATGTTTTTATGTGGACACAAGTGCTTGAAAACTATTTGATTAGACTTGGAAATGTTTTGTGAGGCTATTACATATAGGCTAAGCTTAAAGACCCAAACGCGCTTATGTATTGTTGGTTCCTGGCTCAGGATTAGTGCGAATGTTATGGATAGATCTATCGTGGTTGACCACCCCGTCGGGACTTTGGTTGCCCAACTTGCCAGGGATTTCACCCGGATTTGTGGATGCACCAACTTGCCATGACGTATAACATGTCGGTTTAAAAATGTGATTAGGGCGTGATGGTTGCTTAAATGTTTATAACTTAGCCTGCGTAATAGTTATTTTGATATGATACTATGATTTAGGCAATATGAGCCTATGGTAAATTTTGAATTACTTACGAATGATTATTTTACGCTCGAAAATCTTGTGGTCCACATCACTGTTTTACGAAAGGTGAACTCTGTTTTCGCGACACTGTGGATGACACTTTGGTCGAAAAGCTCTTTTAGAACTCAAAGTATTTTACTTAAACCTATGAACTCACCAACCTCATGTTGACACTTTTAGCGTGTATTCTCAGGTATTGATGCGATTGTTTACTTTTGGAGGTGCTTGGGCAATGGCATGGCATGGTCATAGACGACTCTAATATTTGTATTTTGGGGACCGCTTAGTTAGTATGGGCCTATTTCCGTATTAAATTTTATTGTAAACATTGATTTTATTAAATAAATTAGTTTTCTTGAGAAAAACCTTTTATTCTATGCTTGTGTTGTGATACCGATAAGTAGCACCCAAAACTTGTACGCTTCCGCTAAAACTCGATTTTGGGGGTGTTACAGATTGGTATCAGAGCCTAGGTTATATAGAACTGGGTAAATTTTCAAAACCTAGACTATAACCATTTTTATGAAAATTTAACCCTACGACCGACACGTGCGTGCCTGCCAAGCTGATGCCTCACTTGTGACTTTGATTGCTAATATATTTAATGAGAAGTGGGCCTTACTATTGGATGAGTATATCCATTTATCTTTCACTATCTGTTATAAGTATCTTCGACATACTTATGTTTACGCATCGTATCTGTTGTATCGTTGCGTCTTTTTACCTGCACAATCTTATCACTCGTCCTTGCGTGTGGACCCTTGTTTTAATCTTTTGAAAATGGATTTTGGAAAGTGAAAGACATGAGGCTGGAGTAACTAAGTCAACTATATCAAAATTCATTGAACCTCTGGTGAATATAGACTGATCACCTATATTCAACCAGGGACAGTGGGACATAGCCTGGTCACCTATGTCCGACTCAGAGGTGAATTTTGCGATACTTGGAGTAGTTGTAATAGAATTATGTCCGGTTAGTTTTTGGTTTGATTTCGGGAAATGGAAAAGTTTTGGTGTATGTATATGAGCATAAATTTTTATAAAAGCTTTCCTTCACACACAACACACTGGCATCACAAATTCTTGTTTATCTTGATATTCTTCCTTTGTTATGAATCGCTTTTCATCGCCGTCTAGTCATTATATGACTTCGGGTTATTTTTGGAATAGTTGGAATCGTACGACCTCGTTTCGCATCGGGTCGGGTTAGACCGGATTGGTCATAAGTTGCATTTGGGTTGCGTAAAGTTGTAATAAGCTCATCGGGCTTCTTGGAATATTTGGAATCGATCTTGGCTACGTTGAATTTGGATTGTTAGATTCTGGGATTTTGGTTCCTATGGCGAAAATGGATTTGCTTATTCTCGTGGTTTTGTTTTGGGTCTTGTTGTAGACGCCTCTACTCCAAGCCTTATATTCGATCGATGATTATTCCATTGATGCTGTTCTTTTGATGTTGCACCTTGCGCTCTATCGATGTGTATGCTTTTGCATAACTTTTTGGAACCATCGTCGTTCAATTGTATTTAGAATTTGATTTGATATCGATTGGTAGTCGAATTTCTTTTGCAAATTACGACGTTGGATTTGAATGATGTATCTTTCTGCGTTAAGTATTACGTGCACCACGGAATCAATCTATTGATTGCTAGTTGTAATTAATGCTCTCCTTCAGAGTCGTACTCTGAATCTGCTTAACTCTCTTTGCGACGGAGATTCTGTTGGCCCAACAGAAACCTTAAGACTTTAAGGAGTAACTTGAACCGCGATCCTTGGAGCTGACGTCTAATCCTTTGCTCGCCCTTTGGGAATATCGGTGATTCTTGCTACCCCCTTATGATATATTGAGCCCTGCCATTATTGTCTTTCAAACAGCTTTCAACTTTTCGACAACTCATTTTGTGGGCACCCTACAAAATGTTTTGGCTGCTGTACTGTGAACTGAAACCTGGAAGTGAATTCCGAGCCTCCATCTGAGTAATTGTTGGTCGTGTCACCAAACCTACTCAGTTCCTAATAATCAAAGAGACGGACACTATGGACAACTTTGCTCACTCACACATTGTAAGATCGATATATTATTGTGTTGATGATTCGGGTGGTCTTGGATGATCAAAATACATGTTTGCCATTAGAGAGAGAAGTAGAGAGTTGGGTGTTTTCTTGCTAGAGATTGGTTCAAAAAAAGTATGGAATGTTAGATTGAAAAGAACCACCCCTTCCATGGATGGAAGGGGTATTTATACTTACACAATACACGACCTCCTATCGGCCTGTGGATCAGGTATACAGTGGGTAAAGACCCGTCCTTCCTCCACGGTGTTACACTACGCTAAAGTAAACTAATAACTAACTAATAAACTGATAAATAACGTAACTAAAGATATGTCTACGAGCTAACTTATGCTAGATAATATTTGGGGTGACCGAAACTTTACTTATGGAATTTCCAATTCCTAACAATCTCCCCCTAAGGGAGGTCACCCCATGATTTACATTTTGAATCCTAGCATTCTATCTTTGTCTTTAGTTCTGAGCTCATAGACTTGAATTCTTCAATATCTGCATCTTTGTGCTTTAGCAGTGACTCTTCATAGTCCGCATATTTTGTACTTTCAGTGGAGGTCTTTGAACTGATCCACATCTTTGATGATCTTCGAGCTTTCTTTGAGATCATCAGCCACAGTAAATCTCTGGATCACCCTTTATTGTGTTGCCATCATGTGAAGTTGTGACTTTCGGACCGACATGCTCACACTTTTGAATCATGACATCTTTCCATCAGAGTAGCGGAAGCCTTACTGGTTCATGATATTTGCAGTAGCGAAGCAGAAGCATAGTATGAAATATCAGAGCCAGGTTATGTAGATATGCACCAGTCATGATTTCTTCAAATTAAGTGTGGATGTTGTGAGCATGCGGCTTTGGATTGACTCCTCAATTCTGATCAGCTGCAACCGTCCAAATGTACCTGCAAACAACAGTCAGCAATAAAACACACGAAAGTGTCTTTGATCACTTTCGTCGAATTGAGGTACACGGCCCACGGTTCCCCGTTGATCAGTACAAGTACTGCCTGTGAACAGGTAGGATTCCTAAGAATCTCCTTGACATGGTTTCGCAGCTGTTCTAGCCGTTCTCAAACCGGAACGTCTCAAAGAAGACAACATGGAGTGAGTGAACCAGCGAATTGAGATTCACTGATCGATGAAAAATGATTTGAAAACAATCGCGTATTGCTTAGAAGAAAGAGTTTTGTAATACGACGAAGGTTTTATGAGAAAGATCAATTTTCAATCAAAAATACCTTTTGTATTTGAAAGAGAATACACATTAGATGTGCTAGAGAAAGGAAGATTTGCACATCGAATGGTTTTTCCAAAAGTATTTTTTCAATCAGATATACTTTTTGAGTTTGAAATATGAATACACATTCGACGTGCTAGAGAAAAGAAGGTTTGCACATCAAACGGTTTTTCCAAAAGTATTCGTCAATTCCAATCCTGGACCAAGGTTGATTCACGAGTGAATCGCCCCATTGTTTCTATCCAGTTGTCACAAGTTAGATCTTTTAGAAAAGATCTCACATGTCACCCACCAAGAGCTTGTTTGATGTTGGCTCTAGAAGGATTTCCACAAGGATAATGCGTAGGACTCTTAATATATTCTTACTTTCCACATTGTGTGACACAGAAAGTCTTCATTAATTTAGTGTCCTAATGAGATATTGCGGATGATCTCTTGGCTCTAGACTCAAATGTGCATTTTGGTTCCTATGCCGGAGACTAGGGAGAGGGTCTCCTTCTTCAATATCAACAATCTCTAAGAGAAAGTCGATAGATAATGTCGGTTCCCCGTGAGAATGAAACAAGCCCTTTTAAGATGAACTTGAGTAGCTTGGGAAGTTGTAGTGCAGTGCGTCACTGGGTCCATGACGTCTTGTCTTCAATACCAGTGTTACCTTAGTAAACACCAGTAGCATATGTATTGAACCCGGTTTCTGCCCTAAGGTTGAATTATTGGAGGGCTATTTCTTTTCACCCTTTTCTCATTCCAATTCTTTTTCATTCTTCAACCCCTTCAGTGCTTACCGAGACTTCATAACTAGAACCTTGTTGGGTTTATTCCAGTACTAGCTCTGTCTCAGTCCGCACTCTTTCCATTTCTCATTTTTCTCCTTTTTTCAATATTCCTAAGGACTCTACACTATCTAGTGGATTGTCCCTGGGAAGATCCCTCCGGCTCTGGCGGATCGTGGGAACAAATACCTAACCTCACCATCCTTATAACTCCATGCATAAAGTAAAATGGTCGGTCTTTTGGTACAGTTCTTTCCTTCATGAAACCAATTGAAAAATCATTTGGAAAAACAATCAAGGTACTTGTGATACGAGATCAAAGCATTTTGTACCTTAATAGTTATGATCATTTAGAAAACCTCTCCCTCAACATGTGCATATGATTTAGAAATTGTTTAGCACATGGAGGCAAGAGGACTTTGAAATATTTTCTTTGATCACTATTTTCATAGAAAAAAGCCATTTGATTTTCTTTGTAAAATTCTCCCCCTCAATATGTGCATAGGATATTTGAAAACATTTTATCACATAGAGGAAAGAGTTCTTTTGAAGCACATTCACGATCACAAAAGCCATTAAGAAACCATTTGCTCCCCCTCAATATGTGCTTCGAGATTCGAAAGCGTTTAGCACCTATGAGAGAGCAGCCTGCACAATTGAATCAAATCGATCATCATTTATCAGATTTCAATATTAAATCACAAATTCTCCCCCGATCAAAAATATCAAACCCTTTGAGATTTTGGATCCCAAGTGATTTAATAAGGTTTATAAAACATTGGAGAATATGTGGCCAGGTTCAAATACTCATCATGTTTTTGGATAAATCCTCCTCCTCAACATGTGCATTGTATATATGAAATCGTTTGGCACATGGAGGCAGGAGTGCCTATACAGGACTAAAACCAATTCCATTTAAACAGACAAGAGATTTAAATCACTATCTCTCCCCCGATCAAAAATTTCAAACCAATTGAGATTTGTGATCCCAAAAGATTTAAATCATTTAGAAGATTTTAGGGGAAAGACGTGGCAAGATTTAAATTTTGAAATTGACTGAGATGGACCAACTCTAGACATTAAAGATTGTTAGTGTCAGGTATGATAGTTTTTAAACGATCTTTAAGTAAAATAAAACAATTTCACAATCAAACAAGAACAGAAAAAATTTCATTTTGACAGATCTTTGAGTTTTAAAGAAAATCATACCATGACATAATATTAAATCTTTAGATCACCACATATTATTGTACATACGGACTTTTATGAAGAAATATCGTTTGAAAATATTTTATTTTAAATCACACTCCCCCTCAATCCATGACAGTAGTCGATGATTGAGTGACTTAAGTTTAGATAAAAAGAAGTTCGGTGATTTTCAAAATTTAGTACAATTTATTTTCAGAACAATATTTTTCATTTTCAAAACAATTTAATCAAATTATTCAAAATTGTTTAAAAATGGTATCTTGCACAAAGACACGTTATGTGGTTGAGAAGCTTCTGTTGTTGTTGCTGTAGGGTTTGGAAGAAAACCATCTGCTGATGCAGTGAGACTTCTTTCGTTGCATTTTAATGCCAACTGAGGTCAAATTAAGCTCCGTTTCTTCAATCACTTAGAAGAAAACTATCTGCTGATGCAGTGACACCTCTTACGTTGCATTTATCCCAACTCTCCATTGAAGTCCAATTAAGCTCCATTTCTTCATTTGTCAACCCAAGATATAGTTACCCTTTCCTTTCGGCATCCAATCATCTTCAATTGTGGGATCCGAATCGGGAACATTCTTATAACCAATATACCTGCATAAGTTAGTGAACACACATACATATATATGGTGGTCGACATCACCCATAACAACAATCGACTAATTAAAGTCAATTCAACATAACAATCAGATCATATAAGGCATGGGGTTTATGTGTTAATCAAACTCTAATCATCTAAACCTAACAATCATATCCTAAATTCCTAGTCCTTCGACACAGGAAAATATCATTTTTAATTAAGCACGTAGGATAATTAAGAAAGCTCGTTAGATGATATAGATTTGAAAACATTCTCCCCCTCAATCAATGACTCATTTCCTGAAAAGTTTAAAAGCGCTGAAGTCATTGATTGAGTTTTCAATTTTTATAAAAACTCTGAATCTGATTGTTATTAAAGCAACTCATTTACCACCAATTTGAAATACAACAAATATTTTTCTGAAGAATTTTAGACGGAAAAACATTTGTGTAGGAACAGCAGTCCTTCGACATACTTTCCTCAATATATTTTAGGATAAGCGCACGAAATATTTGAAAATTGGTTTAGCGCAACACTTTCCTTTCTTTAAAGAATGGGTTGCTATCTGAAATAATAGCAAACCATAATTTTAGCCCGGGTTACAGTCTGAAATAACTGTAAGCCATATGATTTGTGACATGTATTGAAAAGAAATATTTACACCTCCTGCTCGAACTTCATCTATGGTCCCGTGCCATTATTAAATGACAATTCTAAGACCGCAGATGTTATCGATACCAGAAGACATGTCTTGAGAAAACATATTTTTGGTCTTTTTCAAATTTTCTAATTTTTATGGGTTTTTGTTGATTTTATAATTTTCTATTTTGTTTTGCTGGTTTTATATTTTTGTATTTGGTTTTTAATAAGTATTTACAAAGATAGAGTAGATGATATAGTTAAAGAAGATAATGATACGAGTACCGAGATAAGGATATCGAGCAGCACGTCGTAGAAGATAGAAGTCATCATCCCTAAAACTTTCACCACCAAAACTTCCGAGGCTCTTGCATTGAAGAAAGAAATTGAACCATCTGAAAGTGAGACTTTGGCAGCTTCCCCCCAAACCGAAAATCCTTTAGCCGAACAGATTCAAAGCTTTCTTTCAAGCTTCCATTAGCCAGGTGCACAAAGACGCACACCATTATCATCGATCTTGCTGCTCTTTTTAAGAATAATCACCGTGATTCTTCGTTCGAGGTTATATCATCCAAAAGAAGAACAACACCGTATCATCCCACACATAAAACAATCTTCTCAAATTTCAAAACCACTGAAGTCTGAAGCTATGCAACCCCAACGAGTTGTCAAGAGACCACTTCCCCCAAGTAGATGAATTGATGCAGTCAGTTTCTTAGACTAGAGCTCACGAACCCGAATACACATACCCGAAGACAAAGAAACTTATACCATCGAAGTAGCAGATTAAGTCCAATAGCCAAAGAATAACCCCGATGTATACTTTTCTCTCCCCCTAAAGAAAGTGTATGAAGCTCAAGAACCCGAAGTACCCGAATGCCCAAAGAGAGAATAACCGATAGCATTGAAGAAGCAGGCCGAATCACTGATTATCTCTGCGGGTGACAGTCTCTGCGGATGTCAACACCGTAATAAGTGATTATATCTCTGAATCACAGATTAAGCCCTCAAGTAAAACAGCTAAGCATCCCCAATGTACACAATCTCTCTCCCCTGATGATTGTGATAACATCAAAATCATCACACACTTATGTACATCTTTCATCTTTAGAAACTAACTCTTCCATCTCTTCCCCCACATAGTTGGAATAAGAACACTAAACGCCTTGATGAGTAAAACCTTGAGTTTCTCTACGGTCATGACAAATGTCTTCCCGGGATATCTTCAATCACTTAGAAGTATTAAGCTCATCAAGTTTACTCGTCATGAGTCAAACCTTGAGTTTCTCTGCGGTAAAAACATTTGTCTTCCCGAGATATCTTCAATTACTTAGAAGTATTAAGTTCATCAAGTTTACTCGCGTTTAGATACGTGTCTCCTTCCCCCTTGCTGGTTTTGACACTTCAGAATCAGCAACTCTTTGTAAGCCCGTATACTTGAAATTTGTTGAGAAGAACACTTGAACTCTTGTGGGAATCAACTTGCTGAAGAATATGAGCAAGTCTAATTGGGGATTAAATTCGACATTTCACTCTCCCCCAATTAGTGCTCTCCCCTAAACCGACAATTTGTTTGATAAATGCCCAGATTAAGAAGAAGTCTTTGGATAGTCAAATGCAAATCGTCTTTAGTCTTCTAACATATAGCAGAAAATGTAGAACCGACTGTAGACTCGACCTTCTTCAAGATTTTCCAGTTGGGGAATAGAGTGTTAACATCTTCAACTCACACCAAATAGCTTCCCACCAAAAAGCATCCCAATTAACTTACATCTTGAAAGTCCCCTTAACTAAAATCTCTCCCAATCAAACAAGAACAGAAAGATGTTCATCAAGGAAATCAGCAATCAGGCCACAACGAACACACAAGATGGTAACACCAAACTACCAATCACATCAAACAAGAACAGAGAGATTGTTCGGAATCATCATGTTGATGTATACGTGAAGCATTAACCGGAAGCACTTTGTAGATAAACTCATCAATCCGAGTAAAGATGTCAACCAACGGCTCTTAGAAGAAACTCCATGTAACGATGACCCGATAAGAAGAAGCTCGGTTCTCACATGTGTTAGGAGCCGTATGACCATATATTCTCAAATATAACTCAACATGTAGAATTATCGTACTTCTTCTCCCCCTCAAGAATTGCATACGGAGTTGCCATTCTTGATTAAATAAGTGAAAATCATCCGAATGTTCTATTCACACTTCTCTCCCGCAAAATAAGCATATGATGTCGCCATCTTCATTATAATCGAGCATGTGGAATGAGAAAAACAATCAGTGGTAGCCCGGTTCACTTGATAATTAAAAGCGCATGGAAAAAGCATGAAGCATGTTGATGAGAATGGTCATAATAAGAAGATTTCTCTTCTTCAGAAGATAATGCGCACTGAAGCGTACACATTTCTTTTCTTTAGAGTACGAGGCTTGAACTGTTGTGTTCAAACGTCATAAGAAGATTTCTCTTCTTTCCGAGATAAAGCGCACTGAAACGTACACTTTTCTTTTCTTTAGAGAACGAGGCATGAACTGTTGTGTTCATACGTCATAATCTCTCTCATTTCAGCTCTCTTAGCAAAACTTGTAATCCACCCCATTATCATTCAGTAGGCTCTTTGTAGTGACAACTGATGGAGAAAACCCAATATGATGAATTTGACCCTGAAGTAAACTAACCCGAACTCGTGACTTAAACTTGCACATATGTAACAAAGAGCGGTGCCGATTTCCATTAGCATCTCTAAGTACTCTCTATGTACTCTATACTAATCAACCAACCAACCATCAAGTATAAGACGTACATTACCTCTTGAAAATTTGAATGTGACACTGAGCACTACAACGTAACTCCTTAAAGTGATAGTTATTTTGTGGTGATAAGAGCCCAATTCCCTCAAGTGGTAAAAGAAACGGTAAAAGTCACCCAAAAATAACTAGATTTCCAAGTCTTCGTTTTTTGATAATAAGCTCAAACAAGGATCATGAAGAATCTTCATCCATCCATCCCCGATACCTTCAGATACTAAGTACACTCGCCCGTGATATTTCACTTCAACCTCAAATAAATAATACTGAATTAACGCCGTTGTCACATCTTCTTGGTTAACAGCTCAAATCTAGCCATCTTTGACATTTAAATGAACTCTGATAATGGTTTCATCCCGACCATGGTTAAAAGCATGTAACCCCGTAAAACTATGAAATAACCAAACTGCCATGACGAAAATCCAAACACACATCCAATTCATGAAGTACACCCTTTTATCCCTTCTTTGAAGCAGAAACCGTAGCACCAGCATCAAATGAGATCCCAAAATACACTTTCCTTTCTCCAGGATGGTTCCATCATTACGGGATTTTACAACTTTATGGTTTAAACCGAGAAATAGTTTCTTTCGCGGGATTTTACAAAACCAAGAATAAACTGTAAGATAGATCCGGAAATGCACTTTATAATTACCAGGATGTTTCCATTGTCACGGGATTTTACAAGTCTATGATTTAAACCGAGAAATAGGTTCTTTCGCGGGATTTTACAAAATCAAGACAAAACCGTAAACAATGTCAGCTTGAATGTAATATGACAATTTTTGTTTCGGTGAATATCTGTTTTAGGGGAACATGCAGCGGTTCATCAACGGTTCATTATCCAACATCAACCATTAAACACTTTGGTAAGCATATCTTCCACATATTCTGACGGCAATTGCAGTGACAACATGGTGAATTAAACCCGATATGCCAAACTTGATCATGAAGTAAAACTCCCCAGATTTGTTACTTAAACTTGTACGAATCCTCGTGAAAAAGAAACGGTGTACCCAATGTACAAGACCTCTTGACATTCTCAACTGAGTGAGACACCGAAGTGATAGCTACGTTGTGGGTTAAGCGAGAAAGAATAACAACCGTAACTAAATAGCCAAGTCTTTATCACACTCAACAAGCGCCCAAACAAGTCATCTTCGCGGAAGGGTAGAAAGAAAGAAGATGAAATAAGTGAACGCGCCCGGAAAAACCTTACTTCAAATTCAAATAAGAAATGCCGTCCAAACAATCTCGTAGTCAACCGTGTTCAAGTATCGATTCCAGCCGTAACATAATAACCTCCGTGAAAATGTATAAACCAAGGTATCAACCCGCACAACACTACAAATCTCCGCATTTCACCAAAATTCATCATCAAATCTCATTATCACAAATTTCATCGACAAAACTCTTCAACAAATCCATCAAATTCAAATCTCATAAAATCATAGATTATCAAGTCAAGCCCATGTCAATTCAAACCCGATCCAACTTCATCCGATTAATGACTCATGTCAAAATATGCCCACGCAAACTTAGCTCAAGAAGTTCATGATATGAATGACGCAAATAGGTCCATTATATCCCATGCAACTCATAGTATATCACATGATTTATAACTTCACCTTATATAAATTGGTTTGCACATATATATCACGTGATTTATATGTCACTTGGCACATCTATTTCACACGAAGCCCAAATAAATCACTTGCACGGCCCATTCAATTTAATTAATTTCGGCCCAACAATAATCTCATAACCACTCGGCCCAACATTAGTCCTTTGTATCATCTCAATATCACACCCTAATATTACACATGCTCAGTTGATAACAAACACAAATTTTGTGGACCATTGTTACTCCTTGCCCCATTACCAATTCATTGCTATGCCCATGTCTAATCCAGAAACGTGCTACCCTAATCTTAGGGGATATAAAAAGCATACAATATCACTTGTATCCCTAAACATTAGGTACCAAAACCTAAACACTCTAACACCTAAAAAAAACGCAGCCACCATTATCTCACACCAATCCGCCTCCCTTGATAATCAACCCTAATCCATTACCATTATCATCCGCCCACATCTCATCACAAAACCACTTCGCCTCTCACCTCCTAATATCAATCATCACATCAAACCCTAATAATCCTTGCACACAAAATCAGTCCGCTCCTTTTTTCATGAATCGGATTAGACAAATCCTCGCCACAGGGATGGCTTTGAGGTTAGAGACACAAGTGACAATTATTCGCCACAGGGATGGCTCGGCATCAAGGTAGGTATCACTTGTTGTGTTGAGTCATTAAACGAACAAAAAGAAATAGAGACTAACGAAATTGTTAACACTCTATTCTTTTAAATTCGAATATTAGCACAAGATGAGAGGTGAGATGATAAATGATTTTCATAGTGATTACTTTCATTTAATCGAACTAAGAGGTGAGATGACAACAGATGTTTTGTTATTTCATATCATTTATGGTTCGAATAAACATAGTGAAGGCAGTCTTCAAAAATTTAATCAATGATGAGTCCCCCCTTTTTTTTCTTTCGAATAAAAAAACCTTAAAGGTTTTGATATGAGCGAAACAATAAGGGCTTCTGAGATTCGTTTTATTTTTTCTTTTAAATGACAAGTTATGTGCACAATGATGTTGCGAGTTATGTTGGTGAAGTTGTGAGTTGGAGTTGATAAATGTAACGAGATTGTTAAATGAAGAGATTGTGGTCGTTGTGATGCTTGTATATGGTTTTGATGTCAAGTGGTCGTGGTCTAGTTCTTAGTCATTCTTCATCTTCATTTCTGTCTCAAGTCGCTAGGTCAAAATAAGTCTTTGAGTCAAGTCACTAGCTCTTGTACTAACTCGCTACCATTTTTAACACCAGTCGCTAGACTCAATAGTCAAAGCGGATTAGACAAGTCGCTATCTTCTTTATCATTCAAGTCGCTAACTTATCAGTATAAGTCGCTAGGTCATTAAGATTTTATCACAAGTCGCTACTTTTGACAGCACCAGTCGCTAACTTGTTCAAAAACAAGTCGCTAGATCACCATAATCACACAACTCGCTACCAAAGTCGCTAAAAATGAGGTACGATATATCTGGACACTAAGACAAGTCGCTAACTTGATAACCAAGTCGCTAGTATGATTTATGATTTTTCAGATGAGTTTTCCGACTCAGTTCCGACCATATGCATATTTACCCAGTTTACCCAGAAAACTGCTCATGAAACTCTTCATCTTTGACCCAGTTTTGACCACGATATACATCTCAGTTTTTGGTACAAAACAAAAAAACGTCCTAAGATGCAACTGTTTGTACAATAAAATTAGACACAAGATATATATGAGACCAAGAAATCATAACGTGACATATTTGACCAACACAAAAGAATACCAAGACTTGATAAGAACAGTTTACCAAAAAAAATTCCTGACCATAAAAAATACATAAAATAGTTTCAACACATGTTTCAAAACCGCAACGGATCAACACAACACAATAACCTTGGCTCTGGTACCATTTGTAAGATCGATATATTATTGTGTTGATGATTCGGGTGGTCTTGGATGATCAAAATACATGTTTGCTATTAGAGAGAGAAGTAGAGAGTTGGGTGTTTCTTGCTAGAGACTTGGTTCAACAAAAGTATGGAATGTTAGATTGAAAAGCACCACCCCTTCCATGGATGGAAGGGGTATTTATACTTACACAATACACGACCTCCTATCGGCCTGTGGATCAGGTATACAGTGGGTAAAGACCCGTCCTTCCTCCACGGTGTTACACTATGCTAAACTAAACTAATAACTAACTAATAAACTGATAAATAACGTAACTAAAGATATGTCTATGAGCTAACTTATGCTAGATAATATTTGGGGTGACCGAAACTTTACTTATGGAATTTCCAATTCCTAACACACATGAAGGAGACTGTCGTACATTATGGGGTACCGATTTCTCTTATCTCTAATCATGATATTCGTTTCGCATCAAATTTCTGGTCATCACTCTAAGAGCCATAGGGACAAGTCGTGGTATGAGTAATGGGTATCAGCCACAGACTGTTGGCTGGAGTAAAAGGACCATCCAAATGTTAGAGGACCTATTGCGTTTATGTGTGATCGTTTTCGACAATGGTTGGCATAAACCCCTCCCATTGGCCGAATTCTCTTATAACCATAGCCACGTTGTACGAGGCACCTTAAGGTTGAAAATTTCGCTCAACAATTTTTCAGATTGAAGTGGGGAATACCCAACTTGCTATCCTGAATTTGTTCATGAAACTGCCGAAAGATTGTTCAGATCGAGAGCAGAATGCAAACTGCACACGATCATCAGAAGAGCTACGATGGATGAATGACATGAATCTTTGAGACTCCATGGTTAGAGGCGAAGCTATGCTTAAAATCTCACCATGGATTGTGTAATACGTTTAGTAAACGTGGAAAGCCAAATCTTTGTTGTGCAAATCCTTTTAAGATTCTTGCTAGAGCTGGACTGGTAGCTTAGAGCCTTGAGCTACCGTCAGAGCATAGTTATTCATGACGCTTTCATGTGCGTAATTAGAGGTAATGCCTCACTGTTGAAAATGATTATTTTCTTTGCTGGGAGATACCCATATTAACGAACGCCTAAGCTGTACTGAGGAACCTATCAAAATCATGAATCAGGAAGTCAAATGACTTGAGCAAGTCGTTTTCCTATTTTTACGGATCGGTGGAAACTTTAAGAAATATCTCGAGTTCACATGAGGACGTGAAAATGGAATCTTGTGAAAGTATCTTTATCTCCTTTCAATTCTAACATATAACTTGAATTGAATCGCGAGGACGCGATTCCGTTAAGGAGAGAAGTCTGTGACAATCCGAGATTTCCAGATATTCATTTTTCGAGAAATTATGTTCGTTTTTCATTTACGAACGTTCCTGAGCTCATTTGACGTGAAAACGAGTAAGTTATCTCGTGAAACATGAAAATTAGACACAACGCGTACTGGCACAACCGTAAGCCTGTTAATCAATTTGATGGTTCGTTACTTTAATTTCGAGAAATTAATCATGTAAATACCCATTTTGATTGGAAAAATCATTTTAAGTGCGATGGCGCAAATTTCATAATTTTTATCACTCGTTTGATAGTCCAAACATGTCCCGAACCTTATATCTATAAAATATTGCTGAAAATGTCACGTTTAGTCCCTGAGGGGACATGGGGCTTTACAAAATTCGTCCTTATGATAATATAAAAGAGTTAAAAACTCTCATTTAGGTTAGAGCACCTTTGGATGCAAACCATAGCTGCTCCTCCCCATTTCTCAGCCGCCACCCTCCTTTCCACTTCCGGCATCACCACTGTCAGCCGCCACTCCGGCGCCATCTACTGCCATCACCACACCACTCGACCACCATCACCAACGTGAAGTCAAAAGAGATCGTGTGTTTTGGGTTTAGGGTGGGTGGGATGGGTCGTGTTTTGGGGTTTGTTGTGGGTGTCTTGCTTGTGATATTGGGATCGATTTAAGTTGGAGGTCACGACCTTGGTTAGTTTTGGGTTTGCAGTGGCCCGTAGCCACCACCACCACCACTGTCTCCACAACCATCCTCGTCAGCTTGCAGCCTCTCCTTCTATCTCCTTTATTTTTATTTTCGTCCTGTGGTAAGTCGACTCACAAATTTGTTGAGTATTAATATTTTCAACTTTATAACAGATTATATATTTGTGGTTGTTTTTGTGTAATCATTTGTTAAAACAGTTTTGATATACTGATTCGTGTGGTAATCTTTTAATAAAACGTGTGGTGAACATTTTATTAACGATTTGTGTATTAAAACTGGGCATTAAAACGTTTCCTTTAGCGAATCATGTGGTAAAATGTTGTTGAGATTACTTATGTCGTGGGTCCGTACTTGTACCCACGTACTGGTCGGGTTCAAACCCGGATTGATTCATTGTTTTGGTGACATTTCTGCTATTGTTGTGATGTTGTGTCGGGTCATGTGAACCCGTTTGGTCACGGGTGAGTTTTTATCATTTAATCATATTGTGTCTTTGGTCGGTTAGTATTGATTTCGTAAGTCTCACTAGTCTTGGGTCAAGTAGTTAACTCGTGTGTATCTCGGTTTGATGCTCGTGAAGCCACTGGTTGTGATGAACCTGCTTATTCAGTTGGGTTCGAATTTGACTATTTGGGTTGAATGCGTTTAATTTTCTCTTGTTTCAATCATGTTCGATATAAGGGTTAGAGCATTTTTGTTTTTCTTCCAGCTGTACACCACAAGGGTAGTGCTTATGGTCTTGTTTAACGAGTCACCCCAGGAGTGGTGCCCATTTATGTCGCGTCATTTGGATTAACTCTCACCAAGGGTGAGTCCTTGTCTCAGCTTGTGTGTTTGTTTTAGCTTATATTCCACCTTAGTTATGTTGCGGTCGCGACTTAGATTTACTTACTTGACCTTGGTAGTAGAATTTCAAAAGTCATATGGGTTTTGAGTTGAGAAAAATGTTAAGATTCATGTCGGTAAAAATTGATTGGTAATAATAATTTTACTAATGCGAAACATTTAACGAACGTGATTTATTTATTTCGCACTTGTGATCATTGGTGAGTTTCGATATAGTTTTGGACTTAATGCTTTGAATTGGGTTACGATAATACTTAATGGATTATAAATTTTGAATCGAGACTTGAAATACTTGGACAAGTATTCGACTTATATTGACGATTTGGAAATTGTATATTGGGATTGCAACATTGGGTTGAGATATGATTGATATTGGACTTAAATACTCAGATTGTGAATTGAAATTTGTATCGTTATTGGATTTGCGATATTAGACATTGGACTTATTGGACACTTTGTGACTTAACGGTATAATATATTAGACTCTAATAGAATTTAATATATTAGACACGGAGCACTCACAAACTATTCAATAAACTCAAAGCTAATAATTACGTGAATGATAACGAAACAAATTTTATAAATGTTGTAATTTCAAAACTTGGTTTATTTAAAGTCGCGATGACTTGGAAATGTTTTATAAATGGACGCGTCATGCCAAAATTTATAAAAACATTCTAACTCATATTTTAAAATTTCAAATCTCTTTTATCGTTATAAACTCGAGAATCTAAACAAGTGTTCTTTTAAGAGGTAAAACATTTATTGTTTGAATTTCCAAATTCAAACTTATCATTGTTTATGAAACATATCTGTTTTATGCAAGCTATTTGGGGATTTTGGGTAAACACCGAAACTTACCAATCAACTTACTTGCTTGTCATAGCTATGAGTCGTTATTTCCTCAACATCTTTCTTATCGCTTTCTACTCGAGTGGAGTCTTGGTCAATATTACTTGACTATTCCTTATAATGTATTGGGATATACATTATGTTTTAGCATGAGTTACCTCTTTGGTGTGAGTTACATTTTGATATACTTGTGGCGTGAGTTGTATGTCGAGTCGTTGTTATTTTACCACCACACGAAACGTTAAAACTAAACTTTTTGAGATATTGATACTGGAATTTTTGGAAACATTTGATTCGAGTATTCCACGAAAACTAAGACACGTTGTCTTTCGGATATTATATTATTTTACTTTTAGAGACGTATTTTGAGACAATACGTATACTATTAGGTCATGACGATATAGTACCGTTGTACTTGTACTCTTTGGATATCGACGTGCTTTCCTTCATGATTTGGTTGTGCTTGCTCTTTGATGCCAGTCTTGTTAGTTGTGATTCTTGCATTGCTCGTATCGAGGTGAGTTCATGGCCCCTACTTTTACTTATTTTTAAATTGTTTTGGGGGATAATACATGCTCGTTTTTACTAAATGCAAATGATTGATTGATTTGAATACGCTATTGATAATTGATCTTGATGAAATGCGTGATTTGGTTTAAATATGTTTTTATGTCGACACAAGTGCTTGAAAACTGTTTGATTGGACTTGGAAATGTTTTGTGAGGCTATTACATATAGGCTAAGCTTAAAAACCCAAACGCGCTTATGTATTGTTGGTTCCTGGCTCAGGATTAGTGCGAATGTTATGGATAGATCTATCGTGGTTGACCACCCCGTCTGGACTTTGGTTGCCCAACTTGCCAGGGATTTCACCCGGATTTGTGGATGCACCAACTTGCCATGACGTATAACATGTCGGTTTATAAATGTGATTAGGGCGTGATGGTTGCTTAAATGTTTATAACTTAGCCTGCGTAATAGTTATTTTGATATGATACTGTGATTTAGGCAATATGAGCCTATGGTAAATTTTGAATTACTTACGAATGATTATTTTACGCTCGAAAACCTTGTGGTCCACATCACTGTTTTACGAAAGGTGAACTCTGTTTTCGCGACACTGTGGATGACACTTTGGTCAAAAAGCTCTTTTAGAACTCATAGTATTTTACTTAAACCTATGAACTCACCAACCTCGTGTTGACACTTTTAGCGTGTATTCTCAGGTATTGATGCGATTGTTTACTTTTGGAGGCGCTTGGGCAATGGCATGGCATGGTCATAGACGACTCTAATATTTGTATTTTGGGGACCGCTTATTTAGTATGGGCCTATTTCCGTATTAAATTTTATTGTAAACATTGATTTTATTAAATAAATTAGTTTTCTTGAGAAAAACCTTTTATTCTATGCTTGTGTTGTGATACCGATAAGTAGCACCCAAAACTTGTATGCTTCCGCTAAAACCCGATTTTGGGGGTGTTACACAGCGTGTTTTGATAGGTTAACTATCAAGGATCTATTTGTGACGGCGGCGTTGGTTTGATGATCTTTAGAAAACCAAAGAGGAATACTATTCCCGATGATGAGTAAGTCGGGAAAGTAGTGAAGAGAGACTTTTAAGAGACTTGCAACTATAAACGTCCTAATTTATGTAAAGAAAAGTATCAGCAAAACCATGTATACGAACTATAGATAAAATTAGCTAATTTGTGGATAAGTGAACATACCTCTAAACTCTTGATATGGTTTATAGAGACCATATATCCGAAATACTTCATGAGCTTTTAAAGTAATCCGTTGTACTTAGTATAAATAGGTTGTCATTACTTTTGGGTTCTTCCTAGAGAGTTGGCTTCATTTTTCTTTGAATAGAAATGAAGACTTTGGAAAAGTCCTAGCAAGAAGATTTCTTTAAAAAAGAAATTGTTAGAATAATCTATCACTATCCAACATAAAAGAAGCAATTTGTTTTAAAAGATTTCCTTCTTTGTAATTTTCAATCATACACGGATCGTATCAAGTTTTTAAAGTACAACATACTCTAAGAAACTTGGTAACAAAGCTCTCGTACCAATTGTGGAAAACTAGAAGGGGGGAGGGGTTGAATAGTTTTACCAATTAAAACTTCGTTTTAAAATATTTAGATCGACTTATGTCAATCTATTTAAATGTGTATGTTGGATGTTGATAGATAGATATGTAAATATGTAATGCAAAGGTAAAGAGTAAGAAACACAAAACCACGACACGAGTGTTTATAGTGGTTCGGCTACAAGGACACCTTCCTTGCCCTACTCCACTCCCCGAGTCACCTACTCGAGAGTTCGTAATCACTACACAACATAAACTCCTTGTGGTGGAGAAGCCTTCACAACGTCGCCTACTCTTTTTCCGGTACAAGGCTAGACACCGGGTTCTTCCACGAGGTTGAACCAAACCTATCACAACGTCGCCTATACTTTATCCGGTATAAGGCTAGATACCGAGTTCCATTACAAAGAAGGAACTACTACCCAACACTACATAATAACTATCCCAAAGGAGACCCACTCCTTATTACAACATCATCAAGGATATCAATATCCTTGGACACAACCTATCTCTATTTGTACATCGATACACCATATCGATTGTACACCCTTGGCATCTTTCACTAATGCCTTTGACATGATCTTTTGGCACCTTTCACTAATGCCTTTGACTTGACCCTTTTGGCATCCCTCACTAATGCCTTTAACACGGACGTTTGACACCTTTCACTAATGCCTTCGTCTTGACCCTTTTGGCATCCTTCACTTATGCCTTAGACACAACACTTCTAGAGAGGAAGAAAGAACTATCAACAAGAGAACTTTAGTAGTCTTGATGATGACGAAGCATGGCAACTCATGGACTTGAGCTTGCTTGACTTCAAGAGGTATTGATCTCGCCTTTAAGAGGAACCTAGAGAATCACACAAAAACAAACACAAAGTACATAGAAAGATCCTTTGGACTTGAGGTTAGAGAGTTTACAATACCAGGAGAAAGTATGTGTAGGAGTGGCAACCAACAATGAAGAAATGGCTCACTCTATATAGACAAAAACATGCTACTGTTCCATGGATCCCACAGATCCCTTGTTGGAGGCATCCGTCTAGTGTATTTTGAGGGATCCGTGAGACGCTCCTCTTTACCCATGGTTATGGGTCATGGGTTATGGGTTATAGGTCCTAGACTTTGGACCATGGGTATCCAAGTAGATACAATGTATCTACAAGATGCAATGCATCTACTCAATGGGTTATGGGTTAGCTCCATGGGTCATGGATAATACCCATTATTACTTATGCATGATGTCATGCAATGGGTCATGGATTATGCTCCATGGGTATGGGTCATGGACTTTGAGTTTTACCCAACTACATTCAATGTATTAAGTCAATGGGTTAAATACTTAAACTTCTACCCATTCTATTACCCATTATAATACATACTAAGTATGCATATATATCTACCCAATATGTAAACACTAGTTATTATACATATGCATTACTATAACATGAAAAACACTATTACTTGTTTAGTGATTTATATGAAAATGTAAGTGTGTTAGTAAACTATTGGCTCAAACCATTTACGTATTTTATTTGTTTCGTTAAAATAATTTTACGTTTGTTATCGACAAAACATTAGAAGATCGTAAAATATAAATAAACGTTTTTACGGCATATTTGTATTAATAGAATGCCTTTGGCAAGAAGTAAACCTGAGAAAAACATGATAAAGTGTCAACGCAAAGGTTGGTGAGTTCATAGGTTTAAGTTAAGTATTCAAGTTGGACCACAGTTGTACATATAAGCATCTCCGTGAATGATACTATACGTAGTAAAAGTCTATTACATTAGTACCAAGTTCATGCAACCGAAACTACGACAGTGTGCATGCATCTAGAAGCATGATAACAAAGGCCCGACAAGTATGTTTCCAATACACTTGTATTCGATATGGTATACGTTCGACGTTTGCCTATCCAGTCAAAATCGAACAGGGTTGTCATACCCAATAGATCTATTCATAACACTCGCGCTTCCCCAAAAGGAACTGGCGGTAGCATAGTGGGATTCAAGGTTGGTTCATGGAATAGTGTAATCAGTTTCAGGTCCGAAAAGAGTTTTTGCATGTTTCTCACCCCATAGTTTTATAAAGCAAGTAATAAGAGTAAAAGTGGGGCTATAAGCTCACCTCAGCGATAGTGAATAAGCACAAATAGATCAAGTTTGATATAGCAGTGGCTCCAACCCGGAACCTGAGAACGAGATGGCAAGTCTTAGAATAATGATAAACGTTTGGTTCACGACCAAAATGATAGAGCATTGAATATACAATTCAATGGAGTGTTATTAACGTTGATTTATAAATATGATGATGTTGCCAAGAGTTTAGTTTATTTACTTTAAGATGTGTCGATAATTTGTAACGTTTTCATATATTTATATACTTATAAATATATATATAAGTTTTGTTAGATATCGACGTAATAATTCTCGTATATGAACACTAGGTCGTCAAATACTTGTTTCTATAAAGTCGTTATAAGTTTGTAAGTTTTCTAAACATTTTCTTAAATTTACATTTTTTACCCTCAAGTTATAAGATGTACGAGTTTGGCCCCTAAACTTTGGAAAAATGACAATTTATACCCAACTATATTTCATACTTAAAATATTCAGAATTGACAGTTTTAGTCCCTCAAGAAAACTGTTTTTATAAAATTATTCCAAAAGTCATATTTACACTTTAAGTCCTCAAGGTTTCAAAGTTTCCATTTTTGACACAAACCTTTCATTTACCCTTTTTAAACTAGTTTCTCATATTTACGAGACCTACCATGGACTTTCCATGCATTCGTATAATCATTCATGCACACCCTTTAACTTTCCAATTTGTACATTTTCAACCCGAAAACTATATATTTTACATACTTAGTCCCAAAATACATTTCGACTAGAGTTAGCTTATTAAACCTCCTCATTAGCTTATAATAACTTATAATTAGCTTATAAACTTATTTTTAAGCTTAACGGGCCGGGTAAAACACTAATGGGCTATGGTTTTGCGTAACTGGGCCTTAAGGCCCATTTGAGGTTCGTTTGGTTTAGAAGAAATACGCGACTTAGGGGGCATTTAGAGTGTTGCTTAGATCGTTTTTAAAGTCGTAAACCTGTTATAAGTGTTGTTTAAGGCTTCTATGAGTAAAACAAGGTCGAGTGATGTTATAAAGATTTATACGCGACATATGCTTTTTAAGGAAAGTGTAACGAAGGTTTTATATATTTTACAAACCATGATTCATAATTTAGTTTTCTACAAGCGCATGTTCTTGTGTTCCCATGGTTTAGAGACTTGTTAACTCACAAAACATTTTGTACGTTTGATTCTTTTAGGTGAAATAAGCATGTTTAACGTGTGAGAAAATACTAACGAGAAGGAACGAAATGTCAGAAGATTTGAGGTGACTTACAACACTCAAGAGAGTGGTGATGAACTCGAAAGAAAGTGTATGAACGCGACAAGAGTGATACTCCTCGATCCTTATACCCAACTAAATGACCAAACCCTTGCGTTTCCCTTTTTCCTTAGCTCGTCCTTCCACAGTAGACAATTTATGGTTGAGAGAGATAAGTTTTGAGTGAACTTGATAAGTTGTGAGTGTTTGTGAGTTTAGCAAAATGTTTTAGAAGTATGTTTATATAATATAAAACAAGTATGGCATCTCCAATTATTTTATGTGTGTTTATACATGGTTCCAAGAAGGAAATTGGAATGTGTGATGTTCTTGAGCATGCCCGACTTTGCAGCTGAGGTTGGGGCACGTTTTTGGTGTAGTCAAGTCAAAAATGGAGCATGGGGGACACATGAACTCTTGGACAAGGAAGTCAAAAGATGGTCAAGGAAGTTTAGGGTATTATTTAATTGTTGTTAGGGTGGCTTTGTGACTGTTTTGCCTCCTTTTACTACACACACACGCAACATATATTAGAAGACTAAGATTTCTTTTGTGACTTTTGTTGTGGTCACGTTGGGATCTCAGAAATGAAAGGAAACATGTACCAAAAATTTCAATTATGTAAATGTGTTACCAATTTCATTCAAAGGGTGCGTTTGGGCTGAGAAATAAACTGGTTGGGCTAGGCCCAAAGGAAGACAAAGGGTTGGGTTGGATTTAGATGTAAACGAGCCCAAGATCAAAACAAGGGTGATGGATCGGGTTTGGGCTAGAGGCCCGGTAAGATAAAAAAAATAAAATAAAAAATTAATTAAATGTTTATTATATATTTTTTATATTATATGATAAAGAAATATTATTATCGAGGTCGAGGTAAGTTTCAAAAAATAATAGCCTGTAACTTGTCGTGATTATAGTTCTAAAAGAAAGAAAAATAATACAGCCACGAAAACTGGTAGGAAAATTCACGAGTTGTTACAAGACGCACCACATTAACCTAAAGCAAAGCTTGAAGGACCAAAGAAGAAAGTGCTTATGATATGCCATAAAGCACAAACTACTCTAGCTACATACTAAGTAACAACCCAGAAAAACTAGAGACACACAAAGAAACTTTTTGGAATTCATATTGATTAAACCATCAATACCAAGAGTACGCATCGGATGATTTTATATTTAATCTTATGAATTAAAACACATAAAATTATTAACCTCGAATCTATTGAAAAATAGATAAACACCAAGTCTTGATATTGATCACGAACACAAAATAAATATCGTATCACCATGAAACCCTAGTTAACTATAGTGAGTTGATATTTATCAAAAACTCACACTACACGTCTAACGAGAGTGTTAGGATGCTACTGCTTAACCCACGATCTACGAACAAGGCACGAATGCTAGTCATAGAGAAGAAACGAAGACAATACCCTTACAAGGGGTGTTTGTCGATTGCAATAAGCAATGGAGAGATGAGAGGAGATATTGATTAGTGATGAGCAAAGAATGAAGACCTAAGCCCCTCCTTTTATACTAATCACTTAGCTTAGGGGAAAAGCTATCCCCTCATTGCCCTAGCCTAATATGGCCGACCATTATAGGATTCATTGGGCCCTCATTTTGCTTTCTAGTCCTTTGGTAATTAACTTGTACAATACTTGCTAGTTACCGTTATCTTTATTTCATGGATTATATTAATTATAATTAATAGTATACTTTAAACATAATAATTATATTAAATAAATGCTCTATAAATGTATACTTGTGTGTCCTGATATGCTCACGTAATTTCTAGCCATATAACTATTGATTTGACGTATGCATAACCAATAGCTCCCACTTGCGATCGTCACAATCAATAATGTATATTAACAATGCTAAGTGTCAAGCAACACCGCATTGCTCCTAGAAATACCTGAGTGTGGTTTCATAAAACAAGTAGGTAAATAGTTTACAATTTTAAATTATCCTTTTATTTCAGATACATGTTGAACTATGGATACAGATTAAAGTCATTCCATATTGTTCAACTATTTTGTTTCTCATTTTAGAAATTAATCAAGATTACCAAATGTAAAACAAGTATCATCTTGATTTACACTTTGAGCACGGCCATGCAAACATCTGATTAATTCATTGAGGGACCCAGTAGTATCATACTCCAGAAGACAGGTGGAGGAACAAATTCTATTTTGACTACACGTGTCATTCATGTGCTTCAACCAACTTCTGAGAATAACCTTTATGACCACGTTGTTCAGGATAACGTTTGACTATAGTCAAGAAGAAAGATCCACACATGCAAGACCTGCGCGTATCTCAAGTTAGAGGACAAATAAAATAACCATTAGCGAGATATCACTTAATCACGCCGATCCATAAAGTGATAAATCGTACGTTTGGGGAAGTCCAATATGCATAGCACGTGAATAACATGTAAGTTTGATTGACACATCCTTAGTATTCAAAGAATATAACCAATCTCTCACATTTGCCTTTATTCAACAATACTCCCATATCATGATCGATAATGGACAATTTAAAGTAATAAATTACTTATGGATAAAACATGCAAATATAAGACACAATTAATATATGAATGAATAAATCAAGTACCATGTATATTAATCATCAAAATAATAAGTGTTTTACATATCCCATTATCCAAATACTAAAATCAAAACAGATTTACATGAGACTATTAACTGAACGAAGTCCAATACCACTAGCATGCTCAACATGCTTGTTCAAAGGCAACGCCTTAGTAAACAGATCAGCTAAGTTTTCATCTGTGTGAACTTTGTTAATTACTACTTCATTATCTACGCGGAGATAGTGGACCTTCCTTTTGTAATGTTTGGCGGCTTTTTGAGCTCCAGGCTCGTTGGTGATATTTAATGCTCCAGTGTTGTCACATAGCATTTTCATAGGTTCTTTATTGATGGGGACTACTCTAAGTTCATCAATAAACTCCCTTATCTAAACAACTTCCATTGCAGTTTCCGAAGCAGTAGTGTATTCAGCCTGTGTAGAAGACATCACCGTAATGCTTTTATTTAGCACTCTTTCAGACTACAGTGCCTCCTTTAAAATGAAAACTTATCCGGTTTGCGACTTGGTGTCATCTTTGTTGGTCTGCCACCGAACATCTAATATGTTAGGAATTGGAAATTCCATAAGAAAGTGTCGGTCACCCCAATTATAGTCTAGCATATGTTAGCTCGTAGACTTGTCGTTATTTACGTTATTATGTAGTTAATTAGTTAGTTATTAGCGTAGAGTAGTTTAGTGTAACACCGTGGAGGAAAGACGGTTCTTTACCCACTGTATGCCTGATCCACAGCCCGACAGGAGGGCGTATTGTTTGTAACTATAAATACTGTAACACCCCCAATTTTGTGATATGCAGCGGAATTCAAACTGGGTGTTACTTCATGGCACAACAGTCATAACAATAGAAAACGTACTCTAATGGAGTCGTTTCAAAAGATTTATCATTCAATTTGTATAAATATCAGAGTTTACAAAAATGAGGTCCCAGATGGTTCCAAGTTAACAAAATACATTAAATTGGTGTTCGAATGATAATAAAATTTATAGCCTTCTTCAGTATCCTTGCTCCTCCGTGCCAGATTCCGACATTATGGACCTGAAATACATGCTTAAAACTGTCAACACAAAGGTTGAGTGAAATTCATAGAGTTTAGGAAATCAGTTGAACACATAATGTTTGTAGTGTGAGCTATAGACTCACACCAATGGTTTGAAAACCAAAACAGTTATTATTAGACTAAGCATCATGCAATCAAGGCGTTAACGTGTTCCAAAATTAATTGGAGAAATTGTCGGTGCGTGCCCTATCAAGTAAAATTGCCATTTTTACCAATGTTACTCAAATATCGTGCGTTTGTTTGCCTTTAATGGGGCCAACACAAACGGGATTCGTCAATCCCAATAGATCTATTCACAATATTCGCGCCCACTCTCACATAGTGATTAATGATTCATGATTAAGGGACTTAAGTTTGGCAAATGCGGTAACTTAGTGCTAATAACAATCAGATAAGTATATAGTTTGAAAGCAATGTGTTCGGTTTAAAATAAAGCATGTATCTCCCCCAAGGGTTTGTAAAACAATTAAGTAATAGAAAGTGGGGCTATGAACTCAACTTAGAGCAAATGATATCAAATGTATAATGAGAATGATGGATATGCCATGAGAACTTCTACGAGCAACCTAAAATAGAATGTTGCGACTTAGGTTTGGAATAATGTTTAGGAAAACATAAACCATCCTATATACGTCTCTATGTTGATCATGATGTAGTACATGGTTTTTGTGTATGTCGTTTATAGAAATGGTCTAGTTGTGAAAACGTGTATAGTTTATATATATCGTACTACCGTTCGGGCCATCATAATTCAGAGGTCATGTAGTAAACGTTCGAGGAGCTAGGACACTTTAAATCGTAAATCCAGCAACTCGTCGATACGTTTTACTCAAATGAAACCCCTCACATGAAGCTCCCTAGTTTTGTAGCACTTAGTAGATAAAACATATGTTTTATTTATATATCATAAGTGTCATATGGTTTGTAAACACAAGTTACAAGGTTGTTTGGTTATGATTAGGAATCATAATGGCTATTACAAATATCGTCATAATTTATATCACAAGTGTTTAAAGAAAAGCTTACAAGTTTCTAAATTGTAAAGTTGGTTATTACAAGTTCTCGTCGTTTCATATATATGATTACCTTAGTTAACGATCTTGGGTAAACAAGCCTTGAGGCTTTAGCCATGGCCTTGCCGTGACTTTGGTCTTGACTACCATGGTCTTGAGACTCAACTTTGGTCTTAGCCGTAGCCGTGGTCTTGGTTTATGGCCATTAGGCCTCTTGGTTTGCTTTTAGTTGTGACAAAAGTATAGTTATGAGACTATATTTACGGCAGTTTCTGTTTTTGAAAGATTTATGGCCTGTTTAAGCGTTTTCAAGGTCCGAGCTTCTTTGATATTGAAGGAAAACGTCGTTCCGGACAACTTTCGTTTTTTAACTTTTTTATGATTCGGACCAAAAGTATGACTTTCAACATGGCAGAACCCTTAACAGTTTCAAAATGGCAGTTTTGGCGTTTTGGTTTCGCTAACTTCTTTTGCCTATAACTTTTGACTCGTTTGTCCGTTTCGGGTGGTTCAAGTTGCTATATTTACCTTTTTATCCTGTCTACCATATTATGTAAGTTATAAAGTCCTTATGTTACTGTTTTTAATGGTCTCATACGTGTATAATATGACTAGTTTACTAGTTTGTTACTTTTATGACAATATGTGAATTAAAACAAGTGATTGAGTATATGTACATTATGAATCAACATAGTAACTATATATATGGCATGAAATAGTTAAGATTATGAATAATAAAGATGAGATGATGGTGGTGATAAGTTGCTTACAACTTTTGGCTTTCAATAAGAAAGGAGTAACTAGTAAGGATCGGACATTGATTGAACACTTAGGACTTTGGATTGAGCTAGCTTTCCACACCTTGGCACCCTTAAAAACATGAAGAGTTGGTGATGAAGTAATAAGTGACTTGAATGGATTTAAACTCAAGAAGATCACTTAAACTTGCTAGAGATTTGATGTAGTAGCTTGATCTTTGGAACTTTTATGCATAAACTTGGAGTTTATGGATCAAATGATAGAAGATATGGATATTTTAGAGTATGAACGACCCAATTCAGTTTGTGGAGGTCTTTGGGATGTATATCACTTGCTATTTATAGGAGGGTAAGTTTGGTTAACCATATATTGGGTTAAATATTAACCATGGTTAGGTTTAGGACACTTGTAATGATCTTAATGAACCAAGGTTAGGATGATGCCACCAATATGATGACTCCCCCCCTAAGTTCTGTCATGGAAGAGATACGATGACTTATGTGGTTAGTTTTGATCTTATCTTGGTTACGGAGTTTGGTTCCGTTAATCGCTAACCGAAGCCATAAAACGTAAAACCGGGTATCGTAAAAATAAGAAATTTGTAGGAATGATGAAACTCATCATTATACTCTATATAAAAATATAAAATAGGTGATAAGTCTCATTGGGTGCAAAAATGCTGCTTAAAGCTGGAAATACGGGTCAAAAACGCGTAATTCGCAGTTTATCCGAAAAGAACGAATTTTCAGGGAAACGACCGTGAATTTATTTTGAGTAGAATAAAATTAGTCTAAAAGTGATATGAGATGTCAAACTTTGGTTTTCGTCAAATGCGAGATAACTTAACAGTTATTTGTGAAGTTTAAAAGTTACGCGATTTAAGCAAAAACGTAGAACGTACAAGGTTAATTTCTTTATGGTCAAAGGAGGAGGGAAATATGTTTGACTTTTCCAAAAAATGTAAAAGTTTCAAAAACATATTAGAAACACAGTGCAGGAATCGTTAAGTCTGGATGTAAGTAGAATTGTTTAAAACGTAAGTTTAGTTTTGTTCTGCGCTGGGCTTATTTGGTAATATTAAAAATAATAAATCTTAAAAATTCTCAAATTAATCATGAGTGATCTAAAAATTTATCTGATGCGAGGAAAATTGTCAGAGTTGATTTTCGTTATACGTGTGATGTTTAAACGGTGGACCGTCTAAAACGAAACTTTAAAACGATGTTTACTTAATAACTTTTGCGAAAATGATCTAACGATGGTCGAACTCTCAGGTCATTACTAAAATAATTTATCTTACAAGAATGTGAAATAAAAATTTGACGGGATGAATAGTGAAAATGAATAGTAAATGTAAATAGTAAAAGTGAATAGTAATTTCTCGAAAATGAAAAATAGCCGGAAGATGCGGGTTGTTACAGTCTCACCACCTTAATGGGAATTCCGTCCCGGAATTCAGTGTGTGTTATCCGATGTTGAAGTGTCTAGAAAAATGTGGATGTATGCGCCGAATTTTTGCGTTCTCAAGTTTCTGGTCATAGAATGTGTTATATACCATGTGGCTTAAGTGGATAATCTAAAGGGTTTTGTTAAAATCTTATAGAGTCTAATATACCTAAAGTTTAGATTTTCCCGATTCTCAAAATGAATCATATCTTATTGTATCGAGGCTATCAATAAAACCTTAATTTCTAACATGGAGTTTTTGGTGATAGTGTGCGGCATGGAGCCTAATTTATATTTGTATGGTTTCCTTAGTTGTTTCGTGGGTGATCTCTGAACACTTTAGTCCAGCAAATGGTTGACTGACACTTTCATCTATATAGTGCCTCAAATGGAATAGTTTTGTTGTTTGTTAGGGTAACTGTTGTTAATAAAAGGTGTAAGATATTGTTGATGTGAAACGGTTTGTAATGATGTGATAACTGTCATTGTAGGGAAAGTTTTGCTAGTGGCAAGTGGTTATCCAAACCATTTCCAAAGTTGATCCTGTCTTAGGTGGTTTCGGGATGAAGGCTATATTGTATAGTGTTTATGTCTACTAGTGTTTGAAGGAAACGTGATACTCTGAAGTTTTACGTACTGAATTTCAATGAGGTTTAGATAATGATGTGTCATGTTGACGATTAGAAGAGTGTAGCGTACGCTTACCATTATTCTTAAGTAGAGATGTAAAGTTTGCTTTAAAATCATAAGTGAATTTTAAAGGAATATGGTAGAATGATATCCTTGAGACTTAATCAGGCTAGAACTTCTAAGAAATGACGAGATGATTTGATGACTATCCCAAGATAGTAGTTCGGATGATCTCATGTATGAAAATTTCAAGAATGAAATTAGGTAGTATAAATGAGATGTTAAGATTTTGCTGAGTGGTAAGAAACTATCGTGTCTCTAGATCTTTTTAATGAATTCTGGTGGTTTATCGAGTTTAAGTAGGAAATCAACCTGAATATAACACTTGTATAACTGTTCTCAGTGTTTGAAAAATTTAAGTCGAACATAGTTAGTCAGACTCTGTTCCACTATCCCTAGGCTAAATATAGGTGACTAGACTATATTTAGCCGAGGTTCGATAAATTTTCCAAATACCTAAATTATGTATACTTGTGATATGTCCATAGCTTTTGAGAAATTGTCCACTAAGCAAAGGCGACATCAAACCATTCAGTTGCAAGTCCTGGCCATAAAAGACTTGTAACCTATGTTTTCACATTCCATTGCATAGAAGTTAGTATGGGTAGATACGTGTGGAAAGGAAATCTTAAGTAATCCTAAAATAGTCCATACTTGGCTAGAATCACGAACCTTTAACAATGAAGGTTTCAGAAGAGAATTTTTGATGAATGTAGAGAGAGTTGCTGAACTTTAGCTTTTGTAGATGATGAGTCAGTTTATCTTTTAGAAATCCCATTTCTTGTATTTCCATTAGGGAAATTGATAGACTATGACGGGTTTCATGTAAAACAATATCATATAATGTTTATAAGAAAATTTTTAGAGACTATTGTATAACTTACAATATCTGAGGAGTAGTTGAGACCATTGTGCAACTCACAATGTCTGAGAAATAGTTGAGACCATTGTGTAACTCACAATGTATAGGAAATAATAGATACCATTGTGCAACTCACAATGTCTAAGAAATGATGGAAAGATCATTGTGTAACCCACAATGTCTTGAGAAATAAATGAGATCACTGTAGGATTTACAGTGTCTGAGAATATAATAGAGACCACTGTATCTCACAGTGTCTTGAAAAATGAATGAGACCATTGTATCTCACAATGTCTGGGAAGTAGGAAAGACCATTGTAACCAGTTACAATGTCTTGGAGAAAGTTTCAAAATCCTAAAATGCATGAGTAGATGCATGATTGGGAGATTAGGAAAATATGATTGTGCCGTAATGCCTTAGAATAGGCATACGTAAATATGTTGAGTACATTGTTTATGATTGAAATTATGTCAGGTATATATATCAACATACTAGTATGTTTGTATAGCTTAAAATGCCTAAAAGTCACATAATCGTCTGGAGGATGGAAGGCACGGAGAACGGAAGGCTATAAAATGTTTTTGTTTGTAAAAGTAGTTATAGTTTAAGTCTCAATTAGACCCGTTTCTCTATAACTGTGGCTCTGATACCAATCTGTAACACCCCCAATTTCGTGATACGCAGCGGAATTCAAACTGGGTGTTACTTCATGGCACAACAGTCATAACAATAGAAAACGTACTCTAATGGAGTCGTTTCAAAAGATTTATCATTCAATTTGTATAAATATCAGAGTTTACAAAAATGAGGTCCCAGATGGTTCCAAGTTTACAAAATACATTAAATTGGTGTTCGAATGATAATAAAATTTATAGCCTTCTTCAGTATCCTTGCTCCTCCGTGCCAGATTCCGACATTATGGACCTGAAATACATGCTTAAAACTGTCAACACAAAGGTTGAGTGAAATTCATAGAGTTTAGGAAATCAGTTGAACACATAATGTTTGTAGTGTGAGCTATAGACTCACACCAATGGTTTGAAAACCAAAACAGTTATTATTAGACTAAGCATCATGCAATCAAGGCGTTAACGTGTTCCAAAATTAATTGGAGAAATTGTCGGTGCGTGCCCTATCAGGTAAAATTGCCATTTTTACCAATGTTACTCAAATATCGTGCGTTTGTTTGCCTTTAATGGGGCCAACACAAACGGGATTCGTCAATCCCAATAGATCTATTCACAATATTCGCGCCCACTCTCACATAGTGATTAATGATTCATGATTAAGGGACTTAAGTTTGGCAAATGCGGTAACTTAGTGCTAATAACAATCAGATAAGTATATAGTTTGAAAGCAATGTGTTCGGTTTAAAATAAAGCATGTATCTCCCCCAAGGGTTTGTAAAACAATTAAGTAATAGAAAGTTGGGCTATGAACTCACCTTAGAGCAAATGATATCAAATGTATAATGAGAATGATGGATATGCCATGAGAACTTCTACGAGCAACCTAAAATAGAATGTTGCGACTTAGGTTTGGAATAATATTTAGGAAAACATAAACCATCCTATATACGTCTCTATGTTGATCATGATGTAGTACATGGTTTTTGTGTATGTCGTTTATAGAAATGGTCTAGTTGTGAAAACGTGTATAGTTTATATATATCGTACTACCGTTCGGGCCATCATAATTCAGAGGTCATGTAGTAAACGTTCGAGGAGCTAGGACACTTTAAATCGTAAATCCAGCAACTCGTCGATACGTTTTACTCAAATGAAACCCCTCACATGAAGCTCCCTAGTTTTGTAGCACTTAGTAGATAAAACATATGGTTTATTTATATATCATAAGTGTCATATGGTTTGTAAACACAAGTTACAAGGTTGTTTGGTTATGATTAGGAATCATAATGGCTATTACAAATATCGTCATAATTTATATCACAAGTGTTTAAAGAAAAGCTTACAAGTTTCTAAATTGTAAAGTTGGTTATTACAAGTTCTCGTCGTTTCATATATATGATTACCTTAGTTAACGATCTTGGGTAAACAAGCCTTGAGGCTTTAGCCATGGCCTTGCCGTGACTTTGGTCTTGACTACCATGGTCTTGAGACTCAACTTTGGTCTTAGCCGTAGCCGTGGTCTTGGTTTATGGCCATTAGGCCTCTTGGTTTGCTTTTAGTTGTGACAAAAGTATAGTTATGAGACTATATTTACGGCAGTTTCTGTTTTTGAAAGATTTATGGCCTGTTTAAGCGTTTTCAAGGTCCGAGCTTCTTTGTTATTAAAGGAAAACGTCGTTCCGGACAACTTTCGTGTTTTAACTTTTTTATGATTCGGAACAAAAGTATGACTTTCAACATGGCAGAACCCTTAACAGTTTCAAAATGGCAGTTTTGGCGTTTTGGTTTCGCTAACTTCTTTTGCCTATAACTTTTGACTCGTTTGTCCGTTTCGGGTGGTTCAAGTTGCTATATTTACCTTTTATCTTGTCTACCATATTATGTAAGTTATAAAGTCCTTATGTTACTGTTTTTAATGGTCTCATACGTGTATAATATGACTAGTTTACTAGTTTGTTACTTTTATGACAATATGTGAATTAAAACAAGTGATTGAGTATATGTACATCATGAATCAACATAGTAACTATATATATGGCATGAAATAGTTAAGATTATGAATAATAAAGATGAGATGATGGTGGTGATAAGTTGCTTACAACTTTTGGCTTTCAATAAGAAAGGAGTAACTAGTAAGGATCGGACATTGATTGAACACTTAGGACTTTGGATTGAGCTAGCTTTCCACACCTTGGCACCCTTAAAAACATGAAGAGTTGGTGATGAAGTAATAAGTGACTTGAATGGATTTAAACTCAAGAAGATCACTTAAACTTGCTAGAGATTTGATGTAGTAGCTTGATCTTTGGAACTTTTATGCATAAACTTGGAGTTTATGGATCAAATGATAGAAGATATGGATATTTTAGAGTATGAACGACCCAATTCAGTTTGTGGAGGTCTTTGGGATGTATATCACTTGCTATTTATAGGAGGGTAAGTTTGGTTAACCATATATTGGGTTAAATATTAACCATGGTTAGGTTTAGGACACTTGTAATGATCTTAATGAACCAAGGTTAGGATGATGCCACCAATATGATGACTCCCCCCCTAAGTTCTGTCATGGAAGAGATAAGATGACTTATGTGGTTAGTTTTGATCTTATCTTGGTTACGGAGTGAGTTTTGGTTCCGTTAATCGCTAACCGAAGCCATAAAACGTAAAACCGGGTATCGTAAAAATAAGAAATTTGTAGGAATGATGAAACTCATCATTATACTCTATATAAAAATATAAAATGGGTGATAAGTCTCATTGGGTGCAAAAATGCTGCTTAAAGCTGGAAATACGGGTCAAAAACGCGTAATTCGCAGTTTATCCGAAAAGAACGAAATTTCAGGGAAACGACCGTGAATTTATTTTGAGTAGACTAAAATTAGTCTAAAAGTGATATGAGATGTCAAACTTTGGTTTTCGTCAAATGCGAGATAACTTAACAGTTATTTGTGAAGTTTAAAAGTTACGCGATTTAAGCAAAAACGTAGAACGTACAAGGTTAATTTCTTTATGGTCAAAGGAGGAGTGAAATATGTTTGACTTTTCCAAAAAATGTAAAAGTTTCAAAAACATATTAGAAACACAGTGCAGGAATCGTTAAGTCTGGATGTAAGTAGAATTGTTTAAAACGTAAGTTTAGTTTTGTTCTGCGCTGGGCTTATTTGGTAATATTAAAAATAATAAATCTTAAAAATTCTCAAATTAATCATGAGTGATCTAAAAATTTATCTGATGCGAGGAAAATTGTCAGAGTTGATTTTCGTTATACGTGTGATGTTTAAACGGTGGACCGTCTAAAACGAAACTTTAAAACGATGTTTACTTAATAACTTTTGCGAAAATGATCTAACGATGGTCGAACTCTCAGGTCATTACTAAAATAATTTATCTTACAAGAATGTGAAATAAAAATTTGACGGGATGAATAGTGAAAATGAATAGTAAATGTAAATAGTAAAAGTGAATAGTAATTTCTCGAAAATGAAAAATAGCCGGAAGATGCGGGTTGTTACAAATACCCTCTACCTGCCAAGGTAGAGGGTTGGAACTTCTAAGCTAACCTTGCATTTTGTGTTCTATTTCTCTCTCTAGAATTCCCTCTCCTCTCTTCATCTCTCTAACAATGGCTTACTTGTTTAATCATCTACCTAGACCACCCGAATCATCTAAACAACATAAATATACGATCCTACAATTGGCATCAGAGCCTAGGTTTTGTTGTTTATGATGATTCGTATGGTTTTATTCTCATGGTTGTATGTGGTTTGTTTATATGCGGTTTGTGTGGTTTTCTTGAACATGGTTTGTATATGGTTCTTTGATGAGGTTTGATAAGGTTTGCGTGATGTTTGATGAATGTTAGTGTTGCTAGATGCTGTTGTTTATCGTGAATCTGCTGGGTTTTGTTTATGCTGCTAGTTATTCTTTATATTCGTGAAGCTGCTGGGTTTTGTTTAATCTGTTGGGTTTTGTTCAAAAGGCAGTTTTAAAACTGTTTGTTAACCTGTTCTATGTGGCAATTTGTGTCATATTGCTTTTGAGCGATTTGTCCATATTTTGTCCAGATTCATTAAAGAGGTGGCGATTTGTCTATTAATGTCAAGCAGCGATTTGTCTCTTTTGAAAGCGATTTGATAACAGAAAACGTAAGCGGTTTGTCACTTTATTTAAAGCGACTTGTGTCTAAAAGAGGTTTGTTATGAAATGGTTTAAAGAGCGACTTGTCCTTATTTTCTGAAAGCGATTTGTTAATGTTAAATCAAAAGCGACTTGCCTATTTTCGTTAATAGAAATGCAGTTTGACGTTTGTAAGCGGTTTGATACTCAAAGCAGTTTGACTAAGACTAATGCATTTTGTTGACCCATCAAGACTACATGTATCAAGTTTCATTCCAGTTCCAACTAATTTTGAAGTAACAAGAATCAAGAATACCTTCTTGTATCAAGACAATCTCTACACAAACCAACATTCATGTAATTTCTAAACCACACATTATGATCAACAGTAACTTCAAACATCATCATACATTACCACATTCATCTATCAACAATCTACAACATGGCTCGTTATCTAATGAATCTCAGAATAGCCTCGTGTTTATTCAAAGCCAAATCAAGACACTCAATGGTCTATCACACGAAACGTTTGTCATCACAGATTTTGTTAACTGTCCAAATCTAAAGACAAAGATAATAACAAGCATGTCACACCTGTTGTCTTTGGTTCAATTCATTTGATATGCAAATTGTTTCGAATAAACAAGAGTTAACCATCATTGTTTTACTGATTTATCTAAATACATGAATTCTTCGAGACAAATCAAGACCAAGAGAAATATTATATTTTGAATCTCAGTTTTGTGGGGTTTTATCATGACAAATCAAGACCTCAAGGGTCAAACCCTCACAATAGCCATCACAGATTCTTTTGAAGACCAAGCTTCTCTTTATTTTCGAATACATAAACAATTCATGATATAACAATTGTGTTATAAATGATTATTTGATTCGTTCATATGCTAAAGATTACAAATCATAAATGAATACATCAACGGCAAATCAGTGAGTGTCCTTGTAACAAAACCTACCTTGAACCATGGGGTTAGATCTTGTAACCGTCACAAAACCCTCGAGCCATCCCTATGGCGAGGTCATCATACCTGGTAAAATCTTACTCGATCTAATTTGAATTCGTGGGATAAGGGGAAACGTGGTGTTTGTGAAGGTTTGTGAAACCATTATCTAGTGATGGAGCGTTTTCTTTGGTGGAGACTGCGTTTGATTTGGTTTGTGAAACCTTCATCTTGTGGTAAAAGGAGTGTGATTTGGGAGTGCTTGTTGACTGCGTTTGATTGTGTGGAGAGTTATTAGGGTTGTTGTGAGATGTAAGCTATGTTAAATACCCGATGTATTAAGGCAATACAGAATATGAATCGTGAAGTGGTCATGGGCTGTAAATTTCGTTTAATTGGGTATTTCGTATGTTTCCATGGGCCAACCAACTATTAACATACAAGTGGGCCTTGTGATAGTCTTACTTGTGGGCTAGAGTGTATACCTGTTGGATCGGAATTTTTCATATGAATTGTATTTTCACATGATTTAAGTTTGTGACTATCAAATGGTCGTGTAAGAGTTATTTGAGTGATCGGGTGGGTTAAATGATCTTAATAAACCATGTGATGATTGAAACTAATTTTGGAACAAGTTATATGATAACTTGTAGGTCTCGGTTTTAAGCATTTGAATCGGATATCCGCAGACTCATACTCTTAACAATAATTAATGTTGTGTAATGGGCTTTATAACTCAGATATACTACATGAGTTGGACCAAGCAGTAATACTTGATTCTGTGCTAAAAATGGATCGGGTTGTGTGATATTGGATATACTTACAGACCGGGCGGTCGTTGGATTTTGGTACATGCTTGTGGATTTGGGTGATGAGATTTGAAGATAAGATTCGTTGTGTTATGCGCTTTGGTACTTTGGTTTATACGTCTTCACGGAGAATTTTATGTCACGGCTTTAAGTGATGATTGAACAAAGTCGACTACGGGGTTGTTTGTACGGTATTTCTAGTTGGAGTTGAAGTAAGGCTTTCCAGGCGCGTTTACTTATTTCGTCTTCTTTCTTTCTACCCTTCCGCGAAGATGACTTGTTTGGGCATTTATAGAGTGTGATAAAGACTTGGCTATTTAGTTACGTTTGTGATTCTTTCTCGCTTAACCCACAACGTAACTATCACTTCGGTGTCTCACACAGTTGAGGATACGTCAAGAGGTTTTGTACATTGGGTACACCGTTTCTTTTTCTCAAGGATTAGTACAAGCTTAAGTAACAAATCTGGGGAATTCTACATCATGTTCAAGTTTGGTATATCGGATTTACTTCACCAAATGGTCACAGCAATTGCCGACAGAATTCGTGAATAATGTGTTTACCAAAGTGTTTATTGGATGGTTGATGATGTTGTTGATGTTGGATAATGAACCATTGATAAACCGCTGCATGTTCCCCAAAAACAGTTATTCACCAAAACCAAAGTTGTCACAACACAGTCAACCTGTCATTGTTTACGGTTTTGTCTTGATTTTGTAAAATCCCGCGAAAGAATCTATTTCTTGGTTTAAATCATAGACTTGTAAAATCTCGTGACAATGGAAACATCCTCGTAATTCTAAAGTGCATTTCCGGATCTATCTTACGGTTTATTCTTGGGTTTGTAAAATCCCGCGAAAGAAACTATTTCTCGGTTTAAACCATAGAGTTGTAAAATCCCGTAATGATGGAACCATCCTGAAGAAAGGAAAGCGTATTTCGGGATCTTATTTGATGCTGGTGCTACGGTTTCTGCTTCGAAGAAGGGATAAAAGGGTGTACTTCATGAATTGGATGTTTGTTTGGATTTTATTCATGACGGTTTGGCTACTTCAAAGTCTTACGGGGTTATGTGCTTTTAACCATGGTCGGGATGAAAACCATTATCATAGTTCACTTAAAACGTCAAAGGAGGCTAGATTTGAGCTTTTAACCAGAAGATGTGACAACGGGGTTAATTCACTATTATTTATTTGAGGTTGAAGTGAATATCACGGGCGAGTGTACTTAGTATCTGAAGGTATCAGGGATGGTTGGATGAAGATTCTTCAAGATCCTTGTTCGAGCTTATTATCAAAAACGAAGACTTGGAAATCTAGTTATTTTTGGGTGACTTTTCCTTTTCTTTTACCACTTGGGGGAATTGGGCTCTTACCACCACAAAATAACTATCACTTTAAGGAGTTACGTTGTAGTGCTCAGTGTCACATTCAATTGTGGATTTTCAAGAGGTGATGTACGTCTTATACTTGATGGTTGGCTGGTTGAAGAGTAAAGAGTACTTAGAGATTCTAATGGAAATCGGCACCGCTCTTTGTTACATATGTGCAAGTTTAAGTCACGAGTTCGGGTTAGTTTACTTCAGGGTCAAATTCATCATATTGGGTTTTCTCCATCAGCTGTCACGACAAAGAGCCTATTGAATGATAATGGGGTTGATTACAAGTTTTCCAAGAGTAGATGAAAAGAGAGAGATTATGACGTTTGAATACAACAGTTCAAGCCTCGTTCTCTAAAGAAAATAAAATTGTACGTTTCAGTGCGCTTTATCTTTAAAAGAAGAGAAATCTTCTTATGACGTTTGAACACAACAGTTCAAGCCTCGTTCTCAAAGAAAAGAAATGTGTACGCTTCAGTGCGCATTATCTTCGGAAGAAGAGAAATCTTCTCATTAATGACCATTCTCATCAACATGCTTCATACTTTTTCCACGCACTTTCAGTTATCAAGTGAACCGGACTACTGATGATTGTTCTCTTATTCCACTTGCTCGATTATAATGACAATGGCAACATCGTTTGGTACCTTTGAGGGGGAGAAGTGTGAATAGAATACATTTGGATGATTTTCATTTATTCAATCAAGAATGGCAACTCCGTATGAAATTCTTGAGGGGGAGAAGAAGTGTGATACTTCTTCATGTTGAGTTATATCTGAGAATATATGGTCATACGGCTCCTAACTCATGTAAGAACCGAGCTTCTTCTTATCGGGTTATCTTTACATGGAGTTTCTTCTAAGAGCCGTTGGTTGACATCTTCACATGGGTTGATGAGTTTAACGACAAAGTGTTTCCAGTTAATGCTTCACGTACACATCAAGATGATGATTCCGAACAACCTTCTGTTCTTGTTTGATGTGATTGTTTGTTTGATGTTACCATTCCAAGTGTTCGTTGCGGGCTGATTGTTGATTTCCTTGATGAACATCTTCTTGTTTTATTGGGAGAGAATTTAGTTAAGGGGATTTGCAAGAGGTAAGTTAATTGGGATGCTTTTTTGGTGAGATGAAGATGTTGACTTTCTATTCCCCAATTGGACAATCTTGAAGAAGGTCGAGTCTACAGTCTGTTCTACATTTTCTGCTGCATGTTAGAAGACTAAAGACGAGTTGCATTTGACGATCTAAAGACTTCTTCTTAATCTGGGCATTTATCAAACAGATTGTCGGTTTAGGGGAGAGCACTAATTGGGGGAGAGTGAAATGTCGGACTTAATTCCCAATTAGACTTGCTCACATTCTTCAGCAAATAGATTCTCACAAAGACTTCAAGCGATCTTCTCAAAAGATTTCAAGTATTTGGGCTTATAATATGTTGATGATTCTGAAGTATCAAAACCAGCAAGGGGGAAGGAGACACGCATCTAAACGCAAGTAAACTTGATGAACTTAATACTTCTAAGTGATTGAAGATAGCCCGGGAAGACAAATGTCATTACCGCAGAGAAACTCAAGGTTTGACTCATGGCGTTTAGTGTTCTTATTCCAACTATGTGGGGGAAGTGATGGGAGAGTTAGTTTCTTTATATAAAAGAGGTACACAAGTGTGTGATGATTTCGATGCTATCGCAATCATCAGGGGAGAGAGATTGTGTATATTGGGGACGCTCAGTTGTTTCACTTGAGTGCTTAATCAGTGATTCAGAGATATAATCACTTATTCCGGAGTTGATATCTGCAGAGATAGTCATCCGTAGAGATAATCAGTGATTCGGCCTGCTTCTTCAATGTTATCGGTTATTCTCTCTTTGGGCATTCGGGTACTTCGGGTTCTTGAGCTTCATACACTTTCTTCAGGGGGAGAGAAAAGTATACATCGGGGTTATTCTTTGGATATGGACTTAATCTGCTACTTCGATGTTATAAGTTTCTCTGTCTTTGAAGCATATCCATATGTGTATTCGGGTTCATGAGCTTCATTCAAAGAGACTGACTGCATCAATTCATCTACTTGGGGGAAAGTGGTCTCTTGTCAACTTTTTGGTATGGATCGCTTCAGACTTCAGTGGAATGAAATTTGAGAAGAGTTATTTATGTGTGGGATGATACGTTGCTGTTCTTTTGGATGATATAATCTCGAACGAAGAATCACAAAAATTATTCTTAAAAGGAGCAGCAAGATCGATGATAATGGTGTGCTTCTTTGTGCACCTGGCTAAGGAAAGCTTGAAAGAAAGCTTTGAATCTTCTCAGCTAAAGGATTTTCGGTTTGGGGGAAGCTGCCAAGGTCTCGCATTCTTAAAGGCTCAATTCCTTCTTTTCAAGAGCCTCGGAAGCTTTGGTGGTGGATGTTTAAGAGATGACGATTTATATCTTCTTCAACGAGGCTGTTTGATATCCTTATCTCGGTACTCGAATCATCATCTTCTTAAACTATATCATCTACTCTATCTTTGTAAATATTTATCAAAAACCAAATACAAAAATATAAAACCAACAAAAAGAAAATAGAAAATTATAAAACCAACAAAAACCCATAAAAATCAGAAAATTTGAAAAAATACAAAAAATATGTTTTCTCAAGACATGTCTTATGGTATCGATAACATCTACGGTCTTAGAAATGTCATTCAACAATGGCACGGGACCATAGATGAAGTTCGAACAGAAGGTGTAAATATTTCTTTTCAAAACATGTCACAAATTAAATGGCTTACAGTTACTTCAGACTGTAAGCCGTGCTTAAACCATGGCTTGCTATTATTTCAGGTAGCAACCCGTTTTTCAAAAACTAAAAGTTCTACGCTCAACCAATTTTCAAATACTTCGTGCACTTATCGTAAAACATAATGAGGAAAGTATGTCGAAGGACTGTTGTTCCTACTCAAATATTTTTCCTTCTAAAATTCTTCAGAAAAATATTTGTTTTAACAAAATGGTGGAAAATGAGTTGCTTGAAAAAATCAATCAGAATCAGAGTTTTTATAAAATTTGCAAACTCAATCAATGACTTCAGCGCTTTTAAACTTTTCAGAAAATGAGTCATTGATTGAGGGGGAGAATGTTTTCAAATTTATATCATCTATCGGGCTTATCTAATTATCCTATATGCTTAACTGAAAATGATGTTAACCTACGTTGAAGGACTAGGTGCCTAGGATATGATTGTTAGGATTAGATTATTAGAGTTTGATGAACACATAAATCCCACGCCTTATATGATCTGATTGATATTTATTTTTCGATTGCTGTTTGGGTGTTGTCGACCACCATATATCTGTTTGTGTTCACTAACGTATGCAGGTATATTGGTATATAAGAATGTTCCCGATCCGGATCCCACAATAGAAGATGATTGGATGCCGAAAGGAAAGGGTAACTATATCTTGGGTTGACAAATGAAGAAACGGAGCTTAATTTGACATCTATGGAGAGTTGGCATGAAAAAATGCAACGTAAGAGGTCTCACTGCATCAGCAGATGGTTTTTCTTCCAAACCTCCAGCAGCAACAACAAAAGCAGCTCAACCACCTAACGTATCTTTGTGCAGGATAATAGTGATAATAGCATTTTTCAACAAATTTGTTAAAATTGTTTTGAAAATGGGAAAAATATTGTTTTGAAAATAAATTGAACTCAAACTTTGGAAATCAACCGGACTTCATTTTTAAACATAAGTCACTCAATCAACGACTACGGTCATAGATTGAGGGGGAGAGTGATTTCAAACTAAATATTTTCAAATGATATTTTATCTATCAAGTCCGTTTTGTACAATAATAAGTGGTATTCTAAAGATTTAATGTTATGTCATGGTATAATTTTTTTTAAAACTCAAAGATCTTACAAAATGAAACTTTTTATGTTCTTGTTTCATTGTGATATTGTTTTATTTTTTCTTAAAGATCTCTTAAAAACTATCATACCTGACACTAACAATCTTTAATATCTATAATTGGTCCTCATCAGTCAATTTCAAAAATTAAATCTTGCCACGTCTTTCCCCAAAATTTTCTAAATGATTTAAATCAATTGGGATCACAAATCTCAATTGGTTTGATATTTTTGATCATGGGAGAGATCGTGATTTAAATCTCAAATTGGTTATAAGGGTGATTGTTTCAAAAGCACTCCTTCCTTCATGTGCCAAACAATTTTGAAATACATAATGCACATGATTGTGGAGGAGCATTTAACCAAAAACCAGAAGAGTATTTAAACAAGGCCACACATTCTCCCATGTTTTCCAAACCTTATTAAATCACTTGGGATCCAAAATCTCAAAGGGTTTGATATTTTTGATCGGGGGAGAATTTGTGATTTAATAATGAAATTTGATAAAAGGTGATCGTTTTGATTCAATTGTGCAAGCTGCTCTCCCATATGTGCTAAACACTTTCAAATCTTGAAGCATATATTGAGGGGGAGCATTTCAAAAGAAAATAAACTATCAAGGTACAAAGATTTATATGTTTCAACATAAAGTACCTTGATTGATTTTCTAATGGTTTTCTGTATGGCAATGCAACCGTAGACGTACTTCAAAAACCTCTTGCCTCTATGTGATAAAATGATTTCAAATATCCTACGCACATATTGAGGGGGAGAATTTACCAAGAAAATCAAATGGCTTTTTCCACGGAAATTGTGATCAAGAAATTATTTCAAAGAACTCTTGCCTCTATGTGCCAAACAATTTCAAAATCATATGCACATGTTGAGGGGGAGCATTTCTAAATGATCAAAACAATTAAGGTACAAAATGCTTTGATTTTATATCACAAGTACCTTGATTGATTTTCCAAATGATTTTTCAATTGGTTTCAAGAAGGAAAGAACAATACCAAAAGACCGACCGATTTACTTTATGCATGGTGTTATAAGGATGGTTAGGTTAGGTATTCGTTCCTACGATCCCGCCAGAGCCGGAGGGATCTACCCAGGGACAATCCACTAGATAGTGTAGAAGTCCTTAGGTATGATGAAAAAAAGAGAAAAATGAGAATATGGGAATAGTGCGGACTGAGATAGAGCTAGAATTGGAATAAACCCAACAAGGTTCTAGTAATGAAGTCTCGGTAAGCACTGAAGGGGTTGAAGAATGAAAAAGAATTGAATGTGAAAAGGGTGAAAATAAATAGCCCTCCAATAATTCAACCTTAGGGCAGAAACCGGGTTCAATACATATGCTACTGGTGGTTACTAAGGTAACACCGGTATTGAAGACAAGACGTCATGGACCCAGTGACGCACTGCACTAAACTTCCCAAGCTACTCAAGTTCCTCTTAAAAGGGCTTGTTTCATTCTCACGGGGTACCTATATAATCTATCGACTTTCTCTTAGAGATTGTTGATATTGAAGAAGGAGACCCTCTCCCTAGTCTTCGGCATAGAAACAAAAATGCACAATTGAGTCTAGAGCCAAGAGATCATCCACAATATCTCATTAGGACACAAAATTAATGAAGACTTACTGTTTCACACAATGTGGAAAGTAAGTATATATTGAGAGTCCTACGCATTATCCTTGTGGTATTGCCAGAACATCCGAGTGATATGTAAAAGTATTCACGATGAAGATGGAAATCCTACTAGAGCCAACATCAAACAAGCTCTTGGTGGGTGACATGTGAGATCTTTTCTAAAGATCAAGCTTGTGATAACTGGATAGAAACAATGGGGAGATTCACTCTTGAATCAACCTTGGTCCAGGAAATGAATTGACGAATACTTTTGGAAAAACTGTTCGATGTGTAAATCTTCTTTTCTCTAGCACATCGAATGTGTACTCATGTTTTTAAACTCAAAAAGTATCTCTGATTGAAAAAATACTTTTGGAAAAACCATTCGATGTGCAAATCTTCCTTTCTCTAGCACATCTAATGTGTATTCTCTTTCAAATACAAAAGGTATTTTTGATTGAAAATTGATCTTTCTCATAAAACCTTCGTCGTATTACAAAACTCTTTCTTCTAAGCAATACGCGATTGTTTTCAAATCAATTTTTCATCAATCAGTGAATCTCAATTCACTGGTTCACTCACTCCGTGTTGTCTTCTTTGAGATGTTCCGGTTTGAGAACAGCTAGAACAGCTGCGAAACCCTGTCAAGGAGATTCTTCGGAATTATACTTGATCACAGGCAGTACTTGTACTGATCAACGGGGAACCGTGGGCCGTGTACCTTAATTCAACGAAAGTGATCAAAGACACTTTCGTGTGTTTTATTGCTAACTGTTGTTTGCAGGTACATTTGGATGGTTGCAGCTGATCAGAATTGAGAAGTCAATCCAAAGCCGCATGCTCACAACATCCACACTTAATTGAAGAAATCATGACTTGTGCATATCTACATAACCTGGCTCTGATATTTTTATACTATGCTTCTGCTACGCTACTGCAAATATAATGAACCAGTAAAGCTTTCGCTACTCTGATGGAAAGATATCATGATCCTGAAAGTGTGAGCATGTCGGTCCAAAAGTCACAACATCACATGAAGGCAACACAACATAGGGTGATCCAGAGATTTACTGTGGCTGATGATCTCAAAGAAAGCTCGAAGATCATCAAGATGTGGATCAGATCAAAGACCTCCACTTAAAGTACAAAGCAGTCGGACTTTGAAGAATCGCTACTCAAGCACAAAGAATACAAAATTTGAAGAATTGAAGTCTACGAGCTTGGAACTACAGACAAAGAACGAATGTTAGGATTCAAAACGTAAATCATGGGGTGACCTCCCTTAGGGGGAGATTTTTAGGAATTGGAAATTCCATAAGAAAGTGTTGTTCACCCCAATTATAGTCTAGCATATGTTAGCTCATAGACTAGTCATTATTTACGCTATTTTGTAGTTAATTAGTTAGTTATTAGCGTAGAGTAGTTTAGTGTAACACCGTGGAGGAAGGACGGGTCTTTACCCACTGTATGCCTGATCCAGAGCCTGACAGGAGGGCGTATTGTTTATAACTATAAATACCCTCTACCTCCCAAGGTAGAGGGTTGGAACTTCTAAGCTAACCTTGCATTTTGTGTTCTATTTCTCTCTCTAGAATTCCCTCTCCTCTCTTCATCTCTCTAACAATGGCTTACTTGTTTAATCATCTACCTAGACCACCCAAATCATCTAAACAACATAAATATACGATCCTACATAATATAACAGGTAACTCTGAGCTCTCTGTCTGGGTCTCTACCATAAACAAGAATCATATCTTTAGTACATCTGAGATACTTGAGTATGTTCTTCACAGCAGCTCAGTGACTCTCACCTGGATATACTTGAAATCGACTTGTTAAGTTCTGAGCGAAAACAACGTCCGGTCTAGCGCACCTCACCACATACATGATGGATCCTACAACGGAGGCATAAGGAATCCTCTTCATACGTTCCACTTCTGCAAGTGTTGAGGGTCCTTGGGATTTTCTTAACTCAGGTTTTAATTGCATTGTGGTAGTTCCACTCTTGAAATTCGCCATGTTAAATATTTTCAAGATTTTCTCAATGTATGCACTTTGAGAAACTCTGATCTGTGGTGAACCGTCAAGTCTAACAGACTAAAAACTGCTCAGACACAAATGCAAATGAAGATCAGAGAATACAGGGGATTCCCGGGTCGTTATGTCCCACGGAGACTCAATGGTGTGTTAAACACATGATCAGACGATAGAATGACCACTAATGATAGCGATCAGAAAGGATTAGGATTGAATATTACACTACTGAAAAAGGAAATAAATAAAAGCGACTTAAATGCAAATTAAGAAAATTAAAAAGATAAAATCTATTAAATAAACGCTATCACTATTTTTACAAATCGATGAACGTTTATGATTTATAAAACAAAATAACTTAAATAAACTATTTTAACTAAAACATAAATTTAAATTACCTAAAAACGTTACTTAAAACTAAAACGAGCGTTATTTACAAAAATAGCGCTGGAGCGCAAGATAAAACGTAAATTTTAAGAAATAAAAGGCCTACGAATGTAAAACTAATTTTATTACGTACTATATGATAAAAGAAAATTTTACAAAAAAGATTTATATTTTTTAGACTTTTAAATTATTTATTATGATTTAAAAACTAATTTAATCTAATTAATTTATAAAAAATACTAAATGATTTTAGAAAAATCTGAAATTTTCACTAAAAATACTTTAAGCTATGCTGATTTTAAGAAAAATAGAAAAAGAGTACACTACTTTATGAAATAAGTAGTTAAAAAGCCAAAGAATCAAATAAGCTTAAAACTGTTAAATGTACTTAAATATTAAGTAGTGCAAATATAAACCTGAAAAGACCCTAGGGCAGTTGGTGTTGAGCGTGTTGTTGTGTGTTTGAGCAAGAGGTCAGGGGGTCGAATCCCACCCCTGCACCTTTTTGCAAACCATTTTTTTTTTCAAAATTTCTTTTTGCAACTTAATAATAAGATGAAAATGAGAACTTTTTGTGAAGACACTTTTTATCAAAACTTGGAATAAGCAGTTTCTCAACTGCTTATTTACAACAGTTTCAACAAAAGCATAAAACAAACACCCTTAAGCAGATTTTCAAGCAAAATGAACCATGAATAAGTACAAGGAAATGGAAATAAGCACTCATACACTATGCTAAATCTAAAATAAGCTATAAGAGACTAGAAAGCAATCTAGAAATAGGGGATAGAAGCAGTTTATGGGACTTCCTAAGCTAAAAGAAATGAGCCTTCAAGGATATGACAAGCTACTCTAACTAGCTAAATAAGCATTAATAAGCAAGAGTTAAGCTAAAAAACTAACTAACCTAATCTATGGGACTAATAAGCACTAGAGATACCTAAAATAAGCTAAGTGGGACAACTAAAATAAGCTAAAACTAAAAAAATGCAGCTGCTACAGTAACAGTGGCTGTAGAACAGTGGGTTTGGGACAAAGTTTAAAGTAATTTTAAGCTAACCTACAACTAAACTAAGTTCAAACAAGCTACTGCTATGTTGAGAGGGGTATGTGGAGATGTGAGAAAAACTATTTGGAAAAGATTTTGACCACAAATAAGCTAGGAAAAGTGTGTTCAAACAGCAGCTATGGCTGCTGTTTGGACAGTAAGACAGAAAGCGAAATGAGCTTTTTTTTTCAAACCAAACTTGCAAACTCTTGTAAAAACAGGTTAAGACCTTTTAAACATCAACTAATACCTTGAAACATGTTTGACTTGAAGAGTCAAAATGGGTAAAAAGTGATTTTAGACCCTTAAATAAGCTTAAACCAAACACTACTTTATAACTCAAAATCATTTTTGAAACTGAAATTTAAAGGAGACTTGCTCAAAACTCAAATGTAGTGCACAAAATAAGCTTAAACTAATCTCAAATACCTATTCCAATCAGACTTTAACCAAGATTATGTTTGACTTTCCATCTTTTGACCCGGATTGACTTTTATTGACTAAATAAGTGAATTTGAGTATGAGTTGATTTAAAACAAACATAAACTTACAAAAAGCTTTGTTAAGCTTAAATTAACTGTCTTGAGGGAAAACAAAGCCACTTGACATCTTTGATACAGGAATTGGAAACTATTTTTTTTTAACAGTGGACATTAAACATGAAACTTTAACAAAACTGAAATTAACACTTGAAAAAGGTCTTAATTCACTATAATGGCTTACTTTAATACAAGTTAACTTGAAATTACAACATTTGGCTTAAACTAAAAAAAAACGACATTAAAGAAATAAAATAAAAACTAGCTACTATCTTTCTTCTCTCTCTTTTGCTTCTTTTATACTCCCCTCTCCTTCTTTTTCATGTTCTGAGCACTTCCCACCAATAATAATAGCATTTGGATGACTTGGAGCATTTCTAGCCGTTTGATTCATATTGGCGCCAAATTGGGTTTTAACAGGTGGAGGGTTGAGTGAGATGAGGGAAAGATCATTTAATGATTCTTGGAGTTGTTTTGAGGTGGGGGGACAAGGAAAATGATATGGAGAGGAGGGGGGTTGAGGTGTGTGGAGTGTAGCAGGGAAGCAGGTGAGAAGATGAGACTAAAAGGCGCCAAGTTGGGTTTTGTTTGACCAAGGTTGACTGACCAGGGTATTAGTAATAGGGGGGGTCCAAATTAGGCAGGGGTTCATAATTGGGTAAGGTCCAAAATGAGGTTTGACAAGGGATTAAATTCAAGGACCAATATTGTAAAATCTGAAAATCAAGGGGCCTAACCTGCCAATCTTGCAAAGTTGTTCCAAGGACCATTAATGACAAGTTTCAAAAGTACAGGGACCAAATATGTCATTTTCCAATTTTCTAGGGACCAATTCTGCCAATTTTCAAACTTGAAGGACCATTTTTGTAATTTTCTCAAACTTTTGATGTTTTTCACCAAAGGACTAAATTTGACAAGTTATGATTTTAAAAGGACCTTTGGTGACTTTACTTTTGAAATTATGTGCTCAGGGACTGTTTTTGACAACTTTTGATACTTGGGGGACTAAAACTGCAATTTTGCAAATTTGATCAATTTTTCATCTGATTTTGATATTTTTGCATTTGAAACACATAAAACACTGATTTGTGATATTTTGATCATTTTGATGTGTTTCTGAGTGTTTTCAGATGATTTTGCAGTTTATATTACACAAAAATGATGAGTTTTTAGACACTCATCAATCCCCCACACTGAGATATTGCTAGTCCCTAGCAATGATTTGAGAAAACATAATGGATTTTAAACTCTTTACCAAAAGCCATTACTTCTGGAGTAGCCAAATGTTTCAGTTCAAGTAAGAACCTTGGTACACTGATAACCAAATGATTTTGAGCAAATCATAAGCTGTAAACGGATTTGATTAGTCTTTACCAGAAGCCGTACCCTTCTGGACTAGCCAACTCTTAGATAAATTATCAGAATTATCTTTGGTGAGCTGAATACCAATTATGGATTTTCCACTGCCTTTACCACAAGCCATAATCTTGCGGGCTAGCCAACTCTTCACTAATTAAAGATATGGTGAGTTGAACACCATACAATTTTGGGCAAATTGCAAGCCTTCAACGGATTTGAGATATCTTTACCAAGAGCCGTTTGCTCCTGGATTAGCCAATCCTTTTGTCTTACAGACATGGCGGACTGATAACCAAATGAGAAAGTGTAAAACACTTACTCCAAAAAAAATTTTGGCCAAAAACGGGGGAATTGGTATAATTATATGATAAAATTCGTGAGAATTCCCCCCCACACTTAGAAATGAATATTGCCCTCAATATTCAAAGTACCGGCGGTTATGCCAAAACAAAAAACGTAAAAGGGAAATACTACGGCCATTATTTAGAAAGATTTTTTTTTTTTTTTTTTTTTTTTTTTTTTTTAGAACTTATATATATACAATATGTGGGGTAACTCCCCCACACTAGGATGGTAGAAAGGGGGTAAGAAGACAGAAATATGGGTGAAAACCCATATAGTGTGTGCTACTGTTTTTGATTTCCGAGTTGCTAGCTTGACTCGACCCCGAATTCATTGGTTCATGGGGAAGCAAAGTGGAAGAAACAATCTCCATCGGACTTTCATTCAAGATGTTTGGACAAACATTTGAAGCACGCGAAAGTTCCACACCGATGAGATAAAGAAAGACAGACCCGGCTCACAAATGATAAATGAAAATGCCTGGATCAAAAATAGTGTCCTCACTCCCAAAGGAGTGAAGAAGAAAGGAAGTCACCGAGTAGGTGAAGAAAAGAAAGAAAATCATGATAACAATCATGACTAGATCTTCTTCCTCGGGATTAAGTGCAATTGCACTTATTTGGATTTTATTGGTTGAGCTCTTTGGGTTGGAAGGCATCTCGGTTGGGAGGGTGGGAGGATTTGTCATAACTATGCAAATTGAGATTCTCTCCCCCCGATCATGATTTTTGCCATCCAAACAATCATACTCCAGCGGAGATATGATATGGGAGAGTTCACCGGCGAACTCCTCATGAAGAGAATCATTCACATGATGTGAATTTGTGAACTCTTGTTCCATTGTGGGCTCATCACTATCCTCAGTCTGAGTATCAAAGAGTGGATTCTCAGAAATTGAAGTGAATTCAGAGTCGAATTCAAATAGAGGATTAGTGAAAGTAGCTTTGAATGTTTCGGGAACAAAATGATCAACATTCTCTATTGGACTGTTGGGATAAGAAGTGAGTGAACGATCATTATCAATGAGACTTTCAGTCTCTCCCAGATCAGCTTCGAGATCAAAGAGTGGATTGATGTGAGTGAGTTCACCGGAGAACTCCTCAAGAAGGGGATCAGCATCAGAATGTGGAAGTGATGCCTCAACGTACTCGATGTCTCCATAGGAAGCACAATCGTCGCTAAGATCAGAGAAAGTTTCAAAATGATCTTGAGAACACTCAAGAGGGAAAGGGATATCACACATATGGTCAGAAATTCCCTGTGACTCTCCCGGGATTGGGACAAGGTCCTCAACACTAGACTTTATCAATTCGTCCGATTCTTTTTCAGGAACAGTGTCAAGATGCTCATCCCCCATGTTCAGAGAGTGAGTGGGAATGTCGGGTGTGATAACAACAGACTGAGGGAGTTTAGAAGGACTAGCATACATATGTTTTATACTTAACATTTGTTCTTCTGCTAGTAATTCCATCATAGTCTTTTCTCCCTGATGGATAATGGAAGGAGTCTCAACTGATGAACTTGATGAACTGTTATAAAATTGTAGGATATCAAGGATATCTTCATCATCATCGTCATCAGGAATGAAACGGAATCGAGAGCTAGATTTGGCCGCTTTCTCTTTTGCAATTGATTCCCTAATAGATTTTTCAAAGGCAATCTGGGAATCTAATTTAGCAGCCCGCTCTTCGGCTAACAAAACTTCCATGGATTTTTCATTTGGATTTTGGGATGACATAGCTGACTCCTCCTTAAGTTCTTTTAACAACTCCAGAGTCTTCAGTAGAAGGTCTGTCGTAGTTTCAAGAGGAGTCGCTTGAATCATTTGGTACTGTGGAGTTTGGTCATTATACGAAGATTCGTAATTGTTACAAGGAATTGGGTTCCCTGTTTGACAATCCGAGCTAGAGTGAGGACCTCCACAATACTCACAACAGTAAAACTGATGTGGCTGTGAGTGGTATGTGTTGTAGTCATAATTGTTATCAGGAACCTGCTCATAGACAAGCGTGTTTCCTGATTGACAATCAGAACTGGAGTGTGAACCACCACAGTACTCACAACAGTAAAACTGCTGAGTATCACAGTGTGGTAGCTGATGGAATAAATCAGTTGTGTTATGGTAGGAATAGGGATCTTGGTTATAGACAGACCCGTTTCCTGATTCCACCACGCTACAACTGGGGCAATTGCCACCATTATAAGGACCACCACACCATTGACAACCAAGAGGGTGAGGATAAGACATAGAAAGAATCAAAGGTTATCAGAGGGTAAGAAATGAAGAATCAAAAAGGTAAGAGGGTAAAGAGGAATATTTTTGGTATTTTTGAAAAACATTTTGCAAAAACAAAGAATGAAAATCTTTTTGGATTTTTAACACTTTAGGAAAAGTGTTAATGAACTTTTGGATTTTTGAAAACTTTACAAAAAACTTTTTACAAAAGATGGAATATGTGCAGGAATGGGTCTGAAAATGGCTAAACACACGCTAAAGCCTCCCCGACAGCGGCGCCAAAATTTTGATCTGTGGTGAACCGTCAAGTCTAACAGACTAAAAACTGCTCAGACACAAATGCAAATGAAGATCAGAGAATACAGGGGATTCCCGGGTCGTTATGTCCCACGGAGACTCAATGGTGTGTTAAACACATGATCAGACGATAGAATGACCACTAATGATAGCGATCAGAAAGGATTAGGATTGAATATTACACTACTGAAAAAGGAAATAAATAAAAGCGACTTAAATGCAAATTAAGAAAATTAAAAAGATAAAATCTATTAAATAAATGCTATCACTATTTTTACAAATCGATGAACGTTTATGATTTATAAAACAAAATAACTTAAATAAACTATTTTAACTAAAACATAAATTTAAATTACCTAAAAACGTTACTTAAAACTAAAACGAGCGTTATTTACAAAAATAGCGCTGGAGCGCAAGATAAAACGTAAATTTTAAGAAATAAAAGGCCTACGAATGTAAAACTAATTTTATTACGTACTATATGATAAAAGAAAATTTTACAAAAAAGATTTATATTTTTTAGACTTTTAAATTATTTATTATGATTTAAAAACTAATTTAATCTAATTAATTTATAAAAAATACTAAATGATTTTAGAAAAATCTGAAATTTTCACTAAAAATACTTTAAGCTATGCTGATTTTAAGAAAAATAGAAAAAGAGTACACTACTTTATGAAATAAGTAGTTAAAAAGCCAAAGAATCAAATAAGCTTAAAACTGTTAAATGTACTTAAATATTAAGTAGTGCAAATATAAACCTGAAAAGACCCTAGGGCAGTTGGTGTTGAGCGTGTTGTTGTGTGTTTGAGCAAGAGGTCAGGGGGTCGAATCCCACCCCTGCACCTTTTTGCAAACCATTTTTTTTTTCAAAATTTCTTTTTGCAACTTAATAATAAGATGAAAATGAGAACTTTTTGTGAAGACACTTTTTATCAAAACTTGGAATAAGCAGTTTCTCAACTGCTTATTTACAACAGTTTCAACAAAAGCATAAAACAAACACCCTTAAGCAGATTTTCAAGCAAAATGAACCATGAATAAGTACAAGGAAATGGAAATAAGCACTCATACACTATGCTAAATCTAAAATAAGCTATAAGAGACTAGAAAGCAATCTAGAAATAGGGGATAGAAGCAGTTTATGGGACTTCCTAAGCTAAAAGAAATGAGCCTTCAAGGATATGACAAGCTACTCTAACTAGCTAAATAAGCATTAATAAGCAAGAGTTAAGCTAAAAAACTAACTAACCTAATCTATGGGACTAATAAGCACTAGAGATACCTAAAATAAGCTAAGTGGGACAACTAAAATAAGCTAAAACTAAAAAAATGCAGCTGCTACAGTAACAGTGGCTGTAGAACAGTGGGTTTGGGACAAAGTTTAAAGTAATTTTAAGCTAACCTACAACTAAACTAAGTTCAAACAAGCTACTGCTATGTTGAGAGGGGTATGTGGAGATGTGAGAAAAACTATTTGGAAAAGATTTTGACCACAAATAAGCTAGGAAAAGTGTGTTCAAACAGCAGCTATGGCTGCTGTTTGGACAGTAAGACAGAAAGCGAAATGAGCTTTTTTTTCAAACCAAACTTGCAAACTCTTGTAAAAACAGGTTAAGACCTTTTAAACATCAACTAATACCTTGAAACATGTTTGACTTGAAGAGTCAAAATGGGTAAAAAGTGATTTTAGACCCTTAAATAAGCTTAAACCAAACACTACTTTATAACTCAAAATCATTTTTGAAACTGAAATTTAAAGGAGACTTGCTCAAAACTCAAATGTAGTGCACAAAATAAGCTTAAACTAATCTCAAATACCTATTCCAATCAGACTTTAACCAAGATTATGTTTGACTTTCCATCTTTTGACCCGGATTGACTTTTATTGACTAAATAAGTGAATTTGAGTATGAGTTGATTTAAAACAAACATAAACTTACAAAAAGCTTTGTTAAGCTTAAATTAACTGTCTTGAGGGAAAACAAAGCCACTTGACATCTTTGATACAGGAATTGGAAACTATTTTTTTTTTAACAGTGGACATTAAACATGAAACTTTAACAAAACTGAAATTAACACTTGAAAAAGGTCTTAATTCACTATAATGGCTTACTTTAATACAAGTTAACTTGAAATTACAACATTTGGCTTAAAATAAAAAAAAAACGACATTAAAGAAATAAAATAAAAACTAGCTACTATCTTTCTTCTCTCTCTTTTGCTTCTTTTATACTCCCCTCTCCTTCTTTTTCATGTTCTGAGCACTTCCCACCAATAATAATAGCATTTGGATGACTTGGAGCATTTCTAGCCGTTTGATTCATTTTGGCGCCAAAGTGGGTTTTAACAGGTGGAGGGTTGAGTGAGATGAGGGAAAGATCATTTAATGATTCTTGGAGTTGTTTTGAGGTGGGGGGACAAGGAAAATGATATGGAGAGGAGGGGGGTTGAGGTGTGTGGAGTGTAGCAGGGAAGCAGGTGAGAAGATGAGACTAAAAGGCGCCAAGTTGGGTTTTGTTTGACCAAGGTTGACTGACCAGGGTATTAGTAATAGGGGGGGTCCAAATTAGGCAGGGGTTCATAATTGGGTAAGGTCCAAAATGAGGTTTGACAAGGGATTAAATTCAAGGACCAATATTGTAAAATCTGAAAATCAAGGGGCCTAACCTGCCAATCTTGCAAAGTTGTTCCAAGGACCATTAATGACAAGTTTCAAAAGTACAGGGACCAAATCTGTCATTTTCCAATTTTCTAGGGACCAATTCTGCCAATTTTCAAACTTGAAGGACCATTTTTGTAATTTTCTCAAACTTTTGATATTTTTCACCAAAGGACTAAATTTGACAAGTTATGATTTTAAAAGGACCTTTGGTGACTTTACTTTTGAAATTATGTGCTCAGGGACTGTTTTTGACAACTTTTGATACTTGGGGGACTAAAACTGCAATTTTGCAAATTTGATCATTTTTTCATCTGATTTTGATATTTTTGCATTTGAAACACATAAAACACTGATTTGTGATATTTTGATCATTTTGATGTGTTTCTGAGTGTTTTCAGATGATTTTGCAGTTTATATTACACAAAAATGATGAGTTTTTAGACACTCATCAAACTCCAATCAACTGCTTAGATCTATCTCTGTAGATCTTGATTCCTAAAATATATGCAGCTTCACCTAAATCTTTCTTAGAAAAACAATTTCCAAGATACGATTAAATAGCTTGTAGCAATGGAATGTTGTTTCCCATGATCAATATGTCATCAACATTTAAGATTAGGAATGCTACATTACTCCCACTACCCTTACGGTATACACATGGCTCATCAAGGTTTTGTTGAAACGTTAGATCTTGATAGATCTTGAGCACTCGCAGATCGTTAGTATTGCTTATGTAATCACAAACAAACTAATAGACAATCTCTACGACTTATATTCTTTAGCGGAAATCAAATATAATTACGAACACAAATAACTAAGAACACGTTGATCCTCTATGGATCTTTATATTACTAAAACTTTGTTTTTCAACTCGTTACCTTCATCATACTATTGTGTTCCTTTTATAGACAAGGAACCCTAACTTGTTTCCTAAGAAACGTATAATTATAAAACTAAATAAGATATACAATATAACTTCTTAATAAAGCTCATGCATATCCTAACTAATTCTAGAAAACACGGAATATCTATTTCCGCAGAAACCATCTACACGGTTTCACTACTTCAGCAGAATCCATCGGCAATAATATCAGCAGAATTCCTACTTAGCATAATTCCCAACAATCCTCCCCTAAACTGGAATTTGACTAGGTTAAGTTCCAGTTTCTTGATAGATCTTTAACACTTCAGAACAAGAGGATTGTACTCGAACAACAGCAACAAAGAAACAAAACAATAACACCTCGATGATGACAAATCTTTAAAACGCCAGTTCTTTGCAGCAACAAATGACATAATGTACATCAAACCAGTTTAGTTTCATACTATTCTCATCACATCCAGGTGTGTTAACTCCTGTGAGAGGTGAATCATTGAAATTAATGGATTTGATGTCTCTTTACCAATAGCCATCACTACTGGAGTAGCCAAATGTTTTAGTTCGAAAACCATGGTACACTGATAACCATCTGATTTATTAGCAAATCAGCAACCATGAACGGATTTGATATGTCTTTACCTGTAGCCGTTCGCTCAAGACTAGTCAATTCTTAGAATTGGTGAACTGATTACCAAATATGGTATTCCACTGCCTTTACCACAAGCCATATACATGTGGGCTAGTCAATTCTTGGATTCCAAAAAGGAATAAACCATGGTGAATTTATGACCATACAACCCTCAGCAATTAAGCATGGGTGGTTGCAAACCATATGATTTTGAGCAAACCATTACAACTATCAACAGATTTGATGTGTCTTTACCAAAGATGTACCCTTTGGACTAGACAACTCTTTGATATACACAAGGCACATCTGGTGAGTTAAAAACCATCAATAGTATACAACAAACCTGCAAGAAAAGTTAGACAAACCAAAAAACTTTTTTTTTAACTAAGAAAAATATAACACAAAACAAATATATTACAAACTATACACAATACCATAATCAAGATGAAGCTGTATGTTGCAAAAGTTGAGTCTTGATGATGCCAACACATTGTTCAGCATGCAACTTATCATTACCAACTGGATCCGGAGGAACTTCCAACTTCTGTCTAAGCATTCTTTCCATCAGCCTCATGGGCAAGGGATAAATCTTATCAGCAAACATACAAACCGTAATTCCACTCTTTGTCTCCACCACATGTACACAAGGCAAAGAATAAAATCTCCAAGTCTCAACCTTCCAGTGATGTGAATTCTGCCAAATATGATACCCTTTACCATTTGGAGATTGAGAATCAAACAACACTTGAAGATCACCTAACAAAAATAAACCAGAACCCTGTGGTGAATAAAGATCATAATGCTTAGTAACAATACCATACAGAGTATTCAAATCATCCCTATCCACCAGATGAAGGATTTCCTTCAAAAAGTTGAACTTCATAGTAGAATAATCCAGACGATAAATAGTATTAAGCTCCCCTTCAGTCAATGTCCAATTAATCAACACTTCATGAGATCCTTCAGGAAAAACAGCAATAGATCCTTCTTTAATAAAAGTAGAATCATTAGCTTTTAGATGCAAAGAACTACCTCTGAGAGACTTATGAATCCTAGAAGTATATGTCCCATCTAATCTCACAGATCGCCTTAAAGCAGTATGACTTCTTTTAGACATTCATTTCATCCTCCTACCAGGTATATAAACCTCCATAGATGGCACATCCTCAGATGCTTCAGAAACACCTTTAGCAGTAGTGGAAGAAATAGAAGTAGACTTAACTGGAGCAATCCCTCTCAATTTATACATTTTCTCAAGTATCACTCTGGCATTCTTAGCTTTAGCAGCTTCTCTTTCAGCTTTCTTACCCATATCTTCTCATTCTAAATCAATTAGCACACTGACCTTCTTAACACAAGGTAATACTGGAGAAGAAATAGTTTGTGGTTCAGAAGATTGAACCCTTTCAGCTGAAGGTATAAATGCAGTATACGCTTCAGGAGTAATAACAGGAGAATCCATCCTTGGTGGAACATCATCAAAATTATCAACGATCTCAACCTTTTTAGGCCTCTTCACCTGTGGAGCATCTGAAGTAACAGCACTTCTCTTTTTAGAAGTTGATGCAGTCTGCTTCATAATCCTTTGATACAGTCTATGCAATTCATCATCAGGTAAATTCCAGACTTGCTGTTTCTTCAAACCAGAATTAAAGATAGCAGAACTCTGATAAAGGACAATTTTTCTCATGTATGCTTTCTTTTGAGCTTCAGTAGGTGGTTTGTCCCTTTTTGCCTTATTCTTTTGAGCAACAAGAGCCTTCTTTCTGTCAGCTGCCTCTTATTTTTGTTTTTGTCCAAGATTGACCATTTTGTCAACAAAATTCTCACTATCAAAGTCAGCACCTATACTCTGAGCAAGTGTAGGATTTGAAACAACTTGCTGAGTATACACATCCCATTGTATACCAGTCATCTTAGTACGCAATTCATCCAGTTCTCTTTGTCTCTCAGGAGGCAAATTTGAAGTAGATTGAGCTGCAATCTGTTTAGCCAAATCCTCACTTTTCTTGTTCTCTGCACATTCAGCTATCATTCTTTCTTGCTCTTTCAACTCTTCTTCACTTACTAAATCTGGACCAAGCTCTACATCAATCAATATCTCTTTCTCTGTAGCAATAGACTTTTCAGCAGAACTAGCTTGAGGAATATCCATAGGAGGAACTTCAGAAGAAACACCCAAATAAGTATCAGAAGAAACATGTTGAAACAATTCTTCAACAGGTGTTGAAAAGACTTCAGCATTAGGATCCAAATTAAAACTTCGTTCAGCAACAACTACTTTAGGATTATCTGCTGAAGGTAGAGAACTTGGTTGTTCTTGTACAACTGAAGCTTGACCATGTACAGAAACAACATCCTCCATTGAGACATCAGCAGTTACATCATCAACACTTGGTTCGTTTGAAGCTTCAGTGGATTCCTTATTCAGATATTGTCTTCTCCTTTTTCTAGTAAATCGAATAGGTTCCTTTTTCTTAGAAGATTCAGCAGCAACAGGAGAAGAAACAGGTGCCTTTTGAGCAACATCAGCCAAAATCTTAAGAGAACCAAACGGATTATCCTCTGGCTCTTCATCAGAAGAAACCACTAGCTTTCTTTTAGAATGATGCCCAAGTTGTTCTTCCAAACTCTTAACCTTATTTCTCAGCTCCACAATTTCACCACCAAGAGAAGACTTAGTCTCTGCAAGTTCCTTTTTGAGAGCATCCACCTCAGCTACATACATGTTCACTAGAGCATAGACAGATGTAAGTGTAATAGGGTCCTCAGCTCCACCATCTGATTGCTCAGTGGTAATGGGAACTTCATTGGACCTTTCAGGAGAAACATGGTCATGCTCAACATAAGGAGAACCTTCATTAAATGGTTCCCTGTGTGGACTAGGTATGGTCAGTCGATTAGGTTCAGACTCAAATGAATCAAAACTAACCTGAGTAGGTGGTGGACTAGGACTAGGTCTAGTTGAAAGTATAGGTGGAGGTTGGTCAGGAGAAACATTAGATGCTTCAGCAGTAGTAGAAGGGCCCTCATCAATGACAACTAAAGGATTACCATCAGCAGTAACATTGGTAGAAGGGGGATTATTAACAACATTATCCTCATCAGCAGCCTCATTCCCCTGAGGCAACATAGCTGCTAGTAAAGGATAATGTGTCCCCTCATATTTAGTTCTCATTGAAGCAAATAGTTAGCAGATAAAGCTCCTATGGGATAAAAGGCTTGGGCTCGGGTATTAGTGTCTATTATCATTTGCAAAAACCTAGGGTACATTAAAAACTTATGCTTTTTCTTTTGAATATTCTCAGCCAAGTTATCAAAAATAAACTTGGAAAATTTATAAGTTAACCCTTGTGAAAGACACACAATACCACATCCCAATTGTGTAAAGAACTGATCCCATCCTCCTGATTTATTGCTTATGCACTGAAGCAATGTGTGAACTAAAAACCTCCACATCGGGCATAGCTGATTCTTGAGCCACATGTCTGTTCGTTCACCTTGGTATCCAATAGCTCTCAGTCCATCTAGGATCGCCACTGAATTAGAATGATAAACCCCATTCTCATCATCCAAACGAAGTCGACTTCTGATCAACTCCTCTGTCACTACATACTCGACATCATCAACCATAGCCACGATCTCTGTTTCACTACGTTTTGAAGCAGTCGCCCAAAATTGAGTAACCAACGATTCATATATAGCATTAGGAGTATATGATAAAGCATAATGAATCTTGGACCTCTTCAAAAACTCAACCATTGGTTTATATAGATCATCACCCTTAGCTGTTCCCAGAAAAGTAACTTTATTATGATCGTGTTTGAATTGAAGCGCCATGAGAAATTTCGATAATGGGTTACGATTTAATTGACTGAAGGTGTGTTTAAATCGAATAAAGAGGGAATCAGTTAATAATAGACGACGATATGCGAATAGGGTATAAGTAGAAGTTTCCCAAATTTTGGTCAAATATATTAAGTTATTGACCAAAGCTGACGTGTAAAGCAACCTTTTACCAAATTTAAATTTCAACTTCAGCAGAAACAATGGTCATCTTCATCATCATCGTTTGCATCAATCCATCCTTCCCATTTTGATCCTTAGCATCTTCATCGTACCGGTCATGCATATCCAGCCATCGAGATAGAATGAATGGGTGGTTATGCAAGTCATCACAAATGCATATCCAGCAGCTGAAATGGAAGATATGAGCGATCATGCATATCCAACAACTGTTGGAATAGATGATCTAAGCTAGAATAGGTTTAGTAGATCATGTATAGAACTGTTCTTGTAGTTGCATTTGAAGTTGATTGTACTTTGTAAGCTGTAAGCTGTAAACTGTTTCTCTAATGAATGAACAATGAACTTCAGTACTTCTCTTGAATGAACACTTTAATTTCAGTACTTTTTCTTCAGTGGAAACAAATTGCTCACTTCAGTACTTTGATTTCAGAAGAAACAAGCTTTAAAGCTTACTTGACCATTTTCCATTTGACCAATCATGATGAACTTCAACTTAGATAAGCAATCTGCAAAACCAAACAAACAGAGAAACACACAAACCAAACAAAGACAAACAAAACTATCATTACATTAGCTGGTTAGTGTTAATAAACATAAATATACACAAAAATCTACAAACTTACATAAAAACATGCAAAGTGTACACAAATCCTCCCCTGAGGCCTATGCCTCCCCTTAAACTTTGCAGTTAAGGGTTAAGCATACCAATATGGACCACAAGGTGTTGAAACCTTGGTCCATCAAAATCCTTTGTTAACAAATCTGCCACATTATCATCAGTGTGAATTTTAACCACTTTTATCAAATGTTTTTCATATGCATCTCTTATAAAGTGGTGCCTGATTTCAATATGTTTTGTGTGACTGTGAAAAACTGGATTTTTAACAATGCATATGGTACTTTGATTATCAATAAAAATTGTTGTGTTCATGAAGTTATACCCATAATCCAACAATTGATTTTGTATCCAAAGAACCTGTCCACAACAATTTGCAGCAGTAACGTACTCTGCTTCAGTAGATGAGGTAGCCACAATAGTTTGTTTCTTACATTGCCAAGAAATCAATCTCTTTCCAAGGAATTGGCAACCTCCAGTAGTGGTTCCTCCTATCCAGATTTACACCAGCATAGTCACTATCACTATATGCTTCCAGCTTAAATGGAGACTCTTTTGGGTACCAAAGGCCTAAATGGGGTTGGCCTTTCAAATACTTAAAGATCTTCTTGACTGCATTCAGATGGGAAGCAAGTGGAGTGACTTGATGTCTAGAGCAAGCACTCACAGCAAATGTAATATCAGGCCTAGAAGCTGTTAGATACATCAATGAACCAATCATTGATCTGTATAAGTGAACATTCACAGGTAGATCTGGTTCATTGTTTGTCTTTGACTTTGGAGCTTCATAAGGTGTGGTGGCAGTCCTGACACTCTCCATACCAAACTTCTTCAAGATGTCCCTCATATATTTGTCCTGACTGATAAAGATACCATCAGGTTTCTGCTGAACTTGAAGACCCAAAAAGAACGTAAGCTCACCCATAGCACTCATCTGAAACTCTCCCTTCATCAGCTCCTCAAACTCCCTGCACCAAGCTTCTTTAGTGGATCCAAATATGATATCATCCACATAAACTTGCACAAGAATAATGTCTGTGGAATTCTTCTTCAGGAAATGTGTTTTATCAATAGCACCTCTTCTATAGCCATGCTTCAGCAGAAAAGATGAAAGCCTAGCATACCAAGCTCTAGGCGCCTGATGTAGTCCATAGAGAGCCTTAACAACCTTATAAACATGATTTGGGTCATCTGGATCTTCAAATCCTTTAGGTTGAGTGACATAAACCTCCTCATCTATCTCACCATACAGAAATGCACCTTTAACATCCATTTGATATACCATAAAACTCATGTAAGATGCATAGGCCAAGAAAATACGAATGGCCTCAACTCTAGAAACAGGTGCAAACACTTCATCATAATCAATCCCCTCCTCTTGTCTGAACCCCTGAGCCACTAATCTTGCTTTATTTTTAATCACAACACCCCTTACATCTCTTTTATTTTTCAATATCCATTTTGTCCCAATTGCATACTTACCTTCAGGTAGTGGGACCAATATCCAAACCTGCTGATTTTAGAACTGTTGCATCTCTTTTTGCATTGCTTCAAGCCAACTTGAATCATCCAGGGCTTGAGTAACACTGGTTGGCTCCACTTGAGAGAGGAAATAGGCAAACAAACAATGCTCAAAATCAGTATGATTGTCCCTTTGCTGGTTTGAGACATAAGATATAAATGCTACTTGACCATATTTAGAACTTGTTACAGTGCCCCTAGTTCTAACAGGTGCATTAGGATCACCAATAATATTGGACTGTGGATGAGTAATGTTGATCCGTTTAGTAGCAGTGGTGTTGACATCAATGGAGGTATCAAGATTAGTCACAGTTGGCTCAAAATTACTATCATAGGAAGGTGAGGTGAAGACTCCATCTTTGGGTTGATGATTACCAAGATCTGAAGGTCTTGGAAAACGTGTATAAGGTTCCCCAAAGTCTGTGGACACTCTAGTAGAAATGGGAGTAGAAACCGCATAACCTTCAGCAGAATTGGTGATAATAGGAGAAACAAGATCACTTTCAGCAGAATGGTGATTTCCACTGATTGCTTCTCTTGCAGACTCCTCAGCATTCCTTTCAGCTTCTAGATTAGCTGCATACTCTTGTTTCTTAAGCATAGCAAGGTCCTTTGCATAGTTGGACTCATCTTCACTGTCATCAGTAGTAACTTTGGAAGTGCCACCTGAAAAGTTATTAGGGGAGAAAGAAGGTACAATAATAGGATGTTCATCATCCTCAAACTCACTATCAGAATCAGCATCAATGGTAGCAGTACTGTCAGTAGGTGACTCTTGTGAACCTGCATTTTGGTTAGCCACATGTCTAGAATAACCCAAATAATCAATTAAGTAATCAAGGTCAAAAGACCAAACATGACCTTGGCCTTGAACATTAGGCTTGTCTTCTAGAAATCTCAGGTTCAAAGTCTCCTCAATCTTCTTAGCATTCAAATTGTATACCCGATACGCTTTACTATGAGCCGAATAACCCACAATATAACCCTCATCTGCCTTCTCATCAAATTTACCCAGTGGATCACTAGTATTCAAAATAGTCACTTGACAGCCAAAAAGTTTAAGGTAGTGAATAGCAGGAACTTTCCCATAGAGAAGTTCATAAGGTGTCTTAGAATGAGGTCTAGTAATAGATACCCTGTTCAGAACATAACAAGCTGTGCCAACTGCTTCAGTCCAAAACATTGTGGGTAACTTAGAGTCTGCAAGCATAGATCTTGCTGCCTCTATTAGGGTCCTATTCTTTCTTTCAGCTACCCCATTTTGTTGAGGGGTTCTTGGAGTGCTATAGTCCCTTTTGATGCCTTTAGACCTACAGGGTTCTATCAGTACAGCATTCTTGAACTCTGTCCCATTATCACACCTGATGCCCTTAACCTTTTTATTCAGCTGATTTTCAACAAGGGTAATAAACTCTCTTAAAATTGGAGATGTTTCATCTTTTGTTCTCAGAAAGAACACCCAACAAAACCTGCTAAATCCATCAGTGATGACCAGACAAAAGTATTTGTGATCAATACTGCGTACTTGAGTTAGACCAAAAAGATCCATGTGAAGCAACTGAAGAGGTTCAGTAATAAGGCTCACTGCATTAATTGCTTTGTAAGAGGCTCTGTGTTGCTTTCCTTTGTTGCAGGCAACACAGTTATGTTCATTGGTGAAAACCTTTGAAGGAAGTCCTTCAACAAGACCCATTTTTGATAGCTTGTTAATGGTCTTGAAGTTCACATGAGCCATCCTTCTATGCCACTTTGTAGACTCATCCAGGGATGCTTTCGCCACCAAACAAGTTAAGTCACCTTCTGGTTGAACATCATTCAAGTTGAATGTGTATAAATTGTGAGTACGAGGAACTCTCAGCAAAATAGATGTATCTTCTGGAAGTTTGAAGTCTTTAGACAGCACAAGACATTCATCCTCAGAGAAGAGTACTTTGTTCTTTGTGTCACATATTTGTGAGACTGAGAACAAGTTGAAGTGTTGCAGTTCCTTGACATAGTACACATTCTCAAAGTCCAGTTGAGGTGTTTTGATGGTCCCTTTCCCAGTGATTCTACCATCACTTCCACCAAAAGTCACATTGCCTCCTCCTTCTGTGGGTACAAAATTATGCATCATATCTCTGTTTCCTGACATACTTCTTGAGCAACCACTATCAACAATGCCAACTTCCTTGTGCTTAAGAGGATGATCCTACAACAACAACAAAAATATATACAAAAATTAGTACACTTTTGAGGCTCAAGTCATTACTGACTTGAACCTGCCTTGTGGATCTTTAGATTGAGGCCATGTAGATTTATAAGATCCACTATTGTTCTTGGGTTTCCATTGAAATTTAGGTCCCCTTTGTGTCCAAGAACAATCTGCTGAGGGCTTCACAGCAGTATTCCTATAACCCTTCCCATCATTCATTGAGTCAACATATCCAGGCCAATAACCATTTTTAAAATATGAACTTGTTGGTTGCACAGATGGTCTAGCAACTGAGCTTCTCCAATTATAAGGAGGAGATGCATAGGTTGCTTGTGGAACATAAGGGGGTATAGCATTAACATTATTCCACATTGGTCTAGTTTTCCCAGCACATACACCCATTCTTTGTTCATGAAAATCACAATCCTTAATTAAATGAAATTTACTTCCACACACAAAACATGTCTTCTGTTTAGAAGATTTATTCAACCCAAAAGATGTTCTATTACAAGCAGAAGTATTCAAACCAAAACCATGAAAAGAATTGTTTTTAACAGAATTATTATGCAAAGAATGAAAAGACAAGTCTTCAGAGGAAACTGGCTTGGAAGAGGATTCCTTAGCAGTAACTCTAATAGGCTTGAAGGTAGGCTTGGGTGCAGGCTTGGGTGAGGTCTTGGGTAGGTCTGACTTATCACTTGAATCACAGCTGGCATAAGAAGTAGACCCTTGATCAGAAGATTTTTCACTGTCAGAGCAAGAGACAAACTCATTAGATGAAGAATCAGGGTCAGACAAGTCTTTTGACTTTTTGCCATACAGATGATGTGATCCATCAAAGTCAACAGTAAGGGAAAGGTCAACATGCATAGGTATTCCTCTAATAGATCCACGTACTGCATGTAAATCACCTTCTTTTACAACGTTAGCTAATCCTGCTGGTGTTGATTTACGTGTGTCCTCTCTAGCTTCTAGTCCTACATATTTCTTAAAGCCTAAACCTACTGAAATATTAGGAGTTTGACTAGAATAGAGCTCTTGAGCTAGATTTAGACCAGATTTTATCCAAGAATTATGTCTAGCTATTTCTTTTTCTAATTTTTCTTTTAACACACTGTTTTCAGACACCACATCAGCTTTCAATTTCTCAGACCTTTTTAAATCATTTTTAGTACATTCTAGATCACTTTCTAACACTCTAATATTCTCATCATAAGCTATTTGATTCTTCTGAAACCAAACCTTTTGTCTTTCTAATGTTTTTAATGCCTGTTTATAAGCTTCAACATCAACATAGCATTCATTATATTTAGGTTTCAGAATATCATAGGCTTCTTTAAGTTCATTATAATGTTCACTACAACCAAACAAACAATTTTGTACCTGAGAGAGACCCATCAAGGCAATCTGATCATGCCTATCCTCCGAAGTACAGCTAGCCAGCAACCCAATATTATCAGCACCAGAACTTTCATCATTCTCCTTATCATGCAGCGTCAAGTCTACATTGGCATCCATAGTAACCAGAGCAGCTAAGGATCCAGGCTTCGAGTTTCCAGCTTCCCTCTGATTCTACTGATAGGAAGAGTATCTCACCTCATCACCAGCTTTCCTATCCTTGCACTCTCTGGAGAAGTGACCCATCTGTTGACATGTAAAGCACTTGACCTTCTTTTTGTCAAACCTTGCTGGATCTCTTCCCTGAAAGCCAAACTTCCTCCCAGACTTACGCTCAAATCGCTTGATGTCCATAGAAAGCATAGCCACTTGCCACTTTAACTTCATCTCCTCCATATCCAGTAGGTCAACCTGTTCTAGATCCTCATATGCAAGATCCTGTTGAGGATCATAATCAGCAACGAAGGATCCAAGCACATCTTCTATTACACCACTAGATTTAGAGTGAGAGCTTGAAGGAGTGGTAGTGTAAGATGATGATGAGTAAGTGGGATTTGGAGCATGAATCAACTTAGGGGTAGAGGCCCCTAAAAATGCTGTGTGACTAGCAGTGGAGGATGAATGGAAAGGACTTCTCACATCATGCTCAAGAGCTTTAAGTTTGTTGTACAGCTCATCAAAAGTAAGCATATCTAGCCCACCTTTAGTTTTGAAAGCAATGCTCACTTGTAGCCAGGATTGAGGTAAAGATCTCAAGAACTTAGAATTACAATCATCATTATCTGGCTTTGCTTTTATTTGATTCAACTGACTTAAAATCTTGTGAAATCTGTCATAGCCCTTGTGAATTCCTTCCTCTTCAGAGACTTGAAAGTCTTCAAACTGTTGTCTCAGCATCGATTTTTTCATTCTCCTAGACTCCTCATTCCCTCCAAACTTGGCTTTAATTGCCAACCATATATCCTTAGCATCCTGCATAAAGTGAAAATCACTCAAGTGATCCTCAGGAATAGCTTGAAGAAGAATCGTTCTAACTTTGGTTTCTCTCTGAACCACTAGTAACTCTTCAGCAGTTTTGGGAGGAACAAACGTCATGTTGCCTTCAGCATCTGTGGTAGTCCTCTTCAAACTGTTTCCCTTCCTTACAATCTCCCACATATGCCAATTAATGTTGGAAATCCAGTTTTGCATCTTCATGGCCCATAAGTCATATTCTTCCTTCTTTAGGTAAGGAAACTTAGTGTTGCTGTTTGAGAGACTTAGTTGTTGCATATGGGTGGTGTTGTGGTTGTTGGTCATATCCATACCGTCATCTGATCCAGGCATAGTGTATGTTGTTTTGGTTGTATGAGTGATTAGAAAAGATTGTTCTTAGTATCGTAGAGACTCTCTCGAGGCTCTGATACCACTTGTTGAAACGTTAGATCTTGATAGATCTTGAGCACTCGCAGATCGTTAGTATTGCTTATGTAATCACAAACAAACTAATAGACAATCTCTACGACTTATATTCTTTAGTGGAAATCAAATATAAGTACGAACACAAATAACTAAGAACACGTTGATCCTCTATGGATCTTTATATTACTAAAACTTTGTTTTTCAACTCGTTACCTTCATCATACTATTGTGTTCCTTTTATAGACAAGGAACCCTAACTTGTTTCCTAAGAAACGTATAATTATAAAGCTAAATAAGATATACAATATAACTTCCTAATAAAGCTCATGCATATCCTAACTAATTCTAGAAAACACGGAATATCTATTTCCGCAGAAACCATCTACACGGTTTCACTACTTCAACAGAATCCATCGGCAGTAATATCAGCATAATTCCTACTTAGCATAATTCCCAACAGGTTTTGAGTGAAACCTCTTGATCTCCTCATCAAACCTTTTATTCATTGCCTTGATGCTTGTTTTAATCTATAAATGGATCGATGTAGCTTTCATACACGACTGGGATATTGTGGATTGACAAAGCCTTTAGGTTGGTCCATGTAAACCTCTTCGGTTACGTGACCATTTAAGAAAGCAATTTTGACATCCATTTGCCAAATCTCATAGTCATGGTACGCTACTATGGCTGTAAGAATCCTAATGGCTTTTATGTCTGTGATAGGCAAGAAGGTTACCACATAATCTATGGCATAGGTTTGAGTATAACCTTTAGCCACAAGACGAGCTTTATAGGTGTGTACCTTTCCATCCATGTCTGTCTTCTTTTTGAAGAGCCACTTGCTACCAATGGTTTTAGCGTTAAGAGAGAGGTCAACTTTAATCCAGAATTCATTATCTCTCATGGATTTCATTTCCTCTTTCTTAGTGTTAAGCCATTTTTCAGATTCAGAATCTACTAATGCAGCTTTATAGTTAGTGGGCTCATTATGATCCCCTAACTCATGCTCCTCTAAATCGCTGTATAAGAACATTCGATCAGGTGCACGTATTGTCCTTGAGGACCTACTAATAGGAATGACTTCATATTGTGGTTCAACACTTTCATGTTCAACCATCTTAGGAAGTTGGCTAGTATTATCAGAAGGGTGAGTATCTTCTTGAATTTCTTCAAGTTCTTCATTACCCCCACTTGCTTTTTGTGAGATGAGACGATTCTCAAAAAACTCAGCAAATCGAGCCACAAAAACTTTGCGCTCAGTTGGGTGGTATAAGTAGTAACCCATTGTTTCCTTTGGGTATCCTACAAGGAAACACTTAATGGATATGGGTTCAAGTTCGTCAAGCCTGTCACGCTTCACGAGTGCCTCACAATTCCAGACCTTTAAGTAAGACAGGTTAGGGACTTTCACATGCCATAGTTCATATGGTGTCTTCTCAACCTTCTTTGTTGGAATCATATTGAGAATGCGTGCAGCAGACTCAAGAGCATAATCCCAAAAGGACATCAATAGAGTTTTTTGATTCATCATATATCTTACCATGTCAACCAGGGTTCGATTTCTTCTCTCAGATACACCATTATGTCGTAGTATATATGGAGGAGTGAATTATGATATGATCTCACACTTCTTTAGATGATCATGAAACTCTAGACTCATATATGCGCTGATGCGCACGGAAGGCGCATTCGGAGTCAAAGGAAACTTCCTTTTCTTCGAGCAAGTTTTTCAACCTCCTAGGCAGTGAACCTAATCGTTGTAGTGTAGTATGGGGTAAGCCTCGGGGATTGATATCGTTCTCTAGGCGAATAGGAATGCTAGTAAGAAATATATGACGAGAAGGTGTGGTTGAGGATGATTCTTTTTTTATATTTTTACGGTTTTTTAGAAAGCTAAAGTAAAATCTCGGGGCAATTGGTTTGGGGGTGGTACTTCTACCGATTACTCTACTTTATCTAATTATCTATTACTACGGGTAGCTTATGTCTAATTGAGGTGTGCTCGTATGATGATTAAAGATATATTCACCTAGATACTATTACTCCCTAGTTATCTTTTATTGGTCGGTTAAGTTGTCACGTCCTTTATCTTAACGCGTTGTATTCCTAAAGGTCGTAGGGTATGCGTGGTCCCTAGCTCTTTGAGGTTATCTCTCGTATACAACCTACAGAATCAACAAGCCTAGGCTATTTCATCCATAGACCATATCATCATAAAGCATACTCAAGCATTAAATACAACGAAAATGCCTAGTTGCACTCCTAAGCCAATTTCAATTAAGATAAGAAACAACCCAACTATAATCAATAACTAGGTTTCATAGATCTAAGCAAACACACAAGAAATTTAGCTAGACATGATAGACAAGCAAGCATACACACAATCAATCAAATATGGGATAGACATAATGATAATTTTGATTAATAAACTTATCTCGATGTGTAAAATAGGGTATCGGACCCTAAGATACTGTCCAATTTGGACTACAAACGATTTAGGGTTTTTTCTCCAAAAGTCTACCTCCCAAAATACAGAAAAATCGAATTCTATATATAGATTTACAACCGCGACGACGTCACCTTTTGCATGGGACGCCGTCAGCTCACCGTCATTAGGGTTTCGTCTGGGCCAAGTCATCGATGGGACGACGTCACCTTAGAGTTGTGACGTCGTCGGTCTTCAGTTGGGACGTCGTCTTGATTCTAGATCTGGGCCGTCTGAGGTGAAAACTGTGAGTGACGCCCTCCATCTTTAAGGCGTGGCGCTATCGGGTTATGTAACCAAAATTTCCACTGAGCCGTTGCGTGCATGTTTTGATCAAGTCTTCATATAGGGACGGCGTCACCGTTTGGATGGGACGCCGTCAGGTATTGTTGTTAGCCTTAGTAGTTTTTATTAGAAGTGATGGTCATTCACATTTAAGAACTTTGTAACGTGTGTTAGATATCGTATTAGAATAGTCAACGGGCTCGTGGATTGGGCTAAGCTAATTGGTTAGACGTTAAGTTAAGCTAGCCTTATGAAAGATATTTTCCAATCCAACCCAATCCAAGCCCATAGAAAGCCCATTAGGGCATCTTGTATATAGAGTATAAATACCCCTCAAATGGTCATTTGAGGGGTGTGCTTGAGTGTGTGTGTGTGTTTTCTTTGGAGCAATACAACATATAGTGTTCATCTTTCTCTCTTCACATACACGGTTTCATATATTCAAGTCACCATCATCTTAATCTTTCCTTCTTTATTTACGCATATGTTTGTGTTTGTGTTGAACGTGTTCTACGCGTAGCGTGGTTTCACGTGGTGATACTTGTGTTCGTTAAGTGGGTTTGTGATAAGGTTGATATATCTAAGGTCCTACAATTGGTATCAATCGCCTAACAATGGTTTAGGAGTGTTTTGGTTGAAGTTTTTTTTGTAGTATACGCGTAGTCTTCGTTCTTAAAGTTGTCACACATAAAACATTAATTTTTGCACTTAAATCTTCAAGATTCTTATGGTCTAAGGTTTATATAGTGTTAAAGTTTCTGTTTTTTGCAAAAAGTTCGAAGCTTTACGTGTTTTGGTTAAGTTTTAAACTCGTTTTTGGTTCGTAGTCCATTTCTACGCATAAGCATAAAAGGCATTTTGGGTGTTTTTGTTCAAAACATTCTTGTTATTTGCGTGTTTTGGAAGCTGTTTGTGCATCAGAAATCATTTGAATCACTGGAAATTTCTTACGTGTAAGTCAAAACCCTATTTTTACGCGTAAGAAAGTCAAAACCCTAGTTTTCTACGCATAACTTTTTGGTGAAGAATCTTCGTGCAACAACGGTTACTCAGTGCTTCCCTCACTTGGATAAGTGTGTGGAAAACTTCGACCTTCGGATATCTTTTACGCTGTGACAGTGTAAAGGATTTTTGGTTTTAAACCAACTCTTACGCATAAGCAGAAAGCTTACGAGTAAGCACTCTACGCATAAGTTAACTCTTACGCGTAAGGTACTTTACTTCTACGCTTAAAGTTTACGCATAAGACTTACGTTTAACCTTAGGTTTACGCATAAGAATCCTACGCCTAAGCTCTTTACGCATAAGGACTCTTACGCATAAGCAATCCTACGCATAAGCATTCATCTCTACGCATAAGAACTGGTTTACGAGTAAGATTTTGAGCAAAACTTCAAACGACTATAACTTTTGAACCGTAACTCCGTTTTCAGCGATCTACCCATCAAAACAACCGTGAGAACGAGTAGAATAGACCACCGAATGAACTACCCTAAAGTTCATTCGGGTCAACCTTCAAGTCCTAAAAACGCTCCGAACAGAAGTTATTGAGGTTTTTAAGTTTTTAGACCAAATTTTCACTACATCAACCGAGCTTAATCTTCATCCAACACAACTCCGTTATCGTTGAATCGATCCTACATCAACTTTATCATATCATACCTTCATCAATGGCAACTCAACAAGACATTCATGCAGCCAGTGCCGAAAACCGTCCTCCTATGTTGGAAAAAGGTGGTTATCTTCAATGGACAAGTCGTATGCTTCGTTACATCAAGACAAAACCTAATGGAAAATTGATGATCAAATCCATTCAGGATGGACCCTTCATACCTCGACAAGTCCAAGACCCTGGAAATGCTGATGCAACACCTCCCGTCCTACCATTTCTTCGTCTTCAAAAAGAATCAGAATACTCTGAAGAGGATCAGAAACAAGTCGAAGCAGATGACATGGCAATTCATATTGTCCAACTGGGTTTACCAAGAGACATCTTTGCTGTTGTAGACAGTTGTGAAACTGCTTTCGATATGTGGGAACGTGTTAGACGGCTTTGTCATGGAACTGAAATTGGTCAACAAGATACAGAGAACAAGCTGCTAACTGCTTGGGAGAAGTTTACATCCACTCCAGGAGAATCCATTGAATCCTACTATGGAAGGTTCTACACTTTAATGAATGAGCTGATCAGAAACAAGTTGACACCCAGAACTATCGTGAGCAACATCAAGTTCCTGAACAATCTACCAGAAGAATGGGGACGATATGTCACTATTGTCAACCAAACAAAAGACTTACATCAAGTGAACTTTGATCAACTCAACGATTTTCTGAAACAAAACCAAAATGAAGTGAATGAAGTCAAGAAAGAAAGATTAGCAAAGAATCATGATCCATTGGCACTCATTGCAAAGACTCAAACTCCAGTGAATACACTACAACAAGCTTCATCATCTTCTACAAACAACAACTTGCAGCAATACATCCCTCAACAACAAAACTATCCACCTGAACAACAACATTACCAGGAACAAGGAATCACTGATCTTGAATTGAAACCAGAAGAAGCTTTGTCACAAGCATTTGCATTCTTGGGTAAAGCATTCAGAGGTCGCTATTCCACACCAACTAACAACAACCAAAGGATTTCACCAAACACTCGCAACAGGCAAATTGCACAGCCAGGTGTGAACATGGGTAATCAAAGACAAATGGTTGGAGTTATTGCGAACCAACAGGGATATGCTACTGGATTTCAGATGGGTAATCAAGCGGTTCCGAATCAGGGTAATCAGATGGGTCAGAATGTTGGGAATAGAGCAGTGGGTAATCAGAATGGGAATGTTGCAGCTCCAGTCGTTGGGAATTATGGAAATGTTAATCAGGGTAATCAGGTTAAGTGTTATAACTGTCAAGGATTGGGTCACATGGCAAGGAATTGTCCAACTAAGCCGAAAAAGAAGGATCTTGTGTATCTTCATAAAGCTATCATGTTGGTACAAAAGGAACAATCTGGACTTCAATTGAGTGATGAGGAACATGACTTCATGGCTATTATGGATGATTTGGAAGACCTCGAGGAACTCAATGCAAACTGCATCTTCATGGCAAATCTTCAGGAGACTAAGTACGAAACTGATTCTGACGCACCTCCTGTCTATGACGCCAACGCAGTATCTGAGGTACCAATCACTGATCAATGCTATAACAATGTCATATTTGATGTGTTTACTCATGACGAACAATATTCTGTGACATCAGCACCTACTTATGATACATACCTGGACAATCCGAGTTGTAGCAATACTAACTCTGAGACTCCAGATGTGGATCCTAGTGGAGACTGTGTGGCACAAAATACTGAGACTGATGAGGAAACACGTGCTTATTTTGAATCATTAATCAATAACTGTGGCATCGAAATTGAGAAAGTTAAAACGGTCAATCGCGAAGTTAAGGCCGCGAACGCTAAATTGACCGCTGAGCTTGAGAGTTACAAGGAGAACGCAAAAGCCTTTGAATTTCATAAAAACAAAGAATCAGAATTAGAAATTGGTTATCGAAATTTGGTTTCTAAAGAACAACTTTTGCAAATCAAGTATAACACACTTGATGTGAATTTGAACTTAAAAATTAAATCTTTAAACAAGGAAATTTCTGATTTAAATAACCAACTTTCTAAACAAAAAGAAATGTTTTCTAATCTTGAAAAAGAGAAGAAGCAGTTGATTACTGATTTTTCAAAACGAGAAGATTCTCTTCTTGATGAAATTCTTGATAAAAATGAAAAAACCCAAACTTTGGAAAATTTGCTTCTTAAAACGGGTCATTCTGCTCAAACAATCAAGATGCTTTCTAATCAAGTACATCCACGTTTTCATACTAATAATAGAATGGCACTTGGTAACGACCCTTCTTCGTTCCTCAAGAAAGCTCAGAAATCTCAGAATGTGTTAAACAATGGAAATGCTTTACATAAACCCATTATTGTTCGTGATTCTCTAGAAACGTTAGAACTATCTGAGGAGAGTAGATCAAAAATGAAACAAAATAATCCGGAAATCAAACGAATTGATTATAACAAATGGAACAAAATTAACGGAATTACTTTTGTTAATCAAAAAGAAAAGTCAAAGTTTTCCATCACACCAAGTGTTTCAAACAAAGAGTCAACACCTGTTTCAAAATCTGTTTCAAAACCAGTTGTTGTCTCAAATTCTCTTTCGAACATTGAACAAATGTCTTCAAACAATCCTTTTAACACAAGTGATGCGAGAAGTATTTTAGAAAATGTGAACACTAGAATTGCGGATCTTCAAGACACTGTTAAAACTAAAACCAATATTACACCTAACAACTGGTTCTCTAGTTTTGACATCGAACAAAGAAAGTTTTTTGAAACTCAAATTGCCCCTCAGCTGAATGCCATCAGTGCAAGGGTAATTCATTTTGAACAAGCATTTTTGAAAGAAACAATTGACTTTGTCAAGGACCATAAATCCCTGGTAAAGCAAGCTAATGAAAGTGTTGAACACATCAAAGTTTTGGAAAATTTAAATGATTCTCTCTTCGAAGATGTTCTGACTACCGATATTATGTCCATTATTTTACAAACATATTATGTTGAAGATCATGAACGACTCGAGTCTGAGACCTCCAAAATTGTTTCAAAATATGAAAAAGCACTTGAGAAACTTGAAAAAGAAAATGTCTCATATTTTAAACAACTTGATCGAAAAACTGAGGAATGCAAGTATGACAAACTGTCGTATGAGCGTGCCTACAATGACATGAAAGCGAAAAATGATCTTTTGAGGGCTCAGCTGGAATGTCAAAAAGGAAAGGCAGTGGATACTAAGATTTCAAAACCATCGACTGAGGAGAAAGCAAATGTTCCCAAACCGGTTTTAAAACCAAAAATGTCTGTTTCAATGCCTCCTCCAAAAGTCAATGAGAAAAATGATTTATCAAAATCAGTCACTCCACCTGCCTTGCCTAAACAAAATGTTGATAAAGGAAAAGCGGTTATCGAGAAACCAAAAGTTTTAGCACTTGGCCTTTTTAAGATGAGTACCACTAATGCGTCTGCCTCCACATCTAAAACATATGGAATAAACGACATAAGTTTAGAAAAGCACTCTAAAGAGACTAGGAAAGCTGAAACCACTTCTCTAGATAAGATTGTGAATCCTAATGAGTGTGCCTGACCTTCTATAGGACTAGGGAGCACCTCTAGGAGCAGCAGACTAAAGCCTAAGAGCAATACAAGGAACAATAGAGTCTTGCTTGCCTCTAAGAGTAGTCGCTTGAATAAAGAGAAGAAAGTAGAAGAACACCCTAGGAATTTACCGCTTTTGAATAAGAAAGACATTTCATCTAAATGTACTGAATCTATGAAACTTGCTAAGTCTAATGAATGTGTTGAATCTCTCTGTTTAACTTGCAAGAAATCTTTAATTAATGTTCAAGATGATTATGTTTCTAAGAATGTTAATGATAAGCCTGTTAAGAAGAACGTTCCAAAAAGATCTTACGCTAAACAAGTAGGAAGACTAGTTGCAAAACTTAGGCTTTTCACTAAGGACAAGAACCATAGTGTTTACTTTAGGGATGATATTTGGAAACCAACAGGTAGAACTTTCACACTCCAGAATGGTAAAATGAGTGATAAACCAGAACTCCCTATAGCAAACCTCTTTGAGTGTGATCAGAATTTTACCTCTAACCCAAAGGAACCAAAATCACAACTGTTTCCAAAATATTCTTTTTCTGTTACTGGCAGGTTATCGAAATTTATCTTTGGATCGTCGACTCGGGTTGCTCCAAGCACATGACCGGGAATCTGAAGCTGCTGATCAATTTCGTCTGGAAATTCATGGGAACCGTACGTTTTGGAAATGATCATGTAGCAGCTATCATGGGTTATGGAGATCTACCTTTTGGAAATTATTTGATCACTCGGGTTTACTATGTCGAAGGGTTGGGACACAATTTGTTTTCAGTCGGGCAGTTCTGTGATGCAGATTTAGAGGTTGCTTTTAGGAGAAATGCTTGCTTCGTTAGAAACTTGGATGGCACTGATCTCTTAACTGGGAATCGTGATACAAACTTGTATGCTATCGACATCAATCAAATGGCCTCTTCATCACCAATATGTCTTATGACACGAGCATCTGGAACTCAGTCCTGGTTATGGCATAGAAGGTTATCCCATCTCAATTTTGACACCATCAACAATCTTGCCAAAGACAACATCGTCAACAGACTTCCAAAGTTCAAATACACCAAGGATCACTTATGTCCATCATGCGAACAAGGAAAAAGCAAAAGAGCATCATATAAACCCAAATCCGTACCTAGTTCGGAAGCAAAGTTGCATATGTTGCACATGGACTTATGTGGCCCAATGAGAGTTGAAAGCATTAATGGGAAAAAGTATATCCTTGTTATCGTCGATGATTATTCGAGATATACATGGGTTAGGTTTCTAAGATCAAAAGACGAAGCACCAAGCATCATCATCACCTTTCTGAAGCGTATTCAAGTACTTCTTCAAACTCCAGTAAGGGTTGTAAGAACAGACAACGGCACAGAATTCACTAATCAGGAGTTAAGAACTTATTTTGAAGATGTTGGAATTACACATCAGACATCAGTTGTTAGAACTCTACAGCAGAATGGGGTTGTTGAAAGAAGAAATAGAACTCTTGTGGAAGCTGCTCGCACAATGCTAATCTATTCTAGTGCACCGTTATTTCTATGGGCTGATGCTGTTGCCACTACTTGTTTCACTCAGAACCAATCCCTAATCCATCCTAGATTCAATAAAACCCCGTATGCGCTTGTGAACAACAGAAAACCTGATATCTCTTACTTTCACGTGTTTGGCGCTTTGTGCTATCCGACGAACGACAGAGAAGATCTAGGCAAATTGAAACCTAAAGGTGATTTTGGAATCTTCATTGGATATTCAGATAACTCGAGGGAATTCAGGGTGTATAACAGAAGAACTAGGAGGATCATGGAGACGATGAATGTGAAATTTGATGAACTTTCACATATGGCTTCTGAGAGACTCGCTCTAAAACCCGCAGACTTCTGGACACATCAGTTCAGGACTCGTACCTCAAAGAGCTCAATCAACTTCGTTTGACAATCCTAAAGAACAAGAATGGGAGAATTTCTTCGAGTTAATGTTCGATGAATACTATGGTGGAACTTCGTTAAATGCATCAAACCATCATTCCGCTGCACCCGCTCAAAATCATCCTCCACCACCAACAGAAGATGCATCTACAACGGTCGAAAACAATGCACCAACTCCATCAACATCATCCACATCTACTCCAGTTCTTGCACCCGTTCTACCAGCAGTTGATGAGCAAAACCAACACCAGAACGATGCAACGTTAGATGAAGACTTATTTGAAAACCCGTTTGCTACGGAATCAGCTGAATCATCCTCATGCTTACGAGAACCATCTAACTCGCATACGTTTAACCAACGGTATCCTTCTACTCTGAAGTGGACAAAAGACCACCCAATTGAACAAGTTATTGGTGAACCTTCAAGGCCAATTCAGACGAGACTTCAACTTGCCACCGATTGCGACTTGTGCATTTACCTTTGCTCAATTAGCAATATAGAGCCAAAAAACATTCGCGAGGCAATGGCAGAACCCGCATGGATAGAAGCGATGCAGGAGGAACTTCTCCAATACCGTCTTCATGACTCTTGGGAAATGGTTCCAAGACCAATTGACATTCGCGTCATTGATCTCAAATGGTTATGGAAGAACAAAAGGGATGAAGAGATGACTATTATTCGCAATAAAGCTCGTCTTGTGGCCAAAGGATACAGACAAGAGGAAGGGATAGACTTTGAAGAGTCATTCGCGCCGGTAGCTAGACTTGAAGCAGTCAGGATATTCTTAGCCTATGCAGCTCACAAAAACATCACAGTTTATCAGATGGACATTAAGACCGCGTTCTTGAATGGAACTCTGAAAGAAGAAGTGTACGTGAGTCAGCCAGAAGGCTTCATCGACTTGGAACATCCAGACTACGTCTACAAACTCAAAAAGGCAATCTATGGTTTGAAACAAGCTCCGAGAGCGTGGTATGACGAACTGTCCTCTTTCCTTATCCAACACAATTTCACCAAAGGCATAGTTGATCCTACCTTGTTTACACAAAAATGCAAAAACGACATTTTGATTGTTCAGATTTACGTGGACGACATCATCTTTGGGTCCACTAATCCGAATCTTTCAAAATATTTTGAAAATCTCATGAAAAGCAAATTTGAAATGTCCATGATGGGGGAACTAAAATTCTTTCTTGGTTTACAAATACATTAGTCCCCTCGTGGAATTTTTATAAATCAAGCTAAATACACAACGGAGATTTTGAAAAATCATGGTATGGATAATTGTGACTCGGTCGGAACACCAATGGTAACTTCACCAAAAATTGGAGCCGATTTGTTTGAGAAACCTATTGATCCGAAGAAATATCAGAGCATGATTGGTTCTCTCATGTACCTTACTGCTAGTCGACCCGATATTCATTTTGCTGTTTGCTTATTAGCACGGTTTCAGGAAAAGCCTACCGAACTGCACCTCAAAGAGGTTAAAAGGATCTTTCGGTACCTAAAGACATCCATTCACATGGGACTTTGGTATCCGAAGGAATCCGGATTTGATCTAATTGCCTTTTCAGATGCGGACCACGCAGGTGATCAAGTTACAGCAAAAAGTACATCAGGAGGAGCACAATTTTCGGGTGAAAAGTTAGTCAGCTGGTCTTCAAAGAAACAAGATTGCACTGCACTTTCAACCGCTGAAGCTGAGTATGTGTCTCTATCTGCGTGTTGTGCTCAAGTTCTATGGATGAGAACACAACTCACAGATTATGGCTTTACTTTCGATAAAATACCTATGTATTGTGACTCGAAAAGTGCCATAGCCATATCATGCAATCCTGTTCATCACTCAAAGACTAAGCATATCCGTGTCCGCTACCACTTCATCAAAGAACACGTAGAAGAAGGTACTGTTGAATTATTTTTCGTGAAGACAGATTACCAACTCGCCGATATATTTACTAAAGCCCTTCCAAAAGAAAGGTTTGACGATTTAGTTCGACGATTGGAATGCGCAGCCTAACCCCTGAGGAGTTAGAACGTCTTCTCGAATCTTCCTGAAAATGAATTTCCAAAAAGCTTCGCTGTAAATATTTTTGAAAAACAAAATAGAAAATTTGAAAAACCAACAAAAGCAAAATATAAAAATATAAAACTTTCAAAAATACAAAAACAATAGAAATTCAAAAATCCAATAATATTCTTCTCACGACATGTCTCTTGTATAATCGATATTCTGTACGTTTCTAGAAATGTCATTCAACAATGATACGGGCATGTACAGATGCTTGAGCGAGAGTTCTTTATATGTTTTCCAAAATATGTCGTTTCTCAAAAATTATTCAAAAAATGGCTTTCGTATACATCAGTACGAAACCCGGACCGAAATGATGACTTTTGATTATTTTTTCAAATCAAAACTCTTTTTTTTATAATGACAATCACGAGTGTACGCTTCAGTGCACTACTGGTTCGGTCTCAAACGGTCAGGTTTATTACACAAGTAAACCACTTGTGAATGGTCAACCGTAATAAAAGTCAAACAGTCTAAAACCAAAGCAATTAAGTCCAGGAGAGTTTAGTGTTTCCCCAGTTTGTTAAGTCCTAACGAGCTGTGCGATTGAAGCTAAACGCGTAGTGATCGAGTGATATTGAACAGGAAAAGGGGTATGATAATACTAGATGACAAAGGAAAAATCTGAGAAAGAAAATTAAAAAGCTAAATTATATTAAATAAACGCTATCACTATTTTTAAAGTTGGATTTTCTTGATTTTTCTTTTATAAATTTAAATTAAAAACTAATTTTAAACTTTAAAACTAAATTAAAATACTAAAAATTATGAAATTAAAGAGGAAAATTATGAAACTATTTTTCAAAAATCTAAAATAACTAAAGAGAATTTTTAAAACTAATTTTGTATTTTTCTGATTTATATTCTAATTTCTATGATTTAAAAACTATTTAAAACTAATTAAATTGCTAAAAATTACTATTTAAACTAGGAAAATTATGGAAAGATATTTTTTTTGGCTTTTTATATTTATCTGAATCTATGAAAATTGAAAACTTATTTTTTTGAATATTTTTCTGATTTATTTTATTAAAAGTTATTTAAAAAGTCCTAAAAACTGTTTTAAAATAGGAAAAATACTAAACAGTAATGGAAAAATCTGAAAAATTCAGGAAAAGTCTAAAATAATATTCTAAATTTATGAAAATTATAAAAACTATAGCTTATGTGTAAGAAAATGAAACTGCAGTGCAAACTACCCTAATTAAGCTACTAAGATTAAGCTAAAAGCTATTCTACTAAACCAAAAGCTACCAGAAGCTTTTCTAAGCTAAAATCAACTTAAGTGCACCTAAAGTAACTAAGCTTAACCTCTGAATTATAAGCTACAATGATTTGGTGATTTAAAAGCTTAAGTGCCAAAACAGTTTATCTGTCTACTTTTAAGCTAAAGTACCAGCTTATTCCATAAGCTAATGTGAAAACCAAAATTGGAGACCTAAAGACCACCAGCTGAACTATCTCAAGACCAAGTTTCAGCCACTAGTGATCAAAAACAAGACCTGCACAAGGTCTGGAAGTTGCCTGCTCACACTCAGTGTATACTGAGTGAACAGGACAGATTGGAGCTTATTGGACAGCTGATTAAGTGCTTAAGACTGTTTCTAAAAATTTCACAAAAATCAGATTTCAATAATAGACCAACTGAACTTGTTAAGTCCAAAATTTCACTTGAATTGAACCAATAATGAATCCATGAAAATTCCACAAACTTTGGTGAAAACTGAGTTTAACAATTTTGACTTTTAACTCAGAAATGGAAAGTTGACTTAAGTGAGATTTGAATCCAATTTTTGAACTGATTTTGTTGTTTTATGATGTAATGAAGCTGAAATAGGCTATGTTATTAACTCCTATACCTAAATGCAAGTTTGAACAATCCTATAACTAAATGATTTGACAATAAGGGCAGATTCAAATGGAATTTGACTTTCACAGTTCTAAGGTGCAAGTGAATGACAGATTTAGACGAAATAATGCAATATGACACTAAGGCAACCTAAATACACTACAGCTTAATCCTTAAATGCAAATTTGAAGCTAATCCAAACACTAGTTAAGAAACTGAAATGCAAAATTAAATCTATAAACTGCCTAATCTTGGTGAGCCAATACTTATTCTGTCTATAACTAACCCAGTTATACCTAAATGCAGAGATTAAAACAAGCACAAACTCAGAATCAATAAACACAATATTAATACAGTTTTAAGCTCAAAATGAGATAACAAAATGTATTAAACACTTACAACAGTCCAACTTAATTGCAGCTTAAAACAATACCCAGTCTACACTAAAATAATCTAATTCAACCCAATCCAAGCTCTGCATCAACCAAAATTCATTACAAAAACCATCTTGAGTTCCAGTTTGACTTTTTTTGACCAGGTAACAAATTTGATGAATCTGTTTCTAAAGCTCACTGAAAGCTATTAACAGCTTCAGTGGGCTTGTTTGAATTTAGAAATAAGCTCTTTGGAGCTTGAATTCAACACATTTAGAACTGAATAAATAAAAGGAAATCTAAAAGCAAGAAATTTGGATGAAACTTTGAATTGATGCTTGAATTTGATTACAAGTGATTAAACAACTTAAGTTTAGTACATAGAAACTAGAAATTTCAATTTTAGGATTAAACTAAGACATTCATAATAAAAACAATTTGCAAGAAATTATAAAAATTAACTACTCTCTTTCTCTAGCTTCTCCTCTTCTATTTATCAACAAATGTCTTCCCCACTTGTACTCTGAGCATTTCCCACCTCTTATCTGGGCCATTGGATTAGTCAAAGTGCTCCAAGCCGTAGATGGCATTTTTGGCGCCAAAACTTTTATAGCAACTGAGGGTGGGTTGAGTGCAAGGAAGGAAGAAGCATTAAATTCTTTTGGATGTTTGGTGAGGTGGAGTGATAAGGGAAGTGGTATGTTAGCTGGAGGTGAGGGGTGTGGAGTGTTGCAGAGGGAGTGGGTGAAGAAGAAGGGAAAAAGGAGGGAAAAGGGGCGGGGTTTGACTATCTGTTTGACCGGGGTTTTATTATTAGACAGGGGGTTCAAGTTGGGGGGGTCAAGGTTGTTTTGGCAGGGGTTCAAGGGTCAAGGCTTGGGTTTGTTTATTAATAACACAAGGACCAAACTTGCAATTTCTGATTTTTTTTTAGGGACTGAAATGGTAACTTTCCCAAACTTATCAAAAGGGCCAAACATGCCAAGTTTCATTAGTACAAGGACCATAAAAGATAATTTTCCATTTTTAAACTTCCAAGGACTATATTTGCCAATTTTGAAACTTGAAGGACCAAACTTGTAAATTCTCCAAACTTTTTACCCAAGGATCATTTTTGATAAATTTTGATTTTGAAAGGACTTGGGTTGACTTTTATTTCAAAACAAATGCTCAGGGACTGATTTTGTCAAGATTTGAAAGTTGAGGGACTGAAACTGCCAATTATGCAAACTTAGCTCGTTTTTCATCTGATTTTAAACATTTTGCATCTGAAACATATAAAATACAATTTTGGGATATTTTCAGTATTTTGATGCATTTCTGAGTGTTTTTTAAATGTTTTGCAGTTCAGATTTGACCAAAAATGATGAGTATTTACACACTCATCAACTACATTTAAAACTGGTGAGAAATCATCATCATCTTGAGCACCTTTTCAAGATTGTTCAAAAGATTTTCAAAATCTTTCAAAATATTTTTTGCTCAAGATAACTCCCTCTAAAACCCTTTAATTGATTATGCTTTATTAAAGGGGGAGTATAAAACTAAAATGTTCCAAATTCATGCTTAAATCAAATCCGTTTGTCTCCCCAAAAGATTCTAAAATGTTGTTTAATCCGTTGATATCAAAAATATCACAAACATGCTATTTTTTAGGGGGAGGAGACGTGATTAAAATGTGATCAAAAAGTTTAATGATCGTTGTTTTAATCTTAAAAGAGCTCGACTCAGTCGTAACCATTGAATTGACGAGGAATCATGTACCATCTCGAGAAACTTTCTATGGACTTGACCAGGACGGGTAATAATTTCAAGCTAGTTCTCTAGTGATGTAAACGTGTCTCAAATCGGTCTAGTTCATTTAAAGTCGATCAATTCAAAAAGTGCGAACTCTACCCTCTATGAACAGATTTCTGTCAAAACTTATAAGCACATGTGAAGGGGGAGTGTTTCTGAAAATATAAAACTCACGGAGTATTTCAAATATGTTTTCTATCATAAACACTCTGTGAGATTTTCAAGAAAAACGGTTTTATGGCAACATGGGACAATCATGGAGTGATAAGGTGACTAAGGATAGGTAAATCCGTCCTATGATCCGTCAGAGCCGGAGGGATCTACCCATGGGGGAATTGGGTGGTATAATTACATGATAAAATTCATGAGAATTCCCCCCACACTAGAAATGAATATTGCCCTCAATATTCAAAGTACCGGCGGTTATGCCGAAACATAGAACGTAAAAGGGAAATACTACGGCCATTATTTGAAAATTCTTTTTTTTTTTTTTTTTTTTTTTTTTTTTGATGAAAACTTATATACAACAGCGGGGGGCAACTCCCCCACACTAGGATGGTAGAAAGTAGAAAGAAGTTAGAAATACGGGTGAAAACCCATATAGTGTGCTACTGTTTTTGATTCCCGAGTCGCTAGCTTGACTCCACCCCGTATTCATTGGTTCATGGGGAAAGTTTGTAGATCCGGGACAACCACAGGTGGAATGTCCTCTCCAAAATAGTGCTTCAATCGATGACCATTCACTTTAAAATTTGGACCATCGGGTTGAGATAACTCAATGGTTCCATAAGGAAATACTTTAGTGATGGTGAATGGTCCAGACCAGCGGGATTTTAGTTTTCCTGAGAAAATCTTCAATCTTGAATTGAAAAGAAGGACTCGATCACTGATGTTGAAAACGCGGTTCTTGATTTTGGAGTCATGAATCTTCTTTGTCTTTTCTTTGTAGATCAAAGAGTTCTCGTATGCTTGATCACGGAGTTCATTTAATTCATTCATTTGAACTTTCCGGTGATCACCAGCTGTCTGAATATCGAAGTTGGCATGTTTCAAGGCCCAATATGCTTTGTGCTCAAGCTCAATCGGCAGATGACACGCCTTTCCGTATACTAGCTTGTATGGAGTACACCCGATGGGTGTTTTATAAGCTGTACGGAAGGCCCAGAGTGCGTCATCTAGCTTATCCGACCAAGAGGCACGGTTTTCGCCTACTGTCCTTTCCAGAATTCTTTTAATCCCTCGGTTGGAAACTTCCACTTGCCCACTTGTTTGGGGGTGGTACGCAGTAGAGAGACGGTGAGTTACACCATACTTTTGCATGACTCTATCAAACTAGTCATTGCAGAAATGCGTACCACGATCACTGATTATAGCTCGTGGAGTTCCAAACCTAGCAAAAAGAGATTTTAAGAATTTTACCACAACTCGGGCATCGTTGGTAGGTAAAGCTTTCGCTTCAACCCATTTTGACAAATAGTCAACGGCCACGAGTATGTATTTATTTCCTCGAGATGAAGGAAATGGCCCCATAAAGTCAATGCCCCAGATGTCAAAAATCTCACACACTTGAATGGCGTTTTGCGGCATTTCATTTCTTTGTGAGATATTTCCGTGACGTTGACACGCTTCACAGGTTTTGACAAATTCGTGGGCATCCTTGTAAATCGTGGGCCAATAAAATCCGGAATCAAACACCTTCTTGGCAGTGTAGTTGGGACTATGATGTCCCCCAGTAGGTCCAGAATGGCAAGCCTTGAGAATGTCATTGGCTTCCTGACCATACACACATCGCCTGATGACTTGATCCGCGCAAATTTTGAATAAGTAGGGGCTCTTCAAAGCCGGTATGGATTAGAACTGGTTTACGCACCACATATGCCTAGTGAGCCGAGAGTTTATAGAGAAACGTTTTGTTCTACGTTTCGGCTCTAACGAGGCAACCCAAGAGGAGGACGTTCTTAAACTATAGTAATATGCACTATTTTTTCCTCGACTCTTGGACCGACGACTAGTAGACAGGGCAGATCTTTTGGGAGTGGTCCTACACAAGCTCTTTTTCCTTTATTTGCTTTGTAAAGGAGAGCTTTGTGAGTTACACCAAAGAAAAGCACCTCTGAGAAGATGGGGTACCAAACGACTGAAACGTTTAATGGTACGCCCATTGAAACACCATTTTCCCTACAGCAGGGTTGTCTTTTTGTTTAAGAAATTTCTACATTTTGTAATGAAGACCCTGCTGGGGATGAATAAGTTTTAAACGCGCCTAGTTCAGTAGTCCGCTACACACATACCAGTCCTTCGGTTACTGTAAGAGTTCCGAACGGTAAGACCTGGATGACCCCCTGTAGTATCAGGGTTGATGTGACGGTTCTTCCACAAACTAAGGCCTAAAATAACCGGGTGCTAAATGTTCCTACGGGTGCTTAAACAGTTTTGGACACTTCGCACAGTTGCAGTGCCTTTATAGAGT